>JAAIIK010000101.1:2374178-2394210 GCA_014706435.1 Silurus glanis
CAATTAGTTTTTTATTTTAGTGTTTTTTGTTTAAAGGGGTTTCCAAAATGTATATTTTCATAAAATAGAAAAAGAAAAACCTAACAACAACAAACACTTGTTTTTATTCCGTTTAATACCAATTTTATTAGAAAGAAAGAAAAAAAAAAACATTTTAAGTATATTATATATGGAACTTTATCGACTCCACATCGGAGTAGTGATTTTTTTCTTCTAATTGTTTGTTATAATTTACGCTTTTTCTATTACGGTTCAGCGATATATTGTGCATTACCGCCACCTAGCGATCAGACTTAGAAAAGGCGTATGGTGGGGAATGTCATTTTACTTCACTGCGCATGCGTCGTAGCATACACGAATTAAACACATGGCTATATACAGCATTGTCTTGCCACATTGTACAAAGCAAAACTTTACAATAAAGCGTTACAGTTCACAAGGTGGGTGTTTTATTTCTTTTTTAATTTTAGTAATAAACGTGGTTGATGATCATCTATGCTGTCTAGACTATTTAGTTTGTTGACATTAGGCACTATGACACTAATGCTAGATATTCTAAATTGTCATTTATGGTTATTTCATTCAATTTTTATATTTCATTTTAGATTATATTTTATTTCCATAAATGGAAAACAAAGAAAACTGCAATTATGTTGCACTAAATGATTATGCAGGAACTACAAATCAGTTGCTACTGCATTAAAAGTTCCCATGGACACAGGGACCTCCATAAATCTAGAATAATAAAGGAAGACATTTGGAACAGCCTGGACTGTTTCTAGATCACTCTAGAAAAAAAACACACATGGTCAGTCTGGTTGAGCTCTAAAGATCATGTGTAGAAATGGGAGAAACTGCAGCACTCCACTGATCTGGTCCACTGATCTCCATATTGCATGATACATGCAGACATACACACACTCACATATTCATATAAAGTGCCATTTCTCTCAGCTCTAAATGCTGCCAGAAGATGGCATATCTCACCTAGGTATTGGGGAGAGCTACATAGGGATTGCAGCATTTCTGTGCTTATATGATGGTACGCAGTATCTATTCACATACAAATACATACAAACCATGTAATATGCAAAATACATCGTTGTATTATTAAATTTAGTGTGCATGTGTAAGGGTAAGAAGCGCGACTATCCTGTAGGCATGTCATTTGAAATGATCTAAACTAACCATTACTCTAATAATATCTTCTAATACTATAATATAATATAATAATATACTCTAATAATGTCTCCATTGTCTTAATTCTGATTAACAAATATTCAGGTCAAAATAATTTTATTTGTAATAAGCAAACCAATGAATACAACTCATAATATAATCTCATGAATCCACATTTTATTAACAATTGAACACAGAAAACATATTAAATGTTTATATATCAAGTACCTTCAAATAAGGTCATTTTGAATTTGATGGCCACAACACATCTCAAATATGTTGGGACAGGGACGACAAAAGGCTGGAAAAGTAAGTGTTACTGAAAAGAATCACCTTGGGTGAAAGGTTTGCAACTAATTAGTTTAAATGATCACAGGACAGCAATACGATTGTGTATAAATAAAATATCATAAAGCAACAGAGGCTATCAGAAGTAAGGATGTGCAGAGGATTCACCAATCTGTGAAAAACTGCATCCGAATTTCAGAATATTCAGACTTTATTTCTCAAAATAAAGTCGTAAGACTTTGAACATCTCATCATCTGCAGTAAATAATACCATGAAAAGAATCTGGAGAAATCTCTAAGAGCAAGGGACAATGGTGAAAATCAATTTTGGATGTGTGTGATCTTTGGGCCCTCAGAAAACACTGTATTAAAAACAGTCATGGTTCTGTAATGGATATCACTGCATGAAAGTAAGAAAGACTTTATCAATTCTAAAAGGTATATACAGGTTTTACACCAACATACACCTCCATATAGATGACATCTTTTTAATGGAAGGTCTTGCATATTTCAGCAACACAATGCTAAACCTACCGTATACTGGATCTAATACAGCAGCAGGGCTTTGTAGGAGAAGAATCCAGGTGTTGAAATTGCCTGCCCTCAGTCCAGACCTTTTACCAACTGAAAACATTTGTCACATCACAAAACAACAACAAAAAGAAAACAACAAAAAAGACCCAGGACTGTTCAGCAGCTAGAATCCTGTATTAGACATAAAATATGGATTCATGAGGTTTGCAAAATATTGCATTCTGTTATTTCTTTTTTTTTTTTTTAACCCTTTAAACAGCATCCCAACATTTCTGGAATTAGAGTTGTACAAAGACATTTATATTGCAAAATATATATTTAAGAACAATGTGTTATGGCATGTTATTGGACATTAATGCAATATACATGATTTAAAATACAATTTAAAATAAGGGTTTTTTTGCAGATGGAATCTTGTTAATGAGGAATGAGCAAACTGTTTTGACTTAAAAGAACCATGGGAATTATAAACCACCCTTTACTAGCAGAACAGCAGATATATGATGTAGAAATCCTAAAAAAAAAGATGGGCTACAACAACAGAAGGCCAAATATACACACTAAAAACAGAAACTAAAAAGACTTGTCACTGATGGATGTTTGTCCATTTCCTTGAGTTACACATGAGCTCAGTTGCTTACTTGAACAATGCTGTCTTTACCTGGTCATTTTTTACCCTCTCTAAGATGAGTCAATCCCTAGGTTGTCCACGGTGCTCTAGAGAAAACACTCATGAATTAAACTTTATTTCTCCCAGACATGTTTATTTTTTAGAATGCTGTAAAATATTGAAACTAATAAAACAGGCTCGATCAGCAAGTCTTTAACATGCTACTGGCACCTGGTTTCACTTCATCTCTTTTCTGCATCCCGTCATTAAGCCACACTGGCATCAGAATTAATGGCCGGAGTCTATCTCAGCACAATTTCTCTGCAAATTACTTGCCAAATTAGCCGTGCTGATGTCAGCAAAACAGCCAAATGGATGGCTTTCTACTTTTGGAAGTTTATCACAATGACCAAAGCAAGCCATCCGGCAAGACGTAGTGTTAAGCTATCAGTGTTTCCATAGTCGGATTCTTCACAGCCATGGTCGGAATGATGAGCTGATCGAAGATGAACGAACGAATTAATATTATAATGAATCAATTTTGTTTTCATTTCAAAAACAGCAGCAACTGTAATTATTCATATTCTTCTTATTATTATTTGTGCAATTTAAACTGAATCCAAAATTGTCTCCAAACGTTTACAAGCATAGATTTAAAAATATATCTATAAAAAAAATATAAATGCAATTTATAATAAATTATATTTAGGAGATATCAGGACTGTGCATTTCCATATCTGAGGCCGGTGTGATTCACATCTTAATGCATAGGCAACAATACAATACAATAAAAATACATATGAAGCAGTTACCGATGCAATGCAATACAATTCACTCCCATTACGATCCAGTGTGATCCGATTCCGATTTGATTCAACACAATTCGATTCAATACAATACAATGCAATGGATAAAGTATGATGCTATGCAATTTAATATGGTACAGATACTTCACTTTTATTTCTTTGGTTCAGACGGGCAGCAAATCATACATTTAATTAACGTTTGACTTCTAACGCATGGCCCCTTTCACAAACAGGCCTTTGTGGGGATTAAAAAAAAGAAAGAAAAAAGATTAAATAAAACCAGATATCCTTTTCCTGTTTTATCTCCAGGAAGATTTGTCTCTACCTCTGCCATGTTAATCTATATTCTGTGAATCTCAGGATACACCTCGGTGTTGGGATATGTCATATTTAGATCTTGTCCTTCTCGGGTACTTATAAATGATGTAAAAGATCCATGTTGCTTCTCTAACCGATCTGACAGAGATTTTACATACTTTTGTCTACTTTTTCTTATCCTGCATGTCTTCTCTCGATCTTTTTTTGTTTTTGCTTCATTGTCTATTTTTGTACATTCTTGTACTACATTAATGCTTCAGGGACCAGTACTGAATAAAGCGTCTTGGCTGGTCAGCAGGGACATGCAGTAACAATGGGCCTCTGTAGGAACTCGGGGATCTGGTTGGTTTCCTCAGCGCTTGGAATAAATAGAATGCAATGCAGAAAAAATATTTCTGCTTTCATTTCACTTCAGCTCAGTTAGGTTGTTATGTGTGCTCTCAGTAGGCGTGGATTTACAATAGTATGTTGCATGGTTGGTTTCAACTGATATCATAGATAGATAGATAGATAGATAGATAGACAGACAGACAGACAGACAGACAGACAGACAGACAGACAGACAGACAGACAGAAAATATGTCCAATTCCCTTATTAGACTATAAAATATTTCTCAAATTGGAGGTGGGCTTGTATTTATTTTCCTGAAAAAGGACTTCCTATTAGCCACCAGGAACATGAGTGATGGTTTTATCACATGCTGAGAGCGAGCAGGACTTATGAGATACTTCTTCACCTTCTTTACTGTTGCTCTTGCTTCTTGCCTTTTTGTTAAAAGTGGAGAAATGTTTTGTTCTCTGTGATGTCAACGTGGTCCCTCATTTTCTCCACTTCTTGATGATGGGCTTCACAGTGTCCCTGACAGTTTCATGCTCATAAAATATCTGATAAAAAACCATACAACTTGTCTTGCCCAAAATTGTCCACTTTTCCACTTCTCTTTTCTGCCTGTGAAATGATATTTGCTGATGAAACTGTTGGAATGTTGGAGAAATGAAAGTATTTTTTTTTTTCATCCATCATTCAGCATAAAGAAAGCGTGCAGCGTGAACCACTCCCAGGAGCTTCGCGTGGCATAATTTACATTCAGATTAGCTTTGCGTCGTGCTGCCGATGCTATGATGAGCAGGCCGACATGCACAGGATGAGATGGATGCGCTACATCATCTTGAATAGATACATAACCAGCATAGCCATTTATATAGAACATCAGTCCCTCGCAAAACTCATTCCACACTAGATGAGGGCCGTCTCGAGTCTGGAGCTCCGTGTAGAATAACGAAAGTGCATCGTTTGATGCATGGTTTGATAAGATTTGGGATTTTATTATAGCCTGATATATAACATTAAATTTAATAGAGCTGATCTGAATCATGGGGCTGCTGAAAAATGGATTACATAGCCGAAGCACTAGAACAGATCAATGGCTTCTTAATCTGGCTGAACACATGCATCATTGATTTCAGCTAAAACCTGCTATTAAAATTCAATCCTGTGCTGTGCCGTACATTTCGCCGAGCTGGGCTTATAAACGATTGAAAAAGCGCTCTATTATATATGAAAACATGCGAAACTAACCCTGTTGTTGCATTCCTTTACAATTACAGATGATAAAATAAAAAATGGATAGGAAAAGCTTGTCATGACAAATTCGGATGTACGTAAAGATAAACAATAATTTGAAGACGTGATGAACAGACTGAAGGACAGACCGACAGAGTCTTTGGTAGAAAGACTGATAACAGATAGAGTGATACAAGTAGAAGGTCAGAGTAAGTGTGAGAGAATGACTCAAGTAGCTGGAACCGAAGGAGTGAGAAAGTTATACAGGGAGATCGATGGAAGGAAATATAAAAACTGGGACTGGGAGAGAGTGTGTGTGTGTTAAAACTGGGAGAGAGTGTGTGTGTTACTGGTAGATTTGATCGAGAGATGGACGTAAAGAGAGCCTCTGCTACAGAGGAAATGCTTTAGGCCATGCACTCTGAACATTCTGTCAGTGTGTCTATGGAAGTTTTAGGATTATTCCTGGAAAAAGCAGCCACTGCAGCTCATCGAACCATGTCGTTAATTACACCTCGTATATTATCTCACCATTTGCTGCACCCATTCTGTCTCATTTGTCTTCCCAGGTTGCTGTTATTACTTATGCTCAGGTTTGGTTTATCCTGGGAAAGTTTTTGGTAAATTTGTGTCGTGTTTCATGTGTTGTCTTAAGTTTTTGTGTAGTACTTGTGCCGTCTTTGCACTTAAATCCACTTCCTGCATCATTACATGCGCCTTCAGCTGTGCTGAATGTAATGAACGAATTAGTGTCGTGTTTATTTTCAATGGAAGGCATTGGGAATTTGGCACTGGTGGACAGTTAGGAAGTAAATGTTATCCATTACTGTACTTAAGTAGCTTTTTCTTGGATCTGTATTGTTCTGAAATATTTCCATTTAGAGAGACTTTCACTTTAATTTCACTACATTTCAAAGTCAAATATCTTCTTTTTTACTCAACTACATTTTGTGAAATCAGTCGTTTTGAATGGCACTTGGTGGTATGGACGTAGCACAAACATACAGTTCAGCGTCAGTTCAACTGAACATTTTGAGAGGAATAAATTAGAGAAGAAACTCCTGACTCTACGTTGCCACCACACTCGTGGCCTTATTTGCGTTATTTTTTGAAGTAGCTAAAAAGAAGGTTTTGTATATAAAGATATACAGAAGGCCAGACGGCCAACTGTACCGTAAGTGTTACAGTTTTATTTCAGATCATGATTATTTGATCTTCAGAAATGCTGGTGTAAGGTCATGGCCTCACTTCTTCATGATCCATGAGCTTAGAAGATTGTGCTTTATAAAACTTGAGAGTGTGCATGAGAGAGAAAAATGTAAAAACCATATACATATCAACTGCAATTCATGGATATTTAAAAGACATTTTTATCTTATAGAAAGAAAGTGGATAAACAAACAAACAGTCAGTAGATCGATTACACTGCTTGTTGCAGTGCTTCATATTTTTTCACAGACATCGGTCACAAAGTCGTCTGATAGATTATACTTTTATCCTTAAAAAAAAACAAAAAAACAACAACCCTTGACTCACATTTAATATCTGGTAAATTACCTCACATTAATTTGTTCAATTGATCAGCAATCATTTTTCCCTCAGCTGCCTCATCTCTTGCATCATCTGTCTCATGATTTATACGCTCCAGCCAACCCGGCGTGTTATTTGCGGCACCGATGCAAGTTCTCCCTCATTATCTTCCTTTATAAGCAAATTAATGATCTGCAGGAGCCTGTGTGAGGAACAAACAATCTTGCGCTAGTGTTCGCTGCAGTTATTTTCCTCACTAAATAAATGAAGGTCATATGCACTGAGGTGTGCTGTTTACTGCTCACTATGCTTTAATTGTTTGGGTTTTCTTTTTCCGAATATTTACGTTATTTATTCAATTAAAGGGTTGTGTTTATGTTTTGTCTAGAGACACTTCGGCAACCTACAAGGTATGGTATAATCTGCAAAGGGTAGGAAACATTTAAAATGAACATATAGTACAAAAACCTTAAACACTTCATTTATACACGTACAATAAATATACTTAGCCGGAAGGTTGTAGCTCAGTGGTTAAGGTTCTGGGTTAGTGATTGGAAGGAAGAGGGTTCAAGCCCAGTTATTGCCACGCTGCTGCTCTTGAGCAAAACCATTAACCCTCTGTGGTCTCATGGCTGACCCCAGTTTTCTAAAATCTGAGATATGTGAAGAAAAATGTTTACTGTGCTAGTATGTGTAAAGCGTCTTTCTTTCGTTTTTTACACAGTAGTCACTAAAACTCTGCCCTCTAGTGGACATGTGATGTGTGACCTATGGAATTGGCTTATCAGTGCAATGAATAAAAAACAGTACCCCTTTATTTGCCCATTAACATTTACAATACAATGAAACTCAGTTATTTGGATACCCCAAACCTGCTCAACTGTCTAGTTTTATACAAGGTAATGTGGTAGTCAGTCTGAATCAAAATGTCTGCCAAATGCTATAACTGTGCTCGGGTTTGAGCCCTAACCATTGAGGCGGAATGAATAACGTGTTATTAATTGATCATGTCAATAATATTCAAAATGTACATATTTACATATTTAAATTTTATGCGACTGCATCCAAAAGCATCTTATAGAATCGTGTGCCTCTAAGTTTGTGGTAACAGTTTGACGAAGAAGCAAGTATGGCTGGAAAAGTCAGGTGTCCCAATTGTTTTTTTTTTTCCAAATAGTGTACATTTAGAAAGCATATTAGTATTTTTTGAATAAGATTAAGTTATTCATTTTAAGAAAACAAGGTGAAGAAATAAACAGAGAGCTGATGAATTCTCAACACTGGTCTGAGATTTGTCTGGAATGGTTGATAGATTTTTCTAGAACAGCAGCTGTGACAGGATTATCAACTGAGTTACACAGTTGATTCGTATAGCTGATCTGAACATAATCCGGATTTATAATATTCCTTGGATTTTTAAAATGTTTTATTTGTTTCTTCATCTTCATCTATATATGTAAAAAAAAAAATTTAAGTGATAACAAGAACTGGCACATCCCTGGACATTCCATGACATTAAAAATAGCAATAAATGGATAAATGCGTTATGTGTCATTCATTAATTTAAAAAAATCTAACTTATAGTCATTTGCTGAGGTGTAACAGCAATAAGCACTTTGTGACATGCTGTTATAGAAAACTAATGATGGTAGTAACAGTAACTGTTGATTTCTTTTTCAATACCAGCACCCATGAAGGTTTTAATTTCTCATTGGAATGTAATTTTTAATTGAATATCACTTTTCTTTTCGGAAATAAGAAGTCTGGGTGAACATATAAATAGGTGAAGCATGTCAAGATCTGAGTTAATTGTAATTGTGCTATTGTGTCGGGGAAAAAAAAGCTAAGAGAATGTTTTCTACTTCACTTAATGCAAGGTCAATCGAAACAAACTGTCTCAAGGGTCTTGTAGGAGAACAGCCATTTCTAGCACCAGCTCATTATGTTTAATTCCCTGCTTGCAGCTGTAATTTTGAACAAATTGTTTGTTCCTTGTACAGGGGTTTGAGTGGTCATCTTCTGCCCCCTGAAATGCTATAAATTGTAGAAGAGCTAAAGTCAAGGGGAACATAAAGGTAAAATCTTTCCCTTTCTATTTATGAGGGTCCAAGGTAAGCTGTAAGGTTGTTTCTTAGCCATATAAATGATTAAGCAGAGAAGATTCCTCCATCATACAGCTATGAAAAATACAACAGAATAGAAATAGATATTTGAATTGAATGGGGTTAAATATTTGATTGCTTTATTAAATATTTGAAAACGCTACATACATAGGAGTTGAGGTTTTGGTCAGAATGAAAATCACTACTGTAACCTCGGACCACAGCCCACAAATCCTATTTTAGTTTCGATGGAGGCTTTAAATGTGCATAAAACGCATGAATAATATTTACTGATGTCAATGTTTTGGACAGAATGAATTTGTTTTGGAAGAAACATTACGCCTAAGACATTACACCACCGTACCAGCAGAGGTCTCCCTCTCCTGAGTGCTTTTCTTTTCTTTTCTTTTCTTTTCTTTTCTTTTCTTTTCTTTTCTTTTCTTTTCTTTTCTTTTCTTTTCTTGAGCATATACATTGTATGGCCAAAAGTATGTGGACACCTGAATATCACACCCATGTATGGTTTTATGCAAAGTTGGAAGCACACAATTGTATAGTATATCTTGGTATGCAACAGTGGTTTAAAATATACAGTATATAGCAGGAGATCTTCCACTCCAACATATTTAGGCATATATTCATGGAGCTGGTTTGTGCACAGCAGCATTGTCATTCTGGAACAGGTTTGGTTTGGTCCTGGCTTGGGTGAAGAGAAAGTTTAATTCTAGAGCATCCAAAGACGTCCTATAAAATTGTGTAACTTTGTGGTAACAGTTTTGGGAGGAAACACATATGCCTGGAAAAATCAAGTGTCCCAATACTTTTGTCCATATAATGTAAAATTCAGAGTAGTAACAGCCATTCGCTTCCTGTTTCAGACCACCGTGGCAGGATTCTTTTTATTTTAAAATAATAATAACAACACGATCTGTCTTATGTCATTTCACATAAACTCTCACTGTTGTAGGTCACAGGCATAATACCCCACAGAGTCAAAATAATGACTTCAAAATTTAGAGACTTTGCTTTTTTTTTATTTGGCACACTGAAGTTTTCCCTTTAGGTCAGTGGTCCCCAACCTTCTGGCTGCAGACCAGCACCGGTCCTTGGGTCAATTGGTACCGGGCCGCACAGAACGTATACATAACTTACATTATTTCCGTTTGATTTATTATCTGACTCTGAACAATGTTTTATTTTGGAAAATGACCGGATTCTCTCCTCCACATCTGTCTATGACTCACTCTTGATGCAGGTCATGATGCCTCGGTCACATGTCTCACCTCCATCCACTACCTTCTTAAAGGGGCTGCTCCGGCCGCTAACACATAATACATTAGCGCTAAATTCAAACCCCCAAGCGAGCAAAATGAACAAAAAACAACACAGTGGATTCACGTTTATTATTATATTTAGAAAAGACCAGTTTTTATGCTGCTTGTATCATTTTATTTTGTTGTATTTATCCGCTACACCTTAAAGGCCGGTCCGCGGCGCAAAAAAGGTTGGGGACCGCTGCTTTAGGAGACAGTCGACAACGGTACTGTAGGCGTGCATTTGATCAGCAGATTTGGCTCATAGATTTGCCTTAATTTAAAAATCTAAACAAATCAATCAATGGTTAAGACATTGAACTTCGGATCTGAAAGTCATGAGTTCAAATCAGTCACACGCCCATTCTCGGGCCCTCGAGCAAGGCCCTTAACCTCGTAGCTGCTCAGTTGTATGAATTTGATAAATGTAGCTTTGGATAAGGGCATCTGCCAAATGTCATAAATATGAAATGAAATTATGAATGTTCTCAGATGCATTATGACTGCCTAATGCCGATTCTGTAGATACAGTGAATAGCATTTAAACAAACATAAAGCTTGTGAGTGAATAGTTATAGTGTATTATAGTTCGGTTGGGAATGTATATTATATATTTCGACCTGATCCACAGTTAATAAAAATTCTAATTATGGTTTATAGACAAAAAATACCATCAGACTATAAACTCTGTTGGAGGTGTATTTTTTTGTTAATATTTTTTTGTTAACTGTTGTTTTGGAACTAGCTTTTTTTTATGTACATTTCCCAACATTAACTGCAACCAAAAATAGACAAAAAGTATAATTACAGGATGTGCCCATGTGTTTTATTTCTTAATTTCCTTTCCATGCACTTGCCTTTGTATTACTTCATGTTTTCTTTTATTCGTATTCTTTTTCTAAACACAAAGGTTAGAAAAGTTTTTTTTCCATTAGATTTTAAATTGTCTTCTTGACCTTTCCACCTTTTTACATTTAATTTCATTTTTGACTTTATTTCATTTTTTCGATGAAAAAAAAGCGCTCGAAATGACATGTTTCATGATTCTGTAAAAACCCGACTGCTTCTTCTACTATTATAGAGTTATTTCTCTGACGCTGAAGTTTTTACCCTCAGGTGACAGTCGACAAAAGTACAGTAGGCGTGCATTCGATCAGCAGGTTTGCGTCATAGCTTTGCCTTTTGCTGCCTAAATATTTTCAACTCAGATGCATTATGACTGCCTGATGCTTATTTTGTAGATAAATGCTTTTTGTATTACTTCATGTTTTCTTCTATTTGCATTATTTTTTTTTAAGGTTAGAAATGGTCTATATTTTCTTTCCTTGGAATAGAAGTAGGCTTTTTGACCTTACCAGCATTTTTTTTTTTTTCCATTTCTATTCTTTCTCTTTTGTCTGTATGGTTATGAATCATTGCAGTTTGATGGAGTGATTGAACACATTTTGAAGGTCATTTTGGTTTAGAGGGCATTTGAAAATAATGATTTTTCCAATAAGTCTAAACAAAGACATGATGTTATTATACCCACCTTTCTCTGGGCCTCCAGTTTTACAATAATGCAGTTATGATCTTGGTATTTCAGTGCATTTTAAATGTGCTCTATATGTTGTCCATGTCACTATTGGTGGATTCCTGCTCCTGTTTTAAACCTTCTTCTTCTTCTTCTTCTTCTTCTTCTTCTTCTTTTTCTTCTTTCTGCTACTCCCATTAGGGGTCGCCACAGCGGATCATCCGTCTCCATACCCCCCCTGTCCTCTACAATTTGCCATTTTCAAACCAACTACCTGCATGTCTTCCCTCACCACATCCATAAACTCATTTATAATCCTGTCTATCGTCGTCACTCCCAATGAAAACCTCAACATCTTCAGCTCTGCTACCTCCAGCTCCACTTCCTGTCTTTTACTCAATGTTACTGTTTTTAAACCAAACAACATCGCAGGTCTCACCACAGTCCTATAAACTTTCCCTTTCACTCTCACAGATACTCTTCTATCACAGATCACTCCTATCACTCTTCTCCACCCACTCCACCCTGCCTGCACTCTTTTCTTCACTTCCCTAACACACTCTCCATCACTTTGCACTGTTGACCCCAGGTACCTGAACTCCTCCACCTTCTCCACCTCTTCTCCCTGCAACCGCACCACTCCACTGCCCTCCCTCTCATTCACACACATGTACTCTGTCTTACTGCTACTGACTTTCATTCCACTTCTCTCCAGCGTGTACCTCCTGCACTTCCTCATTTCACCATCACGTCTCTTTTTCTTCCTTTCGCTTTCCAGATGTCTCCTGTTTTGAACCTATGTTCATAAAAAAATACAAAAACAGCGATCAAATGACTATCCACATCTGTCTGTCTAACTATTACAACAGATAAACACATTCACAAAGCCTGGTATCAGCATATTGTTCCTGCTCAGCCAACTGTAATCAGATCAAAGCCATGAAGGGATGTCACTGTACTTAATGAAAAATCGCTCTTGAAATGAGAACAACTTGCAAGAAGTCATTAGATATGAGCCATATCTATATCTCTTTTCCATTTTTATTTTTTTTTTTTCCACAAGAAATTATGCTTAAACGAACGGAAAGTAAATGAAAAGTTTATTACAACCTGTCCTTCGTGAGGAAGGAGACAAGTATAAATGCGATTCCATAATAAATGCGACGATGCTGTCTGAATTCAGTGCGAGCTGGAGACCTGTGGTGACAGGAAGTGAAGTGACCATCAGGAACATTCAACTGGCAGAAAGATAGAACTGGAAAAATAAAAGTTAAGTTGAGTTTATGCATATGGGACATGAAACCTACCAAAGGGACATATAAAATACATCTTTTGTACTTGGCACTCGGGACTCATTTGTAAAGATCTTCTCCAGTCTTTTTGTCTTTGCTGAGTACAAAGAGCCTGTTGAGACTTTTTTCATAATGTTCATTTGATGTCTCATTGTTTTCTTGTCAAGGACTTGGATATGAATTGTTCAATCTCAACCATCAATGAATGTGAACTCATGCACAACCCGAGTGGTGTTCTTTCTAGTGATGACATTTTTCAACTCCTCTTCTTGACTGTATCAATTGAACAAACGCATGATCTATGCAAGTTCATGCAGCAGTGCTTCTTCTGTGGATCCTGAGATCAGTATAACCTGGTGTATAATTCCATAAAAAAAGCTGAACTTCTTGTAATTCCGTGCAAGATGATGAACTGTTTTTCTTCTGCCAGGCCTCAGTGAAGTGACGATCAATGGATGAGTAATGCCATAATTCCGTGGGACAAACCTGAAAGGCATAGTAATGCATAAAGCCTGACGCGCAGCTTATGGCTTTAGAGTACTGCATATTGATTACCTACCTTTGATGCTGCATTGTCACGGCAGGAAGTGAATCAAATAATAGACATGGCCGATGAGCAGGAACAGAAACAGGATCGGGCTGAGTGGACACCCTCACTGCATTAAAATGGAGAGTACAGTATCTGGCAGCCGGTATGAGAAAATTCAACAATGCAACAGTGTAATGGAGAGCGGCACATGAAGGACACTCGTGTTTACAGACTCTCTGAAATGCTCTCAGTTTCTGTCGCTGATTCTCCGAATTCAGGGAACTCTGATGGATAGCGGTAACATGAATTTTATGACAGTAATGCAGGAGTGCGGTTCAGCAGTAGCATTGAATCTGTGGCAGGCTGGAATTAAGGCTGCTTAGACTGATGCAGATCTAAACCTGGATCTCAAACACACCTGATTAACCATCTTTTGTCATGTACAACATATGGACAAAAATATTGGGACACCTGACTGGTCCAGCCATATGTGAATCTTCTCCAAACTGTTACCACAAAGCTGGAGGCACGCAATGATATTTGACGCCTTTGAATGTGGTATATATATGTTTCGTTAAACTTCGAAACCCAAACCTGTTCCAGCATGGCAATGCCCCTGTGCACAAAGCGAGCTCCATGAAGATCTGGTTTACATGCTTTGGAGAGGAAGATCTTGAGTGTCATGCTAGAGAGCTCTGATCTCAACTGTAGTAAACACCTTTGGGTAGAATTGGAGCACTGACTGCACCCCAGGCCTCCTCAGCTCACCTACATCAGTACCTGACTTTACTAACAACCTAGTAACTGAATGAATCTCCACAAATCTCCACAAGCACACTTAAAAATCTAGTGGAACATCTTCTGAGAAGAGTGAAGGGAATTATTAGAGCAGATTGGGACTAAATGTGAAATGCTGTGATGCTCAAAAAACACATACCATACGTATGACCAGGTGTTCGCAAACTTTTGGTAATATAGTGTATCTTTCCAAGAATTTTACTGGGGTGGAATGTCTCTTTAGGACACATAGCTAAATAGCTAAAATAGCTAAATAATAGCAAAAAGGAATTAGCAGGTGACCAGGAGGAAAATAGAGAAAAACAAACAAGATAATTAATTTTTTGACACCTTTTTTTTGCCTAGAGGAAGTTATAATTAATACAGGAACTGGCTGATTAGTTTGTATGGATTAAGTGTCTTTCTGGACCTCAACAGCCCAATCCTGGCTGTTTGCTAATGCTGGTCTTTTAACTTGTGACCTTTCATTTAATTGCCCAATACCTTATTCACTGAGCTACTGCCCAAAACAACTGCATAAAAACTCTATAATGTCTGCTAAAGGTGGAAAAATATTGAGTGAAAAAAGCAGGATAGAAAAAATCACAGCTCAACAGAGGCATTTCGTCATTCCTTAAATGAAAACTGGGAAACTAAATCACAAATACCACATGCAGTGCAGCTCAGTACAAAACCAGTAGAGCACCATGGCAAAAGTCTTATTTGATACCAAATTACATGTTTAGCACAGCAATTATTGTGATGTTCGATATTTTGATTCCGTCCCGACGGCATTTATTTTAGATAGTATTTTTAGAATTGGCATTACAAACAGAATTATCCAATTAAAATCATGCGTTTCCTCCATTTTCATAAAATAATACGTATTATATCTTATATTTCCTCATCCTCCCTGAAATGAACATCTGGCTAAAACAGGGTTTTACTTTTTTTTTTGCTGACCTCCTAATAAATCAGTATTTGATTTCTATATATGATGAACCGCAATTTATAAAAGCCACACTAGATTTCATCTGACGTTTTAATCATATAGAGAATGTGCACGAATGACTAACCCAATAAAGAGTTGAGATAAATCCCGTCTACCTGCTGATATAATTTGTTTGAATGTGCTTTGAAAAGCTCTCAGCTCTCTGAGTAAACTGAGAAAGCAATCAGAGCTCTCCTGTCCAAACTCCCTAGCAATCAGGTTTTTATGATTGTCATAGCAGGGACGTGCACATGCTGTAATAGGATTTGAGAGGATCACAAAGAGATGCTGAACAGACCAGAGCTTCTATTAAAATAATATGAATCGTCCATTTCAGATTCCGAGAGAGCATGGATTTATACAGGCAGTGAGTACCAAAAAATAAATAAATTACAAACTGTATAAACATGCCACTCCAGGACTATAGATTCGGAGATTGAGAAGACGCATGAAACACTGAATTACTGTGCAATTCCGTTTATTGCAAGACTTCGACTCAGTAAAGAATTTGGAAAGTTTGGATTGAATTCGATTTTTTCATTATTTGTTCTGAATATAGTAGTCTAATATATACTGTACTGTAAAAAAAATATGCATAATAATACTTACAAATAAAAGATATCATATAATACTATGAGAACGATGTAACAGACAACATGAAATGACAGTTTTCTGGATGCATTTCACAAATAATTATCAAAGCAAAGCCTGCTCTGCAAAAAATATCAAAAAGAGCTACTTCAGCATCTTTCTGAAATATAATTTAAGGTGCATTAGGAAAGATTAGTGTTTTCCCCCCATGATTAGGTCTCTGAAGACTAGGTGGACTTGACATTTGAATGATTACTGCCTATGTCCTTGAATCTCCACTCCCTGGGATCTACACTATATGAACATGAGTTTTGAGACACCTGAATTTTCCAGCTATATGTGGTTCTACTCTAAACTGTTACACAGTTGTTAGAGGCACACGCTTTTATAGGAAGTCTTCAGATGTGTTAGTATTAAATTTACCCTTTATTTAATCTAGGTTAATCTTTAAACAACCAAACCTGTTCTAGCATGACAATGCCCCTGTGCACAAAGCCAGAAGATATGTTTTACGTGGGTTAACATGAAAGATCTCGAAGTGGCGTAATCTAGAGCTCAGACCTCAAACATTATTGAACATATTGGGATGAAAAGCACAAATTTACACAAAAACACTCCAAAATCTAGTGGTTAGGTGTCCACAAATTTTTGTGCACATAATGTATGTTGGCCTGTAGAATGTCTATAAAATGATTGATAAGAGGACTCTAGAAAAAGAGAAAAAGCTAACTTTCTAAATGTGTCTAAGGCCATATATATATATATATATGGCCTTATATATATAATTTTTATTTTTTCCCCATATATTTTTTTTATCATCTTCTACATAAAGTGTCTCCCATATTGTTTGTATAAATTAAATAAAAAAACATAAATTTCATCTTTAAAAAAAATTAAACATTAATACTGCCTATTAAAAGTGAAAGACCGAAGAAGTAGGTGGTAGCATTTATAACCACTTTGGGACCCATGATTTAGGCATAAAATGCACAGAAAGCACAAAAGAGAATGCTATGACACTGTGCTACCAACGTAAGACTCTTCATGCATCTGTTTTACTGCAAGACTGAAGCGCTCAATAGTTTCACGGCGAGAGTCAGTGGCGAGTTTATTTGGTTTCGTAACAGTAACAATGTGAGGAGCTACATCAGCAGCTGAAGTCAGATCATTTCCACCATGGGAATCTGTGCTGTACTGGAGGTTTATCTTGAGAAGCTAAATTTTAATGACAGAGTCCTTGCAAAAAGGAATTCTAGAGTACATGAGAGGCATTGGGGAATTTCTAAAATGTCAGGTCAGAGCACAAGAGACCAATTCTCATGTAACGTGTCTAGAATCCATTTTAGCAAAGTCACTGGATTTGACCTGCCCAACACGAACAAGCGTGTAAAGCAGTGCAGATCCCCAGAGCAGCACAAATTCCCATATGACTGGAAATAAAATGCTGAGGCAGTTCTTTACAGCTTCAGATAGATAAACATGAACCATAACAGTCTTGTTTGTTGTTTGTTTGTTTTTTATGTATAAAGCATCCAGCCCAAAGCTTACAGCATCTCAGGATGGACTGTCTAAAGGAAGCTATATATATATATGTGTGTGTGTGTGTGTGTGTTCATTCTAAAGGGGTTGAAAATTGTAAATTTGAATCCACTTGAGAACATATTGATAGGGTGGAATTAAAACGCTATTGGTCAAAGGCATGATACACTTTAAGTAGGCGGCAATTCAAGCAGATCGGATTCCTAATGATCACTAATGCATCACTCTGGGGAAAGAAGCACACATCTGCACACAGTCATATTATTCCTATGTGTGGTATATTGCTTTAGGCCCTCAGCTACCTCATAAACCTCTCCGCAGTGTTTCTATCAGCCCTAGATATAAGCTATTACCATTATATCAACAGAGTGTCTCCAAATGCCTTGCGACGCCCCTAAAAACATCTGACGCAGGAGAAATTATCTGGAGCACTCTAAAAGTAATCTAATGGTGATTACAGAATGTGGATGTACCGTGCAGTATAATCAAGAGCACACCACAGCGCTGTTAAATTCTCTATTCTGATTGGTCAGAAGGTTTTGAATAATTTTCTATAATAGCAGCTCTGACAGTAGTTCCAGCTGCAAGATAAATCGCAGGTTTATATTAATGTGCTCACACCAATGCGTTATCATTTCTATAGAAACAGCGTAGACGTACGGAGGTTGTATGGAGAAGTGTTTCATATGCAGGGAATAAGTGGGTCAGAATTGGCTAAAGGTCCATGACTGAGTACCACAGGTTTAAAGGACAATTTGTATAAACACATAATACAAAAGGAAGTGACTGTTAATAAGGTGATGGCTTCCTTTGCAGTGAGGAGACTTTTTATTAGTATTTCTAAAAAAAGGTAAAAAATTAAGATATTACACCCAAACAATGTGTTGAAGGTATTTTGGTATTTGTGTTTTACTTCATACAAATCTCAATTACATTTTATTTGTGTAGGACTTTTTAGAATATATATTGCAACAAAGCAGCTTAAACATATAGAAATGTAAAGATTAAAAAAATAAATTGTAAATGGATCAATATATTATTTTAATTTATCCCTAAGGAGTGAGCCAGAGGCAATGGTGATGAGGAAAAGCTCTCTAAAACACTTTAAGGAGAAACCCTGAGAGGAACCAGACTCCAAAGAGAACCCATTCTGGTCTGGGTGAAATGGCATACCGTAATTATAAATACCGTAAAACCCCTTTGAGTGTGTACTAGTCAAAAAAGCACTTGTGTAACCAGGAATGAAGTCTATTTTGTTAAAGTTATCATCTGTTTACTGATGGAATGTGGAGTGAAAAACTGTTGGTGGCATTTGCAGTCCTTGATCTTCATGGGTTCTAAGGGATTAGCATCCACACTAATGACATGTCTCTTTAGGCTGTCCATGTGGGTCCATTCTCAGTGGCAGGAAATGGTTTCCAGGTGAAGAGAACTCTGAATATAAACAAAAACTTTAACTAACACTTAAATCTATTTTGGGCAAAAAAAAAATAAAACTTTACATGATGAATTGAAATGCTTTTAAACCAGTTCTCATACCGAGCTGCATAATAATGCCATCCCAGACAGAAGACTGGGAGAGTGGGAGGGTACCTTCTTGTGTGGGAACATTTCCAGGTTACTACCATGTATGGAAAGTAAGATAAAGGTTGCAAGACTGGCTCAAAGCCAAGTAGCTAATCTCCACTTGAATTTACACATGAATGAGGCTCATGACATGGTTCTATTGTTCAGGCCGTACCTGGGTAAAGTGGTGCGCTGCTCAAGTGCATGGTGTAATACTCTATTTCGTCAGATGATCCAGAACACAGAGTGGATTTGTAAAGGATGCTGCTGTGCATCAGAACTTGAATCCACACACAGTGTACAAAATTCCCAAAGAACCTGTAACTTCTGAGCATCACCAAAAAACTGCACCGAAATTCTTTGGTACAGGGTCTTCGGTTTTGTTACACATGCACTGAACGCAATCTTTTTCACATGCGGAATATAATAAAAAATCTGTTTCCTCAGATCTCCACCTCGCACTTTCAGTGTTTTTCTTTTATTATTATTAAACTGAAAACATACACAACAATGCCAGGGGTATAAAAAAGAAACTCGAGTTAGCGCAGTGCCACTGTGGCTACTCACTCCATCACGGAAATAAGATTTGTTTTGCGCATTCATATAAACGCTAAAGAATCAATAACCCCAGCGATAGCCGCTAACCAGGAAGTGGCTAGCGGCTAACACTAACGCTATGGATTCAAGATTTTATTTTTTGTCACAAACCTAGTTATATGCAGGATACAACTTGCAGTGAAACGAGAACATACTGTGGTAAAATAATAACACGGATCAAGCTAACACATGTCTTGGTATATCAAAACATACAATCGGAATAAAAAGGGCTCTGGCTGTTACAGAGTGCTGATACTGGAGACTCCTCCTATAAATGTGAAATACAGTGCCTTGCGAAAGTATTCGGCCCCCTTGAACTTTGCGACCTTTTGCCACATTTCAGGCTTCAAACATAAAGATATAAAACTGTAATTTTTTGTGAAGAATCAACAA
>JAAIIK010000101.1:2396630-2455623 GCA_014706435.1 Silurus glanis
ATCTATCTATCTATCTATCTATCTATCTATCTATCTATCTATCTATCTATCTATCTATCTATCTATCTATCTATCTATCTATCTATCTATCTATCTATCTATCTATCTATCTATCTAAAGTTCTTTACCACATTTCACCACTATGTTTCCATGTATATACATATATTTTTCTATACTTTATACTTTTTTATTTATTTACTTTAATATAATTTTTTTTATCCTTATATTCTATTCCTTTTCATGTTTAAATGTTGGACAGTCGTATAATGCATTTCACTGCATGTCATACTCTGTATTTATGTGTATGTGACAATTAAAATGCAGTTCATGCAGTCCAGTTTTCTGACCCTTCTGAAACAGAGTAACATCTTTTTTCATGAACACATCATATGACATGCTTCTTTGTGTCAGAACTGAGAAACTCCTCAATGCATCATTTAGGGTTTAATAACTTGTTGCCAGCTGAAACATCATTCATCGCTGCAGGAATTATCCAAAGGAATAAGGAAAAACTATTTGTTTAGTTAAATCCAGCTGGTGAGTTTTTTTTTAAGCCTGACAATGTACAAAAAGAGGTTTTGCTTGTTCTTTTCTTGAATAGAAATGTATTAAACATGTCCCTGTCCCTGTTTTCACATTAAAAACTTGTACATTAAGAACATAAACATAGCATGCCATTGAACCATTATTGGATTTTCCAACCCTGGGAAAAATGTGAACTGTCTTTCAGAAAATTTTATTCAAAGATTCGTTTAGGTAAATATTACTCTGTCTATTTGTGTAATTCTTGTTCAATTCTGGACCAATGATTTGTTAAGTTCAGTAAACGTTTCATATTCTACCATTTAGGTCTGATTGTTTGGAGCTGACTTACAATCAGACATGCAGTTCTATACAATTAATCTAAAACAATTCGGACCAATCAGAACGGAGATGTGAAGAGTTCTGTGTTATAACAGGAGTTCAAAAACACTGCTTCAAGGGTGCCTCCATTTCCTTTCTCTGCACACTCAAGACAGCGAGCGCTTCATCAAATCGATAGACTGATCAGGGCTGATGGAACGGATGACATGACAGATGTCAAAAGCCACTATACATTAGTGATCATCGTACATCACTGTGACGATTGCTCTGTTCTGGAGCTCAATGCAATCATTCCAGCAATTGGTCAAGACATTTATACTACAAGACTGTTTAAAAAAAGCTCATAATCTAATTAAGGCCATTATCCACCCCTGATATAGCCTGTCTATACCACTGACATCTGGTAAATGATCTAAGAATGTGATATGATCAATGATCATACATCGGCTTTGGTACAATGGAGGTGTAAACACTGCACAAATCTCATTCTAACTTCTAACATTAATATCTACCAACCCCAACATACTGTCTCATACTGGCCCTTAAAAGCTGCTTGAAACAGCTGGCTAGTATCATCATACAATTACCAGCACCTCCCTTTAATAGATCCGAAGCTAACTGCAGTAAAATGTTTCAACTCATTTTCACTACAGTATCATTGGAAGACAAAGTGTCATGACATGCGAAAGCCTTCCAGCTTGGTTCATTTCTCGAGACTCATGCAGGCATACTTGCAGTCAGTTTTTAATCTTCAGGAAGTGCTGGACCAGAAACAGTGGACATGAGGTGGGAATATATCCTGATACAGCTTGAACAGGATGGCAGTTCTTTGCAAGCCACACTCATGTATTTTTTCACACCTAAGGGCAATTTATTGTAGCCAGTTCACCTGCAGGCATTCTGGAACAAACCCCTACATAAATACTGGGAGAACACAAAAATATCTGGTGATCATTCACCTTTTTGTGTTAAAAAAAAAAAAAGAAGTGCTTTATAGCAGTGGTACCCAAGCTTTTTTGCCTCATGGACCAGTTAAATGCAAAAAAAGTTTCATGGACCGAAGTGTCTGGTTTGTGGTCTGGGGGGGTGGGGGTGGGGTGGTATCCATATATAATTATAAAATGCATATTATATTACTATTATCCACACTTTATGATTTAATTATTGATTTAATTACATATATAATGTAAATGTAACTCAACATAATGCAAAATCAGTGTAAGCTTCATTTGTGGATGCATAGAAAAAACAACGACTGAAGTGCCGGCTTTCAGGACACTTTCCAGAAGTCTTCTTACACATAAACATCCTTTACTTTTTTTTTACAAGTGATCATGAATCCAGAAAAAGCAGTTACAAAGAACATCCTGTCCGAGCTTCGGCTTCTTGGACACACCGCAAATGCTTTTAAATGCTTTGCTCAGCAGAGGTGGTAAGAAATTAAGTACTCCATTACTGTACTTAAGTAGATTTGTCTGGTATCAGGATTTTACTTTACTAGTACTATTTATTTATTTTTATTTTTTTACTTACACTCATATTTTTTACACAAATATCTGTACTTTCTTCTTCTTACATTTTCGAACCAGACTTGTTACTTTAGTTTAAATCAGTTTGGTGAAATGTCAATATTTTTTCTTCTCATTGCGTGACCTTTTCGACCCACCACTGGTGTACCATTTCCTGGCTATCACAGACGTAGGCTAGCCTGCAAAGCTAACAATTAGCAAGACAGAAGGCAACAAGAAGTACGGCTAACGTGCACGAAACAGTGATGTAAACATGACTGAGAACAGAGACGTTCCTGATCACATGATCATCATCAGCTTTTCTCTGCTTGTGGTCTATATGGTGGTTGTTCATCCTGGATACATTTATTAGGTAACAACATTTTTAATCTTTTTATAATAATATATTAATATGACGTGAAGTCCAGAAACCAGCGTGACACTAAAACAGGTAGTCATAATGACTACTTTTTACTTAAGTACATGTCAGAGCCCAAACTTCTTTACTTTAACTTAAGTAAAAAAGTGTATTCAGTATTTCAACTTTTACCAGAGTCTTTTAAAACATGAGTATCTGTACTTCTACTTGATTGAAGGATGTGTGTACTTTTGCCATCTCTGTTGCTTAGTAACACTAGATTATCGCTCATACTTCTGCACTTAAGAGTTTAAAAAACTCCAAAGCTTAAATTCCACTGGGCTCTCAGAAGCCCAAGGAGCTCGAACGAGCACACTAGCAGCGCCTATTGTATTCTTTGTTATACTGTTAAAGCCCAAGGATGTACTGTAGCATGACTAGAAATTCACAGTTCAGAGCAGATCCTTGTGCCCCAGAAGAGTTTTTATTTACTTCTTGTAGGAAGAGCTAATCTGTGAGCAGGCAGGCGTGACGCCTCAGGTTTGAAATACACTCTTGGATTTTGTCTGGAATGTCAAAGTGAGCGTGACGGCTGCAGATTCAGGGCTGAGCTGAAGAGCAGGACTCCTTAGAGGAATGTGGGAAGGTTATGGAGAGTATCTCTTTTGCATGCTAACTTTATTCCAGCCATCATCGTTCTCCCTGCAGTAGTGATTAGTCCTTTTATTTTTGTCCCTGTGGGCTGCCATCCAGGTTTGATGCGCAAGGTTCGCTCGTACGGCTCAATGTTAATGCACGTGCAGGCGTTTGGTGGATTTTTCCCGTATTCAATGTGTAAGGCCTGACCTGATTTTTGCTGTCACGTTGTACATACAGACGCAAACGATAATCTCCAGTTGTAAACTGAGGTCAGCGGTTTGAGAATGCATAATAAGACACACATTCTCGCAGCTGATTTATTCCACATGTGACCAAACACCAATCTTGAAAGGTGAGGAAGCATTTCATCTTTTTAATGTACTTAAATAAATTTTTCATGCGTGAAAAATGTATCCAATTGTTTTCATTTTGGGAAAATTTTTATTCACTTCATTTTAGATGGAATCGTATATATATATATGGACTATAGAAAACTCTCTCCTTATAAAGGTCTAATGTGCAGGTGAATGAACAATGAACTGCATTCATTATTTACTTAGAGTTCTCCTACACCACTACTTTTACTCTTCATAGCGAAGTCAATTCAAAAGCAGAACTTTTACTCGAGTAGAACTGTAAAAGGAGGAGTTGAACTTTTCCTGGATTTATATTTAAGCAGGGGATTGGTACTTTTACTCCAGTTCAGGAATAGGGTACTTTTTGCTCAGAATGGGTGCACTGCTATGACACTCATCTAAAATGTACCAATAAGAGGATAACACAAAACTCACAGGGCAGCTACAGCCATGGTAGTGGCATCGCTGACTGTGGCAGCAGACAGATGGTTTCTATAATATCTGATGATAGGACAAAAAGGACTTAATGTGGAAGGAAATAGAGTATTAATTACAGCTTCCAGCTGTGTATATAATTAGGACACAATTGTCCTGTACATTTACTTACCGTTATGACAATGTGAATTTAGTTTTATGTTTTCCAGTTTTAAAGAGTCAGTTATAGATTTTTATTGAGCTCCTTTACAGTGTGACAAGACGTGTATTTCACACCTAGGCCCTAATTGATGTCCTGCCAGAATCAATCCACCGATTAATACTATCATTATGATGCCACGGTTGTAGAAACCGTCAATATTATAGAGAAACGCAGTAGAACAGAGCGCTGCATCACAGACAGGAATCTCATACTGTGTGAAAGAATGTCATTACTAAAGCAAGAAATCCAATGAACACAATTCAACCAATCTCCTTTCACTGTAGCCACAACCGCACAGCCCGCATACATCATCTCTAACACAAGCATCGATGTTATAAAACCTTATAAAATGACCCCCTTCTTTAGCAATTTTTTCATGCATTACAGATTTGAACTGAAGGCAAATTGAGTGTTTTTTTTGGTGCCAATTCTACAGGAAAGTAAAGGCGAAAATAGAAATTTTTGGTTACCAGCTGTTTTGAACTGTTTTGGTCGACCTTTTCCTCATGATGTCTAGCTTTTCTTGAAAAGTCTGTCTTGTAAATATCCTTGTAAGTGCCATTAAATCAATTTTCCCTCTACTGTAAGTCATTGTGGAATGAAAAAACAGCTATTAAATACTCAGAAATATATTTAAGCTTATGCAGTTTGCTACAGATGTGTTTTGCGGCCTCTGACTGGCACACTGAACATCCAATTCAAGGATTACAATGCTGACTTTATTGCAAGCCTGCTAGATGGCCTCGGATTGACCAATTTAAAATATGATTGGTTAAACCAACAGCTTTGGGGCAACATTGATTTGGAGATACTTGAAGCGGCGCATCGGAGAGAGAAACGCTTTAAAATGAAGGGAATATACTATCGGAAATAAATGTATTACATATTCATGGACAAACATATTAAAATGTAAGAAGTTAAAATAAGTTTAGGCCAGCAATGGTCGTAAATAATCGTAAAGGACTGATGGAATTGTGAAATTTAGTGCATGCTTCACTTTTTGGGGTGACCTACATGTTCAGCAGCCGAGACGCAGAATTCAATCATGCACTTTGTTTCCAGCTTTATAAAAATATATTTATTTAATCTGCCATACGAATCTAAACATCTCTACAGCGGCGGGGAATCACTTTTTTTTTCATTACTAGCAAACGATGAGAAGCAAAACCCATGCAGCATGAAGAGAGACAGGAAGCCTTTTTTCCTGCAAAATATTCAATACAAAGTTCTTCAGAACGACATCAGGACGAACTCATAATCCACACAGTGCTCACATTCATGTATGTGAGTCTGTATTTATGCAGCAATCTTTAGGCATCATTGTGTGTGAAAATGTTTCATGTTAAGACAGAAACTGTGAGCAGATGGTGTTTTGAGAAAAGTCCAGCTGTGCCATGCTGCAATGGATTTGGCACAAAACCATCAAATTTACCTGGCAATCAAAAATATTATTACTTTTTAGCACATCAATTTCTATACATATGTGCTGGGGTGCCGACATGGAGAACTGTGTGGAAAAAAGGTGTGTAGGTGTTGAGTGTCAAGGTGTGCCAGGAGGAATTTACTAACAGCTTTGCTTGATTTAATACATGCTTTAATAGATGATCCATTAAAACTGGAATAGCAGCTGCGATTGTAATCCTCGCTGAAATTTAAATTACAGGTTTATAGTACCGTGCTCCAGTGGTGGGACGTGCATTTTACATCTAGGCCTTCAGTGGTGTCCTACCCGAGTCAATGCACCTCTTAAACCATCAGTATAATAGAAAAACGCAGTATAACAGAGCGCTGCATCACAGACAGGAATCTCAAACAGAGAGAATGAATGGTATAACTAAAGCAAGAAACCCAATGAACACGATTCAACAAGTCTCCTTTCACTGTAGCCACAACTGCACCACCTGCATACATTATCTCTTACAGGAGCATCGATATTAACCTCCTTAAATGACCTATGCATTTTTGTGCATTTTTTTCTGTGCTGGGGATTCTGCTTTCTGGGGATTTGAAATTGAGGCAAACTGTGTGTTTGTTTTGCAAATCCTACAGGAAAGAAAAATTTAAAGGTATAAATGTTTCATAAAAAACCTTAACAACTTTTTTGAACATGTTTTTTTGACCGTTCCTCAAGCTTTTCTTGGAAAATTTCATCGTGTAAAGTGCATCTGCGACCAAATCAATTTCTTCTCCTCGGTCAGCCACTGTGGAAAGGAAAAACAGCTATAAAATCCACACGAATATATTCAAGCTTGTGCAGTTTGCTGCAGATGTGGTTTGCGAGCTCCGACTAGTGAGCTCTCTGAACATCCAGTCAAAGGAGCTGAAAATGCCAACATGATCGGACGCCTTCTAGGGGGCCTCGGAAAGGCCAAATCTCAATCTGATTGGTTAAAGCAACAGCTACAAGCAACATTGAGTTTATGCTGAAAAAGTCCGTAGGTGCTGATTGTGAAGGATAAATAAGTTTTTTAAGAAACCCCGGGAACATGTAATGTGACCGCTGAAATCTGATTGGATAAAAACTCCAATGTATACAGACACAATGAAATGAAGAGAATAGACTATTGGGGATAATTTTATACAAAATAAAAGACTCACACTTTATAAAATGATGTAATCCCCAACCACAAACTGATGATATGTTGGCTAGAAGTATGGTGCTCATCTGGTAGGTTGTTAAACATCTAGATATGTTTTTTTATACAGTGTCTCCGTTGCACTACTGCAATTTACAGCACACCATTAGCAAAGAATATGAATTTCAAGAGATGCAAATGAATAAAGTTTTGACCAGTGAGGTTTTCCAAGGACAAGCTTTTTAATGATGCATGAATTTAAATCTTGATTTACTGCAACTCTACCTGCCTGAGAGGAAAAACCTCAGAATAATCCCTGAGACCCTCTTCGCTTTTCCATAGCATCATCATGCAATGTATGATATTTGGATCAATAATAGAACAAGAATGCAACAGAATGCATAGACACTGAATACTTGATATTCTCTTTAGTTAAAAAAATCATAAGCACACTAACGTGTTCCCAGTATCTGATGATGTTTTCCCATAGCATTCCATCCATCCATCCCAATGCTAAAACATGTATTATTTACAAAGCTATATGAAAGTTCTATTAAAATTTCATGAATTCTATTAAGCCTTTTTTTTTTTTTAATTCAGGACGTTTTACAGCTGGCTGGACAGAGTTCGATTACGCATCTGCTGTTTGGATTCAACATTTATTTACACGAATTGCACTGTAGGTATGGCAATTTATAGAAGCTCTACAATTCAAGTGTAGGATTTCAATGAAATGGATCCTCATGCATTTAGAATTTCGATTCCTGCAGCCGACCATCATGAGTGGATGCGAGTGCAGTTAAAGCCAGTCTTTATTCAACCAAAATGATAGACACAACTTTAATCAAAAACAGAAATCAGTCAAAGGGACAAAATATTGTTTAACAACAATGTTAATAAGAAGTCAGCAATGATAATAACAAGGTGAGGAGGCCTGGGGTGTCTTTCCAATTCATCCCAAAGGTGTTTAAAATCTCTAGAGCAGAAGATCTTCCACTTGAACCCATGTAAGCTATATCTTCATGGAGCTGGCTTTGTGCACAGGGACATTGTCTTGCAGGTACAGGTTTGGGTCTCCTAGTTAAAGTGAAGGGGAAATTTCATGCTACTTCATCCGAAGACGTCCAAAACATTCATGTGGCTCCTTTTGTGTGGTTCTTTGTGGAATGAAGCACATATGGCTGGAAAGGTCAGGTGTCCCAGTATTTTTGTCTACATAATGTTTTTGGAGGCAACGATATTTGCTGGGACCTGGAGTTATCACCTGTCTGAGATGACACCTGTTTTTGACCATTAGGTAATAAATAGAAGCTTCTCCTGACATCTCCTGAAACATCTCCTGACATCTCCTGAAATTAGATGTAAACAATGTGGTATATGAAGTATAATTACAATTAAATGCTCAAGAGGTTTAAGTCATGAAGTGGTTAAGCATGTGCATTACATTGGGTGTTTCTGGGGTGTTGATGATGGTCAAGATTTTTGTCCTTGATTAAACAAACTAAAAAGAAATTATATGAAAAAACAAAATAAAAACAAAAAACAAAAACAAAACAAAACAGAACAAAACAGAAAAAAAAAAAATAAAAATAAAATAAATAAATATATATATTGATTTATATATATATCCCATCAAAAGTTGAACATCTTGTCCAGTTAGCAAGTACCATTATGTAAAACATAAGAAATAACAATAATCTCAGAATGTAAAGCTGTATTAAATTAAGTGTAATCTAAAAAATTTAATAGCTTAAATGTGATAATGTATAATCATATAATAAATTACAGGAATTAACTACATCTAGCACCAATCTCCTTCTCCACTCATCTGAATTATTATGATCTAATATCATTATCCAATAAAATGTTGAAAAATCTAATTTTCTGAACTCATTTACTTATTTATGAGTAAAACTCATATACCTAAGTGTTTGCTCTTCTGCTGTTTTTAGATTCACCACATGCTGGAGAAGTGACATAAAAAAAGTTTACCACTTCTTATAGCTGCATATTTTCAGTACATGAGTGGGTGCTAAAAAAGAAATAGCAGTGCATACGATAAAGCCATTATCTGATGATCCATTACTTTGAAAAAACGGCTTTTCTTTATTATATGTGATATGCTGTATAAAAAACTGTCTAGGTGCATTAAGCATTATACATAATGCACTTAGCATCTGACTAAAACCAGGATTTATTATCAGCTCAGATTCACAAGCTGCTGATGTTCTGTCTGGTGTCACTGCAGTTCATGAAAAATATATATGTACTGTATTTCTTTATATATGTTACAGTATGATAGGTGTGTGTGTGAAACAAACTACAAACACTACTGCAAAAACAGGTAAAAACTGTGATTGTCTGACAGGGGGTAGGTATTAGTTAAGGTATTAAGGCGTAAGTGTGAATAATGAAATACTGAATATTTATTTATTTATTTATTTATTTATTTTGTAAAAAGATGCTACTACAACAAATACTATAAGTATGACGGTTTATTAGGGCTAATATGGGATTAAAAAGAAAGAATTGAGGAGAAGCAGGAAATTTTAAACTCGAAATTTTCAGGGTTTAAAACTCAAAAGATAAAAACTCAGAAGTTTTACGAGAAGAACATCTCGTAAGTTTAAAACTCGAAAATTTAAAGTATAATGATCTGGTGATTTTTGGCTAAAATAATAAAGTATTTCCTTGTTACTAAATCCAAGGAAAAAGTAAAGTTTGATTAGATCTTTCACTCCAGGCATAATGAAAAATCAAGACGCAAAAGTCACTTGATTTGTGAGTTTTTTCTTGTAATCTAAGTTTTAACCTCAAAAATTTAAAAAATTCCCTGCCCCTCCCCTTCCAATTCTTTGTTTTGAATCCAATATTGGCCCTAATGATATATGAGTACAACTACTTTTACCGTTACTACTATTTATTGGCAGGCCGTCCATTTCACACTATTATTGCGACTATTATTTTTAATACTATTAATACTACTAATACTATTACTACTACTAATCCTCCTTCTCCTCTCCGTCCTAATCATCATCTTTGGCACAATTGCAATTATTTTTGTCAAAGAAGAAAAAAAAGAATAAACAATAATTATATTTGAGTCCTTAGATGCTTCAGGATTTGGAGTAAAAGCACAGAATGAAAGTAAAATTCTCCAAATCAGTTGTAGCAACATCCAATATCTATTCAGACATTATGCAGTGTGTTCAGTAATGCCATTGCAGTTTTGGCCTGCCTCCAAGCAACTGATGCCAGAGGAACAACAGATGTTGGCTTTATACTCGGCAAGGCAAAGCTTGTTTCCTGTCCTGAGGGTGACAGTCTCTTAGGCTTGAGATGTGTACCGCTGTCTCGTCTGTGCAACCTGCAGGACAGACAAATCATGCTGGGAACAGAAACTTCCAGAAATATCACTTGTAATAAGGACGAAGCAGACACAACTTTCCAGTTTTGTCATTCATGAGGTCATTTTTTAGGTACTGCCTTCTTACCGCGATTCTTCTAAATATTTGCACTTACTTTAAAAGGACAACGTGGCTTAATCGCTCTTTTTTTAGACACTAAAGTAGAAAGTTGACAGATGTTCTGGCTCTTGTTTGTATCAGTAGATCTCACATACACACATCTCTTAACATTTTCGTTCTTAATCCACCGCAAAAGCACTGTTTAATTCAATCCCAGTTTCTGTTCATGTTACCTGTTAAATTCAACTCTTCTGATCTGTCAGCAAAAGTTTCTCTCTGAGTCAGTATGATCCAGATATTAGCTCTGATCCACAATGTACTACGCAATAAATTAGATTTTTCTGTTAAGATTTCAATTGAAATGAGACTATAGCACAAATTCAGTGTCTCAGGACAGTCAGATCACCATCAGTGATTACTCGTTTAGATTAGACGTTTTATTCCAGAAAGTAATGGAGTCTCGAGAATGCTGGAGCTACACATACGGACAAATGTTTTGGGCCAAAAAAACTTTAACAACCACATGTGCTTCTTCCCCAAACTGTTAGATTTATGATCAAACTCTTGATGTCACCCAAATGAGGATGGGTTCCCCTTTTGAGTCTGGTTCCTCTCAAGGTTTCTTCCTCATAACATCTAAGGGAGTTTTTCCTTGCCACTGTCGCCACGGCTGCTCATCAGGGATAAACACACACCATTCACCTTGACTGTTAAATTCTGTAAAGCTGCTTTGAGACAATGTCTGTTGTGAAAAGCGCTATAGAAATAAACTTGACTTGACTTGACTTGACTTAACACAAAATTGGAGGCACACAATTGTATTGGATGCATTCAGATGCAGTAACAAGGAACTTCTGCACAAAGGGAGCTCCATGAAGATATGCTTTACGTGGGATGAGTGGAAGATCGACCATCGAGCTCTGATATCAACCCTATTGAACACCTGACCTCACTAACAGACTCTTAGCTTTATAAATCTCACACAATTTTCCACTCCAAAATCTAGTTTTCCCAGAAGAGTTCACTTCCAATGATCAGTAAGCGTTCAATTCACAAACTATACCTACCTTTTCCGCTTTGTCTGAATTGTCGTTGTGTTTCTGGATTTGTTATTTTGTTTACTGATTTGTTATTTTGTTTTTGCATTTGTTATTTTGTTTACTGATTTGTTAATTTGTTTTCTGATTTGTTAGTGTGTTTTGCACGTCTCGGCCACAGTATTCTACCTATTCTAAATGCATCACTCACTGTGAATGTGACTTTTGTTTGTTATGCAAGCTTCACATCTAATTACTTGTTCATGCCAGCATGACAGTACTAACCTCCAGCTCATGGGGCTATTAGTTGCATCCTGATGCACACACACCTTGTCTTGATAGATGACCTGTGAACAGATCATGGTGTGTAGATGCATGTCTGTGTCTCTTCTGGCCATGGATTGACTGGAACAATTGTGTAGCAGCTAATATATAGCTAATGATGTAGCATTAATTTCAATTTCTTGACTTTGTTTAAGTTTAGCCCAGTTCATAGTGTCATAATAAGGTTTTCCTCGAATGGCTGTCAGTACGCTATAATTCGTCCAGCCACACATATCAGTGTTGGCACTGTGACAAACACAATGGTTCCAAGTCATCTCCATGTGTCCAAACATTATGTTCTTTGCTTATACATTCAAGAAATTTGACTGTGACAGCGTGAAAGCTTCACATCTCCAATCTCTGAGGGTTCAACCTGTGAGTTTTACGCATGAGTGGTGACCCGATAGAAGACGTTTAACCTACATGCAGTTTACTTCATCCAGAACTATTAATAAAGGCAATTGTAGGAAGCACCACATGGATGTACTTCAGAGTGCTGATTTTTTCGTGAATTATTTCATGCATATTCTTTATCCTCCAATAATCTTTCTGCAAAAATGTCAGTCAGATCACTGCTACACAAATTCCCAACAGACACTGCGGCCTTCAAACATGGCCATCTGGGACTCCAACTCCCAGAACATACACTTACACACTTACATTTATGATATTTGGCAGATGCCCTTATCCAGAACGACTTACAGATATCTCACTTATACAGCTGAGCAACTGTGGGCTAAGGGCCTTGCTCAAGGGCCCAACAGTGGGAGCTGCACTCTCTCTCTCTCTCTCTCTCTCTCTCTCTCTCTCTCTTTCTCACACACACTCTATTTAAAGGAAAACAACACAAACTAATTCACTCACTGTGACGCTTGTGTGTTGACTATTTCCAAATAATCCTTTAATTAATATTTTAATACTGGACTGTTTTTTTGTCAATGTTTTTCTATCTTATTTGCTTAAATCTAGTCTGTTTGTGAACTGACTGAAGTCAAAAACTGTTTTATTGATTTTGGATTTGTAGGCCTCTGTGTTTCTCAAGAAAAGTCTCCCTTAACCTTGAATTTGCATCTGTTTAGCATTCTTTACATAAACCTGAGATGCCCAGAATAGTATCTGTGGGTCAAATTTAGCCCGTGGTGACCTTTGATTCAACTGCCATGTATACCATATAAAAACGAGGAAAGAAATAATAAAAAAATGCCATTGATCCAGATCTTCCTAAACTGCTAAACATGGTATCTCAGTGGTTAAAGCCTTACTGTAGGTTTTTAATTGGAAGGTTGGGGGTTCAAGCCCTGGCATTGCTAAGATGCTTTCATACCCTTGTTAAAGGCCTAATTGATTTCCTGAAAAGCAATAGCTACAGACACAACTTTACACAACGTAAATGCTAATAAAATTAAGTATTTTTTCTATTCACATCCACTCAAGTGCACCAGTGAAGACAAAACTATAAAAAATCCTTTCTGATTTATCTGCTGTGATTAAAGCAATTAAAGTAATTAGTGTTGTAGTAAGTATGCATGCGTGTGTGTGTGTGTGTGTGTGTGTGTGTGTGTGTGTGTGTGTGTGTTTGTTTAAATATGAACAGCCACTCAGTGTTGAATTCGCCAAATCGTTAACTAATTCCACACTTTTAACACCGAAATAATCCAATATTTACTTGTATTTAAGTACGTTTTTTATATCTACAGAAGCAAAAACACTATTTATTGATTTGATCAAAAAGATCCAGATTGTTACTGAATACATTTGAGTAGAGTTTTTTGGATTAGAGTTTAAAATAGAATATAAATAAACAAACAAATGTATAAATTAATATATTAATGAATGATAATAATAATAATAATAATAATAATAATAATACACATTTCTTCCTATAAATTCACAAAATATGATATGATTTGTCATTATGCATGGTTCCCTGTACAGATTTTAAACAGTCAATAAAATAATGTATTTACTGAAAAAAACGACACCTGCCTCATCCAGTGTGTCATATTTGATTCATGAGTGTGCCATATTACATTAACGTACAAATCATTTCATTTCAGCATTTCTTTTTAAACGTGTGTCTCAGATCCATCGCTCGAAAGTGCAATGAGAGAGATACAAGATGTTTGCGCTTCTCACCGGCGTTTTTTTTCCTCCTCCCTTCAGCGACTGAGCCGTAGAGTCAGACACTTGCATAATACATTTTTCTCTTTTGATTAAGAGCTGCTTATATAGAACAGCCAGCATAAGGCAGTTTCCTATCGATGCATAATACATACCATGTAATCTGCAGCAGCATCGTTATATCGCTCTGTTCCACTCTTTCAGATCGCTTAGGGGTAAAAAAGAAGGAAACTGAAGAAGGATAAAAGGAAGGGATGTGTATTAAAGGTGGATTATTTCCATTTAAACCATGCTAATTGATGTGTTTGGGTAGAATTCAAAACAGTCACCTCCTTCATACAAGATCTCTCTCTCTCTCTCTCTCTCTCTCTCTCTCTCTCTCTCTATATATATATATATATACCTCTCGCTCCATGTTTCTCTCATTCTTTCCTTACATCATTCTCCCCTTCCCTGTCTTCCCCCCCTCTCCCTCTCTCTCTTCTTTCCCCATAACTCTCTCTCCTTCCCTCCTTATCTCATTTCCCTCTTTCCCTCGTTCTCCCTTCTCCCTGTACCTCTTTCTCCACTTTGCTCTCTCTCTCTCTCTCTCTCTCTCTCTCTCTCTCTCTTTCTCTCTCCTTCCCTCATTATCTATTTTTTTCCCACTTCTCTCTCTCTTGCCACCCATACATCCTTCCCCCCTTCCCTGTCTCTCTCTCTCTCTCTCTCTCTCTCTCTCTCTCAATCCACATTCTGACCCGAACCTTGTGCTCATGCAGCTCAGTAAAATGACTGACACAAAAAGAGCGACCCCTGAGCAAGGCCCCGAACCTCATAGATACTTGATTGTATGAATGAAATAAATGTTAGTTGCTCTGTATACGGGCATCTGCCAAATGTAAGTAAATGCAAGTGCAATGTACTCTGTCCATCCTTTACTTTAAATGTCATATTGACATACCGTAATTTCCGGACTATAAAACGCACCCTTATATAAGCCGCACCCACTGAATTTGACAAAGATTTTTATTTTTAACATAAATAAGCCGCACCTGTCTATAAGCCGCAGGTGTCTACACTGAAACTAATGAACTTTACACAGGCTTTAACGAAAGACACTAAATGCAATATGTTGCGCTTCTATTAGGAGCATAGCGGTATTTTGGGAAAAGACCAGCACAGCATTTTTCCGGTATTACTGCGTGTGTGGAGACCGAGGAATATGTCCTTTTTATTTTCTGATGCTCATTTCTAAGTTTCTTTGACTAACCCTTAACGCTGTTGCCAAGAATAATAAAAAAGCACGCGTTTTGGAAACCTGTCTGTGCTCATATGATTTCTGTTGCAACTGGAGTTAGCGAGCTCTCCCTTCACCCAGACTCAACGCGTTACAACGGCTTGTATCTAAACAGTAGCCGACCAAGAAAGTCATTGTTCACTGTCTTCCTTTCACAACTACAGTGGTACCTTGACCTACGAGTGCATTAATGTACGAGTTTTCCGAGGTACGAGCGGTCACTCGGTCGATTTTTTTGCTTTGTTACGCGAGCAAAAAATTGAGGTACGAGCTCGAGACGCCGCTGCTAGATGGCGAAGCGAAGCCAGAAAGCGAAGATTGTGACGAAAATGAAGATAAGCAAAGAAGAAAAAGTACAAATTTTAAAGTTTAGGGATACGTAGTGTACAGGAGTGATAGTAAAAATCGAGTTTTCCCTCCGACTCCGGTTATCGCCTTTACCCCCCCTCCACACACACACACACACACACACACACACACACACACACACACCACCGGCGTTTTCGTTAGCTCAAGTCGTCTCATCTCCAAGGAAAATACACTGAATAAAACCTTATTATATCTTTACATACTGTTTTATTATGTTTTTATACAAGATTTGTTATTTAGAAATGTATTTTCCAATTTAATAACATGAAACATAAAAACGGGGTCATTTTGAGGGTTGGAACGGATTAATGCCATTTTAAGTATTTTCAATATGGAAAACTGATTTGATGTGCGAGCAAATTGAGATACGAGTTCGTCCACGGAACGAATTAAACTCGTAGGTCAAGGTACCACTGTATTTCTCTGGGGAGTTTATCTTTTGTCATCGTCGTGCGCCACCGGTGGAAGTTTTTTCTCCCGATGCCGTGCAGCTCAGAACACAGGTGAGGTGCGTTTTTTCGTTTCCGTTCGGAAATTTCATTGGTCTAATGTTATGTCGCTCAGTTTTTTGGCTTGAAGTTTGTGAAACCGGGAAAAACCCAGGAAAAATTCATAAATTAGCCGCTTTGTTGTTTAAGCCGCGGGGTTCAAAACGTGGGGAAAAAGTAGCGGCTTACAGTCCGAAAAATACGGTAATCATAAAAATATTTAAATGGTTTAGTGTAAATTATTATTGTACAAATTATGATTTGATAATGTCTAATGTCTAAATTAAACCACATTGTTTTTTTTTTTTTTTTGTTTTTTTTTTACATATATAACTGAATGAACAAAGTAGCAAAATAAATTATTAATTTACTTTTGAGCAGCTGAATTAATTATTTAGTGGTATTTTTTAATCATTATTTTTGCTTTTAATTAAGGCCATGTCCACACTAATTCTGGTCTTCCGTCCACACTGAGATGCCGTTTTCAGTTAACGAAAACATAGCTTTTAGAAAACGGTGGATACATTTCAAAACGCAGTTTTCGCATCGCAGTAAGGACTGTGAAAACGGAGGCTTTCAAAACCGATGACGCACTGTTAGTTATTGGCGTGACATTTAAAAGAACCAGAAAGCGAATAAACGGCAGGCGGAAATGACGCGAGTCGAAGCTTCTTGCGTGTTGCTCGTGCGCGGTACAGAGATGTAAACGTTTTCAGACGTTCCAGTGTGGATGAGCAACTTTTGGGAAACGATTTCAAATGGAAGTATGCAAGAAGAATACGAGGCCTCTGTCAAATTAGGCATCGCTTTTACGAGTTCCAGGCATGTTTTTTTTTTTTTGGCTTAAAATTCTAAATATATCCACGGGGGTCCTAGTGGGCATGCTAATGTGCCGAAAATCACTGGAGTCATGCTGACAAATCACCACCATGAAATGATTTTTTTTTTTTTTTTTTTTAAGTAACAACAAAAATAGATTAACAATCCTTATTTCTCTCTACCTGCCATCATTTTACTTTCCTTTTCCTCTTGGTCGAGTTAAACATGCTCCTGAGATTCCAGTGATCATCAATCCTGTCCCTTTCTTCTGTTAGGATCTGCCTGATTCATCCTGATGATCCACTGATTCACTCTGTGCAGCTGGGGATGGTTCCACATGAACACCCCAAAGATCCATGAAGTTTCTTCCTTTCTTCCATTTCAAGGTGTTTTTACTTGCTATTCTCTTCTACTTGCTACATCCACCACTGGCTTGTTCATTTGAGATAAACTTAAAGAAACAAACATATAGGCACTAAACTTGCACATTCCACCTTAAGAACCTCTTTATCTGTATAAAGCTGCTTGGGGACAAAGTCCATTGTTAAAAGCGTTTTAAAAATAAAACCAAATTGAACTGAATGAGTAAAATATATGTGAGTTTGATTCAGGTTCTCTTTTGGTCCTACACATCCCAAATAGATACAAATGCATTTAACAGGAATGTATTTTTAATCCAACATATAACTGAGACAGAACACAATGAAAGCAATATATGAGTAAGAGTTTGCTCATCAGAACATTTTGTTGGTTTGCTGTCAGATGACTCACTGGTGAGGACAAGCCTCCAGCCCATCTGTCTGCAATCTGAATTATGATTTAATTATTCCTGCAATACATCATTGTTTGACATTCTTCTCCCTCTCACTTACTCTCTTTCATTTCTGCGTTGCTATTTTCGGCACTAGAGCATCAGTGGTCAGTGGAGAATAACGTCAATCCTAAAACATTTGTCTTTGTAAATAAGAATAAAATCCTGATTCAGTGAAACCAAAGGCATCCTTTATAAATGTGTGCCTCCAAGAGATAACAATCAGGGGGAAGGAGAACATATGGCTGGAAAAGTCAGGTGTCCCAATTCTTTTGCCCATATGGTGTAAGTGTTATCATACACTATATTGCCAATAGTTTGCAGACTCCTGGTCATGCATGCCATATTTAGTACCAATATGCTCTTATAACAACCTCCACTCTTCTGGGAAGATGTTCCACTGAAACAGGTTTGGGTCAGTGATCTGTGATAAAAGAGTATCTGTGAGAGTGAAAGGGAAAGTTTATAGGACTGTGGTGAGACCTGAGATGTTGTATGGTTTAGAGACAGTGGCATTGAGTAGAAGACAGGAGGTGGAGCTGGAGGGAGCAGAGCTGAAGATGTTGAGATGTTCGTTGGGAGTGACGACGATGGACAGGATTAGAAATGAGTTCATTAGAGGGACAGCGCATGTAGGACGTTTTGGAGACAAGGTGAGGGAGGTGAGATTGAGATGGTTTGGACATGTGCAGAGGAGGGACAAGGGGTAAATCAGAAGGAGCATGCTGAGGATGGAGACACCAGGAAGGAGGAAAAGAGGAAGACCAAGGAGGAGGTTTATGGATGTGGTGAGGGAATACATGCAGGGAGTTGGGTTTAAATCGGCAGATGTAAAGGACAGGGGGGTATGGAGACGGATGAACCGATGTGGCGCCCCCTAATGGGAGAAGCCAAAAGAAGAAAAAGAAGAAGAACAGGTTTGGGTCACCTAGTTCAAGTGAATAGAAATTTCATGTTACTCCATCCAAAGACACCATATACAATACAGTTGTGTGCCTTCAGCTTTGTTATAACAGTTTGGGAAAGAACCACATATAACTGGGAAAGTCAGGTGTATGGCCAACATACTTTTGTCTATATAGTTATAGTGTATGTTGTAACTGTCCACATACATTTGGCTATTCTCAACATGTTTTAAAGCAAAAGAGAACATATTTTTATATTTTGATCTTATTCCAAATGTGTACTGATTAATATAAGCCCATCACAGCTGGCTGAGAAGGTTCACGAGCCTCGTGAGTTTAATGCATGATCATGGGCTACGCTCAATATGTTTCATAAAGAGGCACGATTATTTACAAAAAGCGTAGTTCACTTACATATATCAAGCTTGGCAGAATTAAGTTGATGCAGTACTCGAACGTTCCTTCTGTTGCTTAGCAACGTTTGCTTTTGACCAGGTATCGAAGGTGCTGCAAATAAATAGTATGCGTTTTTTTTCCCCTCTATAATACTGGATTGTGTTTATATCTGTATCTGGTCTTTTATATATAAAGTTCTGCAAAAGTTGTTCAGTCATATACAGTATATTGACAGAAATAGTCCATCTTTAGTTGAACAGTCTCCAAATAAAGACCTCTGTTTTGTATCCAAGGATATATTTAGCACCAGGAAGCAAAAGGAATTGTATTCCCTACAGGCTTATACTCTCCATTCGCCTACTGCAAAAAAAGAGAGAAACTTATTTCCCAGTCCACCTCTGGTAATACTCTCCATATGGGCCTCAAGCAGTACTTAATTTGTGCGGGGCTGTGGGGAACCGAAACCGCTGCACCTCTGATTTGGAACTCCTGTGTTCAAGAAATTATTTGTGTGTGTCTGACACCTCTGCAGCACGGTTAATAAAAAAGGAAAAAAATTCGTAGAGAAAATAAAATTAAATGTAATTTCCAGTTCGGTGAGAATTTGAAATGTGTCCCCCTCCAAAGGTGATCAATTGTCTTAAACAACGGCTTTCTAAATGATGAAATATTGTGCTTGAGAGCAGATTGTGGCAGAGTGCTATAACGCCAATTATAAAGCAGAGAAAGTATCACAGAGACGATTTCATCACGGACAGCAAGTTAGAGACGATTGATGTGACATACGTCTTACATGCGGTGATGCTGCAACGGGTCGACTTTTAAGAGCGGAAGAAGACGAGAGAACAGGAAGTCCTTCAACGAGCTCAAACCGCCGAAAATGACGAAACTATTCGCCAACTTGTGGCAAAAATGTCCAAAGTATTGCGAAGCTGCCACTCTTGGGGCCCCTGTGCAGGGCCCTTAACCCGCTGTGCTCCAGGAGTGTTGTATCATGTCTGATCCTATGCTCTGAACCCTGTTTTACAACATCGTTGGGATATGTGCAGAATTTCACAGTGCTGTAACGTACATGTGTAATGTACAAGTATAAAGCACTACCACCTTTAGACTAAACAATGTATCCAATGGCATTCGGAAAATACCTTTTTACCTTTAATATTGATTCATGTGTCTTGGGTCACATCTAGGCTAACCGTTACCCTGTGTAATCATCTCACACTGATGAATCTATAATAATCTGGGCTAGGAAGAAATCAGTCCCAGTTTTACATCTTCATACCATTCTGTGTAGGTTTTTTCTTCTTATTATTATCCATTGCTAGTCCAGTTTCTGTTGCCACACTATTCCAAATCCCAAAAATCTGGCTTTACAGCTAACCAACGGCCTAATGCCCAAAATCTGTAATTGAGGTTTGAGGTATAATATTTTTGAATTTCCAGAAAAAACTTTCCCTTTATTACAGGCTCAGATGGTCCCTGAGTTACAATGGTTCGACTTACAAATTTTGCATCTTACGATGATGATTGCGTTACGACAAAATTGTAAAAACATATTTTAAGTTTGTTGCGGCCGGCAAACATTGCAGTGTACGCTCCGCCCTCCACACGTGAAGCGCCGCTTGTCCACACGCCGGCTACTACATACAGTCCAGACAGTAAATGCTGTATAGTTTATACAGTATGGACCAGCGCCATCTTACCTCAGTGACCTCATCACTGCACCACGCTGTCTGAGATCCTCCAGCACTGCTCGACTGGTACCTCCTTCTCTCAGAATGAGAGGTAAGTACACTTCAAGGCTCTTCTCTGTTCTGGCACCGAGGTGGTGGAATGAACTTCCCCTAGATGTCCGTACAGCAGAGTCCCTGACTATCTTCAAGCGACGACTGAAGACCTACCTCTTCCTGAAACACTTAAATTAGCACTTTCCAAGTTTGTAGAATTCAAGAGTTATATTTATATTAAGTTTGTAATCTTGTGTACCAGTGTAGATTTATTCATTACTAGAGACTCAAAGCACTTTTGTACGTCGCTCTGGATAAGGGCGTCTGCTAAATGCCGCAAATGTAAATGTAAATGTGAATGTAAATGTATGGTACTGTGAATTGCACTGTTTTGCTAAATTATGTACTGTCATTTGTTACATTCTGAACAAATTTCAGTAGAACCCCATACTGATCACCAGTTTTTTCTCATGTATAGGCTAGGCCATGTCTCGATTTACGATATTTTCAAGTTACGATGGGCTCATCGGAACACATCTCCATCGTAAATTCGGGGAATACCTGAAAGGATAGTATCTTGGTACAAGGTCCAACAACAGCTTTAAAGGATGAATAAATCTAGGATTCGATCCATGAACAATTCATTCAACTCAGCTATAGTAGCTTGTTGTTTCAATCTTTAGATTAATGGGTATTTAATCTAGCCTACTAAGGCTACAGCTTTCTGGATAGAATGTCATTTATATGCTATGTTTTTCCCTCCGTGCATATAAGAATAATATATTGAAATAATTACAAACGACATGCTTTGTACCACACAGCAGTAGGTGAGTTCATTTGAATAAAATTAATGATGCATTGATGCCAAGGACGAGCAGTTCATATAAACTATTTCGCCTGTTGTCAGTGGGACTCCTATCAGGCTGCGTCCTTTGTGTGGGAAGTGTGATTAAAACACTGTAAGGTTTAAAACGCCTTTGTTTCATTACCACGCTCATAGACATACTAGAAAGATTACTGAAAAATACATAGTGAAATGAGACAATGTTCCTCCAGAACCCTGATGCTACATTAAACAACTTAGAGCTACATACACACAACATAAAGCTACATAACAGAAGACAGAGTTCAGAACTAAAGTAAGTGTCCTCGCCACATAAAGAGCACTGAGTGCAACCACGTTCAGACAGTAAACAGTATAATATGATTCAATATAAATATAATATAAATATATTATGGGTAGTGGAATGAATTGAGATGAGTAATGAGTGCGTGTTGAGTTCAGGTTGTACAGTTTACTAACACACAGTTGAGTGGGTTTGTGTGAGTTTTGAACAGATCAGTTCTGTGTGTTGAGGAGCCTCACCTCTGTCATGTTGTTGGGACCACTGCTGGGCCCTTGAGCAAAGTGCTTAACCCTATCTGCTCCAGGGCTGCTGTACCATGGCTGACCCCATCTTCCAGACAAGCTGGGATATGTAAAAACCTAGAAAGTGGTACTTCAGTGATTCTGGGCTACTGATCAGAATGTTGTTTCACCAAGATGCCACTCTTGGGCCCTTGAGCAAGGCCTTTAAACATCTGTGCTCCAGGGGCACTGTATCATGTCTGACCCCAGCTTCATAATATCACAGAATTTCACTGTGCTGTACAGTATATGTGACAAGTAAAAAAAAAACATTTGACCTCTTTAACGTGTACAAAGAACAACACAAAGTACATTATAAAGATGTGCATCTCCATAACTAAGGCTGATGCGATTTGTATCTCAATGCATAGCGTAGGATAATATACAAGAATTAAATCATATGAAGCAGCTACTGATGCGATGAGAAACTATTCAATATTCCCCATTACAATGCAGTGCGATCTGATACCAACGCGATTCAATGCAATATGACGCTTAAACTTATGATGCTATGAAATTTCATATGAAAGTTCACTTTTATTGCTTCGGTTCAGACAGACAGCAAATCATAGATTTAATTAAGTGCCTTTTGACTTTTAACGCATGGCCCTTTCACAAAGTCCTTTATGGTCCAAGAAAGAGAAAAAGGTTTAAATACAATAATTTTTTTCTTTTCCTGTTCTGTCTCCAGGAAGATGCAGCTCTACCTCTGCCATGTTAATCTGTATTTTATGTGACTTTCAGGACACGCCACGTCTCCTGGCGTTGTGATACGTCATATTCGCATAGCAGTAGAGTTGCTAAGAGAACGCACTCGAGAAACAGTTTAACGAGGCGAAATCAATCTACATATAAAATATTGGTCACAAAAAAAATCTGTCATTTTCTTCATAATAGAGGTTTACTACTAATAATAAATAAATAAACCATTTTTTTTTACAGATGCAAAAATATTAAAAACAATGCGTCACGATACGAATGCCAACTTGTATTCGATGGACACTTTTTTAAAAATGGACGCATCATATTGTTAACTTCTATGCCCATTGCGCCGATGTGAATCGGTGAATTGTACCAACCCTATTGCATTATGGGGAAAGTTTTCTTGTTTATGCCCTCCTGGAGGTGGATTAAAAAAAATATTGGAAATAAGAATTCAAAAAGGCAGTTGAATATTTAATTACAAACTCATATACAGTAAGTAGCTGAGAGATTTCTGGAAACTCTTAAAACAGATTACACAGCAGGAGCAGCGCCGCAGATCAATGGCTTCTTAATTTGTGCAAACACGCGCATAATTGATTTCAGCGCAATCTCCCATCAAAATTCAATACTACACCGCGTTATGTGATCGCGGCAAGCTGGCAAAACACGCACCTGGTTTTCATCAATGATTTCAAACATTATTAGCATGCATATACCTATCCTGTATACAATCAGAAAAGGAAAAACGTTTTGTATTAAAAATTAACGATCGAATCAGTCGAAAAAAAAGAAAAAAAAAGAAGGAACACCAAAAAGAACTGTTCCAGTGATATTTGGGTCTCGAGGGACTTCTCGGAAACACGGCTGCCAGGACCATTTATATTTACACAGCTCAAAGCGCTTGAGATTGAATTCCTTTTTTATGACTGTGTGCTTGTTTTGGAAAGAAGAAGAAGAAGAAGGGATCAGATGGATGTCGAACCCCTGGAACAATCCTTTCTAATTTCGTGAGATTGGATTGTTGCTTTCAGAATGCCTGGAAAACACTGAGCCCTGTGAGCATCCTTTAGGTTTCACTTGTACAGATTCGCGTTCAATTATATAGAACACGGGGCAAAAAGCTCACGATCCTATTAAAGATGGCCATGATGACATTATTCCTTTTCCTTTCCTTTTTGCTGAACATAAAAACCTCTTAGAGCTCTTAGAGTCAGAATCGTTGGTTTTCTAGCAGGACACAACAAAATGTGAAAAAAGAAAGGAAGAAGGAGAAATTGCCTCCATACAAATAATAGAAGGATAACTATATGGGAATTTATACATCTCGAGGGGTTATGTGACTTTCGCAAATAAGGAACATTCTGTACAAATTAATAAACAAAACAAAAAAAATTGTTCAATATGATAATGAAGACCAATCACATGACCTACTGAGGTGCAGTGGCTGATGGGAGAGGAACTCCTGAAGCTCTAAGCATAATCCTACTACTTTGTCTTCACACAAAATAAGATGTCAGTTTTTACATTCAGAATGGCATTTTAGAAGGTTTTCTGTGAGTATGTCTAAGTATGAATGGTGTAAATGTGATTACCAATTACTTTTGAGGAAATGTAAATCTTTCCACTGTCATTTGTGCTTCGTGAACGAGTGACGCCGTCCTGAAGTGAGTCTCCAAAGTAGGTCTGAATACAAATTAAGCACCAGCACTTCAGCGCTGAGGAGAGTTTACTTCCATTCAATTTCTATATGAAGTGACTACTCGAGGAACTCCCAAAAGGTAAAGCAACAGATGCATCCTTCATAGCAGATACCTGAAATATAACAAATGTGCTGTTAGTGAAGATAGAATAACTTTTTACAAAGGGTTGTGGTTATTGTTCTGTCACTGCTACTTCTTGTTTTATTTTTTATAGCATTTTATATTTCATTTTGTTATTTCTCTGTTTTACTTCTCACTCTAACCTACTCTGAGGCATTTTAAAGCAAGTATGTGTCATATATAAAGTTTTTTCTGATTCATTTTCCTCAAGTAAAAACAATGTCATTTGTAAAATATTTGTCATCCCATCACCTTTTTAATATTAGCTTTACATAAATTCGACATAAATACATAAGACTGTACTCCATGAAATGCTTATAAATGTGTTATAAATGTGCGCTCACTCGCTTAGCGATCCATTCATTCATCTTCTCCCACTTATCCGTAATTCGGGTCGCGGGGGCAGCAGTCTAAGCAGATTCCCTAGACACTTCTTCGTGTCCAGGGATCGGGCTGTCAAGGCCCCCGCCTTCGACTGCTGCCCGATCCTCTCAGCACCGGTCCCTTACGGTCCCTCCTGCAGGTGGTGAGCCCACGGGAAGGCGGCCCCACGTCGCTCCGACGTCATGGTCCTCGATTTATTTTTTCTCGTAAGGGTCCCCTGGAGCATAGAGGGTTAAGGGCCTTGCTCAAGGGCCCAAGAGTGGCAGCTTGGCGATACCGGGGCTTGAACCCCAGACCCTCCGATCGATAACCCAGCGCCTTAACCGCTGGAGCCACCACTCCCCCATCGCTTAGCGATCCAAAAGCATTTAAAGATCATCCTTTTTAATTATGACCTCAGCGACTAAAAGTAGGCGTGTCCCGCGATGTGAAAAAGTTTAACTTTAACAATAAACAGCCTTTATTTGTCACACAGGCATGGTACATCAGCCATGGTACAGTTTTAAAAGCCTTGCACCCATTGAGCCACCACTGTCCATGGAGGGACTTGGTGCAGCAATAACCTGTGTACCTGATCCATCTACCAAAAGAACCTCAGACAATAAAACATACCTGATTCAGCTACCAATAGAATTGAAGATACGAGAGCATCTCTGATCCATCTCCTGATTTGTGAAACATTCGTACACTAGGTTCACTAGGTTATAATCAGTAAATCAGAGCTTAATTCATTGAACCACCACTGTCCAAACTGCCTTCATATGGAGGAACTTGGTGCAGCAATGACCTGTGTACCCGATCCAACTCCCTAATGAACCACTGACAATAGAACGTACCTGATTCAACTTCCAATGGGAGTGAAGAAAGAAAGTAGAGCGTCTCTGATCCGTTTTCTGATTTGTAAAATGCTTGTTGTGCCAATAAAAGTGGGAACAGCTACTGGTGAATTCATCACACAGTTATTTGTGTCTTGCATGCTTGAAAATACATTAAGAGGGTCAGAAGTAGACCATGGATATAATTCCAGTCCATGGCAGGACCCCGTACACAAACACATACTCACTCATTTACATAAAAAGCAAGTTAGCATGGCAATATGCAGAGTTACAGTTCCAAATATTCCAACACCCACTGAGAAGCGAGGAACCATTAACTAGCCATTAGGAATGCTTGAAAAATGTAACTGAAGCAAGAGGGATCAATGTGATGCTCGCTCTAGCATTGAATGTTGGTTGGCTTATACGCAAATGTTAAAAACCATGAAAAAACAAAACAAAACACAAAAAAACAGCTTCATGTCAAATTCGAATGCTGCATATAGTGTAGTATTATTACAGTTATTATAGCATGAGGTCACATCCCTCCTGGTTTACCTTTAATTGCCTTTCAATGTCTGGTAATTATTCTGCAATTTTCTCCATTCATTCTGTTATTCACCTCTTTATTGTTTTTTTCTAACACGACTCACTTGGGTCCTCTCTCTGATCATTTATACGCTATATGTAACATATTGCGCTGTATTATATCGCGCAGTGTCCCAATGACAGACTCATTATTTCAGCGTATTAGCAAAAGTTTAACCTGCTCAGAACCAGCAGTGATCTCGGGAACGACCACTGAAGTGTTCACTGGTAATTATTCCCTTCATTATGTAAATGAAGGTCATGCACAATGATGTGGACTTCCTATAGGTGAAGCAAAAGTGAATCATTCATCCTTCACCCAGCATCTGCTTTATCGTAATCAGGATCACGCGGGATCCAAAGCGTGCCCTGGAAATGCTGAAGGTGAGATGATTAATACACCCTGAATGAAATGGCAGTCCATCACGGGACACATTCACATTCACCTGGGAGTAATTAGGAGTACTGTATACAGGCAGGTTTATGGGAGGTTGGAGCAAACTGGAGAACCCTAAAGAAAACGTGAACCTCTCAGACAGTTCACGACGTGTGTGAACATGCCGCGCATAAAAATGGCTTCATTATCATTCAGTGTGCATGTATATATACAAACTCTATTCTAATCCACTAAGACACACAGTACACACTTTAAATCACAAGTCACAACTTCACAAGGGTTCCATCGTGATTCCTCCAGGGCTCCTTCGATAGTTAACTAGTTCCAACTTTCAAAACAAGTTCTGTGTGGAACATTTTCAGAATCTAAAACACTTTGTAGAACATTTCTGAGACACTAAATAGGAAAAATCTATGAAGCTCCTGGACCACCTAATTTTTTCCCCAGATATGAGGGAAACAGCACACAAGATTATTAATATAGATTAAAATTTAGGATTAATATTCAATAAATGAGTTTAAATTTATGACATCGGTATTGATCATATGCAAGGACAAACATTTCTAAAGTACAGCGCTGTGAAAAAGTCAAGTCAAGTTTATTTCTATAGCGCTTTTCACAACAGACATTGTCTCAAAGCAACTTTACAGAATTTAACATTTAAGATGAACGATGTGTGTTTATCTCTGATGAGCAGCCATGGCGACTGTGGCAAGGAAAAACTCCCTTAGATGTTATGAGGAAAAAACCTTGAGAGGAACCAGACTTAAAAGGGGAACCCATCCTCATTTGGGTGATATAAAGAGTGTAATTATAATCTTTAAACACTGGAGAGTGAGAACTAATTTCATGAGCACTGGAGTGTGTGATTATAAGTAATGTCCTTTCTACAGTCTTATACAGTCAGTTGACGTTATGGACCCAGGAGCTACTGAGCAACTCATAAAATAGCTCAACATTTGAGATCATCATAGATCCAACACCAGCTTCTTAATGGCAGAGCCTTTAAACACCCAAAAAGGTATATTGTCCAAACATCACATTAAGTGGGATCCAATTGGCGCTGGTACGTCTCTAGATGGTTCGGGATGTTTGCGGGGTCGGCATCCACTTCTTTAAAGGTCCATAATCTTCATGAGGTGGAACGTGACTGGAGCCGGAGCAACCTCAGGATGCCTCGGGATGGGTAGAGAAAGAGAAGCAGTGGAAAGGAATTAGTGTAGCTGCTGTTCATGATATTAACAAGCACAAGTTGATAATGTGCATGTGATCAGACGTACAAAAAGTACACTATATAGACAAAAGTTTTGGGAGACCTGCATTAGAGCTCTGACCTTGACCCAAATGAACACCTTTAGGATGAATTAAAATGCTGACTGCACTCCAGGCCTCCTCACCTCACCAACATCAGTAACTGACTACTAACACATTTGTGGCTGAATGACCCCAAATCTCCACAAGCACAGTCGAAAATCTAAAGGAACATCTTCTGAGAAGAGTGGGGGGAATTATAGAAGAAAATTGGGACTAAATGTGGAATATGATGCTCAAAAAGCACATGCGATACTTATGACCAGGTGTCCGCACACGTTTGGCAAAATAGTGTATTTGCCCATTCCCATACATAGAAAGATCGTTTTTTTAAGATACTTGACATGTATCAGTGTGGAAAGGCAAAGCTATTTCTGAACCTTTCCAGGAGTGATTGGCCTACCAAGATTACTCCAAGCGTGCAACGACAACTCACTCAGAATATAAATTCTTTGATTTTTTTCAAATTTCATTTGTTGTGCCTACACACTGACCAGTGGTACAATCAGTGTAACACATCCTTTTGTGACTTATTGCTTCATTTTGCACTTTATCTAGTCCTGTATACTGTGCAACTTACTGTAGTTATGTGTCACACCATGGTCTATTGAATTAAAACAAATGCCCTGTTGTATATAAGAAAAACCTACTTGAGCGGAATAAAAAAAATTATTATTAATCATACAGAAAATGATTTGCTTTAGAATTTTCTCAGAAGAGTCTATAAAATTATCATCTAATAATTTTTGAGAAATGTCTACTTACACTACATCCACATTACTCCAGATAGATGTGCAGTTTTGTTTTCTATCTACACTGATATTAAAAAAAAGATTTTCCAATAAAACTGCTCGTTTACACCAAAACATCTGAAAATGCTCACATCCCCATTCTGTGCTTGCAAAAAAATGTAAGAAGCTTTGACCTGCGTCAATTCCAGCAGTTTTTTAGTTTAGTTTCCATCACTCTTTTCAAAATTAAAACCACAAAAAACACAGAGTGTAAAATCCTGGGCTATGAAGTTGTTTTGAGTTGAATGGGTCATATGAATGATTTACAATGCAAAATTGTGTCATCACTGTTAAATATCTCCATTTCCTCTGTTCGGACTACCACACAAAAACCTTATTTTGAAATTCATCTATATGTTTGAAAAGGTTAATTTTTCTCGTCCAAAACTTAAAGGAAAGATGTGTTTTTATATTAATACAGATTAAAATAAATATAGCCTTCAACCTGAGATTACCTTGACATAGTTATGGTGCTTAGACAGTGCTGCAGTGCTATATATCACCCTGTCTGCATGTAAAGTAGACTTGTGAAAATTTTAATTTAAGCCAAAGGTCAGCTTGGAAACATATACATACTTCTTCTGAAAAAAAAAAGAAAAAAAACGATTTTTTCAAGACTTGTAATTGCATTTCATTTTTCAGTCTAGTGAGTGATGCAGCAAACCAGCTTCTTTATATCTTAATAATCTCTTCAAAAAAACAGGATGTACTGATGATTGTGCAGTGCAGTGGTTTAGATGAATTGCTTGTGTTGCCCTAATCACTTGCCCCCCAAAAAAAGGACAGACAGTATATTTACCCATCCATGAATGAGTTCCATATCTCAGGTTTACAGCCTTTAAATGGTGTTTTATTACCCAGATTAGCTGACATCAGATATGCTGTTGTTCTTGGTTTATACTAAAACAAACTATTAAACAAACAAACAAAAAACAATACACAAACAATTCCAAATACAAGAACCCAATCCTAAAACCATTTCAAATCCATAAACCATCATATTTGGGCTACTCCCTATTTTCTCCCCAGTTTGATCTCTCACCAAAACCCACCCACCAGCCAGATCTCTCATTTTATACAATGGTATCATCTATGTACATCAGTTTGTGCCAAATTCTAAATTATGAATCCGATCGCAAAACCATTCCAAATCCACAAACCCAATCCCGAAATCATTCCAAATCTATGAAACCAATTCCAAAACCGCAAACATATATATTCAAAAACTATTCCAAATCCACAAACCCAATCCTAACACCATTCCAAATTGAGATATGAATTAAAAAAAAATCATTCCAAATCCACAAACCCAATTCCAACACCATGCTAAATCCACAAACTCAATACCAAAACCCTACAAAACCAATGCCAAAACCATTCCAAATCCACAAACCCAATCCAAAAGCCATTCCAAATCCACCACCCAATTCCAAAACCATTTTAAATTATGAACCCAATCCAAAAATCATGAACCTGGCAATTCTTTTTCTGGAACCCTTATACTCACTTTCTCTTTTCTCCAAGTCTGATCTCTCACCAAAACCCACCCACCAGCTAGATCTTTCATATCATACATTGGCAATCAACTTTGTGTGCTAATTTGTGCCTCTGATATTTATGCTGGTTTACAGGGCACCTTACCAAACTCTGACGAATGCGCTATCTGCCCTCTTCCACATACAGATGGCCACTGTTGTTTAAGATAAGATAAGATATACCTTTATTTGTCCCACAGTGGGGAAATTTATAAGGTTTTCGCATATCCCAACTCATCTGAAAGCTGGGGTCAGAGCGCAGGGTCAGCTATGGTACGGTGCCCCTGGAGCTGATAGGGATAAGTGCCTTGCTCAAAGACTCAACAGTGGCAGCTTGGCAGTGCTGGGGCTTAAACCCCTAGCCTTATGATCAGTAACCCAGAGCCTTAACCACTGGACCACCACTGCCTTAATGTTTAGTGTCACTGTGATTGAATAGAAAGGGGAGGAGTAAGAATATTGCATCCTTCCCACCCAGAGAGTATAGCAAACTTGAATCCCTTGGCTCCTGATTATGAATTCACTGGACTTAATTACGCAACATTTAAATTTGATGACACAGCAAACACATTTCAGTCATGCCACTCCAGTAAGGAACAATTCTCAATCCTGACAGCTCTGACATTTGGTAAGTATTAATAGATTACAGTAAATGCAGTAAATGTGTCTCTCAGTACTAAAATGTTTCGAAACAATTGATATAATTCCATAGAGCCTGCCTTTTGATGGATATTTATTTAGAAAATTTGCAGTCAGAAGACTTGCTGGGAGAAACAGAAGGCACAATTTGGACGATGACGTAGTTTAGCATAGGTCAACAGTGCCGATCGTTCCTCATCGTGTTTGGTTTACTCATTGCAGTGGGAGTGCTGCCTTCTCTTATCCGTCTAATCAAACGCTAATGAGTCTATTTTCTGTCTCCGGAGTGAGTTTGGCTGTGCAGATATCTACTGACATACGGCTGCTTGACAAGTGAACTGAAGGAAACAAAAGAACACTGGTTGAGCTTATAGATACCATTCACTGTAGAGATGAGCGATTATTTCTGCTAGCACTTCTCTTGCGCATTGCCATGTTCTTCAAAGCTAAGCCTATGTTCAATAATTCCAGTTGAAGTACTTTAATGAGGAAAACTGACCAAGGGCTTTTCTGGATCTGTGTAGAGGTTTTACATTCACACTGATCATGTGTAGAAATAACACAACAAAACGTTCCTAATCACTGTGCTGGGAACCCTGAGGTATCCAAAGAACGCTTAAACAACTTCTGAAGAGACATTTTCTTCCAGGTGTGTATACATTACCATTGTGTCAGGAATAAACTCTAATATTTTTTCGATTGAATTCTATTTTCTTGTCAGGCACACAGACACGCACACAGAAATATTGTTTTTCTTCACAATTCATCCAGATCTAAATACATGTCAGTTACTGCTCATAGTTTCCAAGCTTGAGTAGTGTCTACACTCCCCATGTCCAATATGTTTTCCTCTTGGTTCTTTGGTTTCCTCCCAACTTTCAAAAAATATACTTGTATTTGGATTGGCTATGCTAAAATGCCCATCATAGCACTTACTTTTAATTTTGCTCTAATAAGGTCACTGTTTTTGATCGAATTGCTGGTACTCATATATATATATAAAATGTTTTTTTTTAGCTAAACAATTTTTTCATACCTGGAGATTTGGGCTAACATTTTAAAAACAAACAAAGCCGGCTAGCTAAAATCGAGCATTCAACACATTAGCGAAATAATCAAACATGAAAACATGAGAACGGGTAATGTAATTTAAACAGATTACAATTATTATTTTTTTAAGTTAACTAGAGAGTTTGAGACAAGAGATGTGATTCTATAGGACATTCATTCATCTTTAGTCAATGCCTGGTTAGTATCATGGTTATACTACTATAATTATATACATTCTACAATAACGATATACAATATTTTATTTCTATTTTGGGAAATAGAACCAATAATTTTTTTATTTTATATTTTAAAAGATAACAATAAAGATAAAAAAAATAAAAAAATCCTTAGTTGAACCATTATAAACTGGAAAGATCCAGATGAGTTTGAGGAATCCTAGGCTAAAATGTGCCACCATTTTTACTTCTGGGCTTTTAAAAATGTATTGAGTGGACAGACTGGGTGGAAAACGTAATATTTAATAAAAGAAAATCCATCCATTTGTTTCAATTTCATTTAGGCCACACCCAATTTTTTTGTTGAAAACCAGATAAAGATACGGATATTTAAAACACTAAACAGATACTTGTATCAGTACTCATATAAGAACTGTGTTGCACACTTAAGATACACACATCAGGGGCATTTGGTACCTGGGCCTTCAGTAGGGATGTACCCGACTCAATCCACCTCTTAATACCACCACGTCACAATTATAGAAACCATTAATACTCTACAGAAACACAAAATAACAACACGTGGCATTACAGAGAGAGAGGCATTACATATATGGAGGGTGAATACCATTTTACTAAAGAACCCCAGAAACCCAGTTAAGACTCCCAACCTCTACACTACAACCACAACTGTGACACCTACATCATCTGGAGCAGTTCGGAATCAATATTTGTCTAATAACATGATAAATAAATACATTTAAATAAAATGTACTGTAACTGTAGCTACACTTGGAAGTCGATTAGAGGCACTAAACACAGTTTACCTCTGCAGCCCTAAATAAATCCATGTTAACAAGAAAGTTCGATGAAAAGTACATGCAAATGTGCAACACATACAGTGCTATGGAAGAGACCATCAGGAAGGGGACACTGTGTACCAATGGACATGACATTAATTGGATCTAATTGGTTCTAAGCAACAAAGTAAAGGAAAAAAAACAGAAGAATAAACACGTCGACACTTTCTGAACTTGAGAAGTCTGAGAAAAGAATGCTATTCATTATGGAGAAGCTTATTATAAGCGTCTGTATTTTTCAGAGTATAGCCACAGTGACAGCTCTGCGGAAGTAAATATAAATAATTGAATCGTGCTGTCTATATTTAATGGCGTATCTGAATGAAGCGAAATGCGCAAATGGATATAAATCGCACATTGACCTTTGGATGAGTTGACACAATCGGCCAGGTCACTAATGGGAAAATTAGGTGAATTATAAATGCTTTTCAGGTTGAATTGCTGGTGCGTTCCTCAATTAGAGATTTCATGTGGGAGAAATTGAGCTGTGATGGAGCTTTGGGGAGTGACGGAGAGCTTCGAGAGGCCACTGACTGCTCCCAAGGCCAGGCTTAATAAAGTGCTGTTAAACAGATGAACCCATTCTTCAATTAGACTCCTCTCACACAGCTGAACTGTAGCAGGAGAGAGAGAAAAAAAGTTTTCAACTATTCTGGAGGAGAAATGTTCAATTATTCAGTTCTCAGTTACAAAATAAAACAAAACCCCAACAAAAGTAGTTGGGTTGCCAGATATTTGACTAATCAAGTTTCCTAGGAAGCGGTAGCTCAGTGTATAAGACATTAGACTTCTGATTGGAAGGTTGTGAGTTCAAATCCCATCAGCATCACCAAGCTGTCACTGTTGGGCCCTTGATCAAGGCACATAATCTTCACCTGCTCAGTTGTATGAATATGATAACTGTAAGTCGCTCTGGATAAGGGGGAGCTGTGAAATGACGTAAATGTGAATGCTATGTGCTTTCAGACATCAAGGCTACTGAGACTGCAGTACAATTAAATGATATCTACATCATCTTGCATTGGATTATTTTTATTTATTTATTTATTTTTATTTTATTTTAAAAGGGTTATCTTTAATTTAATAATCTTTAAATAAATAATTACATTTTTATGCTATAAATGTAATTCTCTTAGTTTGGTTACGAATTATATAATCTGTATAATTCAGACTTTTTTTTTTGCTTGCCTTTTTTAATCATTATTCATTTAGCCATTTTTTCTTACCCTTTTTTATTTGATAATTGATTTATTTATTTTTTTTGCTATAAAATGCATTAATCTTTGAGACATTATGCTTTTATTAAAACCACTGTATATATGTTGGATGATTGGCAAACAGATATAAACTAGTCATCCCTAAGATGTTTCAGCACTTATGGGCAAAATAAATGGGCCAGATCCAAAACCATTTTTTTTGGATCTGCAAATTGAGATACGAGCTCGTCCACGGAACGAATTAAACTCGTAGGTCAAGGTACCACTGTATTTCTCTGGGGAGTTTATCTTTTGTCATCGTCGTGCGCCACCGGTGGAAGTTTTTCTCCCGATGCCGTGCAGCTCAGAACACAGGTGAGGTGCGTTTTTTCGTTTCCGTTCGGAAATTTCATTGGTCTAATGTTATGAGGCTCAGTTTTTTGGCTTGAAGTTTGTGAAATCTATCAATCAATCAATCAATCAATCTATCTATCTATCTATCTATCTATCTATCTATCTATCTATCTATCTATCTATCTATCTATCTATCTATCTATCTATCTATCAGTTATACAGCTGAGAAATAACCGTTAAGGGCTGTGGCAGCTTGGTGATGCTGGGATTTGAACCAATGACCTTCTGAACAAAAATCAAACACATTATCCTTCATACCTACCTTTTTAAATTCAATTTCATTTTAAAGCTTTTTACAGCCTTACGCCACCTTTAGCAACAGTTATCGCCAAAAGTATCAAATTCACAAACTAACAGGTACAAACGCTCCCCAAATCAGCAACCGTACAGCGACAATCAAACACTCATCAAGGCTTGCAAAAGTCACAGACACATTGTTTTATTCAAAGCGAGTGTGAGATTGCAGGGAGTGTTATTGGTCATCAGACTGTGACCTGCAGGTCATGTGATTAGGTCATGGGCTGAGAATTGTGGGAAGGCACAACTGATTTTTTTTTCCGAGATTGTAAGAATAATAATGGGAAGAGCAGGATGTGAAGCGAGTGTTGTAGACTGTGTATAATGTGATGTCAATCAGAGCAAACATGAGATCAGGCACTTCATTACTTTCAGTTGTCAGGTGTCATGTGATTCGCTTGAAGTGGTTGTTCGCAGCATTGTGTTTGGAGATGTAGTTTCCGTTCGAGAGCCATTCTCTGCAGCTGAGTAGTGATTAAGCAGTGTATTTCACAGTCATACTGTACCTGATGAAACTGAAAATCAATACTTGACCATGAAAAAAGCCCACATACAAAAATTTAGGCAACAAACACAGAAAGGTTTTTTTTTTTTTACTGTGGATTCTCTTTCTCTCTCTCTCTCTCTCTCTCTCTCTCTCTATTTCTCTCTCTTTGTACCCCCCTTCTCCACTTTTGTGGCCAGGTCTATTAACTCATTACTTCTGGTCCATGAAATAATCCACCTCATGCTGCACTGGCCATCTATTTTGGGCTTCACTGGTGCAAACAAAGTGCACAAAATATACTTTCTAATCTAAATCTAAATCTAAACCACATTTCTTCTATCTCTATCTGATACAAATTCCCAAGAACATTTTTTATGTACAACAGGGAGGTAGAGTGACACACAGAAATTATTGGTACCTTTAATAGACATGGGCAGCAACCAAAATGTGATGAATGAGTAATTAGATAAAAAAAAAAAGATAAAAATATTGGGAGCTGCTGGAAATGTAATTTGTACCCCCTATGGTTTGTAGTATTAACAATGATGGGGTACTGTTTTGGTCATAATTCAATTTGATCCGATCCGATTCGATTCAATTAAATTGATCTTTTAACAGTAGACATTGTCCCAAAGCAGCTTTAAAGAATGAAATAGACTACAAATTTTACTTTTAAATAAAAAAATCAGCCCATATAAATGTTAATTCCTAATGAGCAAGCCAGTAGTGACAGTGACAAGAAAAGACCCCCTGAGATGTTATGAGAAAGAAACCTTTAGAGAAACCAGACTCCAAAGTGGCACCAAACATTTATTCATTACAGTTCAATCATTGCTGAGGTTATCAACTGTTAGACACCATTAATGCAAAAATTGTTCATGGCAACTGTAAACCAATAAATCAGACTGTTTATATTAATTACAGTCTGTTTATATGTATTACAGTCCAATTCCATCTTCATGGTCATTTAATTTATCCCATGACTCGAACCTCATGGATCTTTTGACTGTTCATAGCAGTAGGGAGTGGCCTCAAATTGAAAAGAAGTACGTTCATAGGAAGGGCATCAGGATGAATCAGGCAGGTCCGGAAAGAAGATAGGAAAAGGATCACTGGTACCCCAAGAGCAAGTGAAACTCGACAGAGGAGGTGGGTTTGAAGGGGCAACAGGGAGAGAGAGAAAATGATGCATTATTAGTTATCATTATTGTTACATATTAGATCAGGACACTGTAATTCTGCTTATGAAGTACTTCAACACCATGCAATTCCATCTATACTGCGACTCATTGTAACCCACTTCACCATACACCGTGTTACTATGATCTGTCTGCTTTATTCCTACTCTAGCTTTTACCTCAAACTATGAAAAACTATTACCTCAAACTATAACAGGGATCCCAGAAATCCAAAAATCTGAAGATAGAAATCTCTTTATCCGAAGCCACAAGTCAGGTGAACTTCTACACCTCAAGTGTAATGGAGGAACCTACTTTTGGGGAAAAAAAGATACGTTGGTAAGATGAACAAAAACAAACAAAATGAGAATAAAGAAAGAAGGCTTAGAAATCTTTTGTGACCATTTTTAAGCACCTGCACTAAAGTGGCAGATTGAAAGGTCTCTAAAAGTCTTTGAAAGATTAGGTTACATGAGTACTGCCAGGGAAAACAAAAAGAACGTTCTTAGCTTAAGAAAAGCACCCCAGGGTCATTCAACTGAACTTCCTAGTCATGGCCTTGTGAGAGCGAGATTTCTTTTTGGTGACCCACTATGTTCCACTTATTCTCACTAATTAAATACAATTTAGTAGAAACACTTCTACGACCGGACTGGAAATTAATTTTTTTCTAAAATGTCTATTAATAGCGAATCTGTGTCCATTATAATGTCAGATTCCTGGCAATGTAACCTCGATGGCATCATGTGACCTGACTAAATACCCATAACGCAACACTCCCCTCTGAGCTGAGTGTTTTGATATATTACCTGCCCAAGTTTTTATTGTTCCACTTGTTTTAGAGGTTGAACTGCACTTGACATGTCTATAATACCCATAATGCAATTCTCCTTACTGCGCCAAGTGTTTTCATATGTCACATGCCTATGTTGTGGTAATTTAGTGATTCCATTTATTTGATTGACCCATAATGCAATCTGCACCATGTGTCAAGGGGATTGTCATCCCCGTAATGTAATTCACCACATGCTCTTCTGATAAACTCTTTTTAATGTCACCTTGAAGAATCTCACATCCTGGATGGAGAGGATGAATTTAATGCTCACTGAGGTCAGTGTCGCTGTATTTTCTGTCTCACACACAAGAACATGTTTCAAGGTGAGTTCGTTTTCAGCTTCCATTTACTCAAGCTTGCCTTTTAGCAAACAGGGAAAAATGTTAGACAGGTTTTTTTCCCCAATGGCATAAAAAATCTTGTAAATCATATTTATATTTTGACCTGAAAGTACCAAGGTAAAATAAAATTTTAAAGCGCTATTTCCTTTCCTTTTATATTTGCACTCATCCTACAGCTATGCAGTAAGGTATCCTTCCTCAGTCTTGTATGACCGGATGCTTAGGCATGTTAGTGGTGTTTTGTGCAGGGAATTTCCATAACTGGTTATTCTACTGGATCTCATTTCAGATAAAAAATAGAGCTAAAGGACCAATATTAAAGGACATAATACCATCATTATGACACCATGTGTATAGAAATAACAGTATAACATAAAGCTGCATCACATACAGAAATCTCATATAATAAGAATAAATGTCATAACAAAAGCAAGAAACCCAATGAACATAATTCAACAAAACTCCTTTCACTGTAGCCACAGCTGCACTGCCCGAATACCTTATCTCTAACAGAAGCATCAATATTAACCTCATAAAATGTCCCCGGGTTTTCTGTACATTGCAATGCATTTTTTTTTGGCCATGACAGTTTTCCAGGGGATTTAAAATGTTTAAGTGAATGCAAAGTGTCATTATACTGCATTCACAGATGTCCCATACAATTGGTTGCCTTCAGCTTTGTGGTAACAGTGTGAAGAAAAACCACATACGGAAGGAAAGGTCAGGTGTCCACATACGTTTGGCAATATAGTGTATTTGCGCAGTTTGCTACAGATGCGGTTTGTGAGCACTGACTAGTGACCATCCGATCAAAGAAAGTAAAAATGCAGACGTTATTGTACAACCTGCTAGATAAACAGACACTCGGCAAACGTATTGGAACTCCTGACATTTCCAGCCATATGTGGTTCTTTGCATAAAGTCAAATGCAATAGCCTCCAAAACCTAATAAATCATCTCGAAACAAACTTTTTTTTTTTTTGCCAACTTGAAGTATTCTTCTATACATCATGTTGTTTCACAGTTTGGAAAAAGATGTAAAATCAATGAGGCTGTAACTGAGAAACAAGGCAGAACTGCTTAGTTGTGCATTAATTGTGCTTAGATGTGCAGTTACTTATGAGGTATCTTATATCCTGCATTATATCAACTCCTGATTGCACAACTCCACATATATACTTTAACTAGTATTTGGAGGGAAATTGATGCCTATTCTGTTTCTCAACCCAAACCCTTTAAATTCGCTCAAACTTAACAGTGTAGACAGGCAATTAAATTAGCATATGCTATTGAAGAAGCCAGGAAATAAAATGCTTGTAGGTCAATTTACTCATTTTTTCCCTATAAATAGCAGGGCAGAAACTGTTTCGTTTGATAGCGGATCAAATTTTTACCGATAAGCAGAGCTTGTGTTTCTTCCAATTAGCCGTTAACATTGATCAGTTCGAATTTTCTTTATTACACACAATCCCGAATCTCCTTTCTCTTCTTCGCTCTCTCCCTCGCTCTCTCAGATGTCTACATTCATTTTATGTGACTAGTTGACAGGCCATGGGCTTTTTGCTGTGTCATGAGGGAACTGCTAATAGCTAACTGACTGTTTTCTGGGTGGATGGCCTGACAGCACTTCCCCAGTGACGTTGGGCCTTTCTGCAGTTTTTCAATAATTTTTTTATCTTGCCTCTGGGCCAAAACAAAAGGGCATATTGTGACCGTATGAGGAATACATGCACATTTGAATTCCAAGTGGCAGCAAATACAACAAAGACACGGTTGCACGGGTTTGACACTTGTGTTTCCACTGACATACGCGGTACATCTAAACAGTTAGTCATGCGGCTGAAGATTGAACGTAAAGCACCACCAGCTCAAAGCTAACTTACTAACAAGTGCAGCATGTGTCCTTGGCCTGTCAACGTGTAAGCGATCGTGTCAAGCTCTGAGAAGTGAAGCGATAATGGGCAGCTTTTGTCCTCTGCTCTGATGTGCCTTTCTTTTGTCCGTTTACTCTGCAGACACTTCAGCGATAATCCCGTATGACAGAGGGGTGATGAGACAGAGTAGTGTTTGCCTTTGTCGTTTCCTTTTATCTGCTTCTCTCTTTATCTCTTTCTATCTTTGTTCGTCTTAACATGGCATAACATTCACATTCCTACAACACTAGTGAACCAAAGCTCCAGAGAGTAGGAGAGAATTTATTGGTGCAACTCACGGTCCAGAGATCACAAGAGGACATGCCCCATGAAGTGCGATATTTCATAGGTTTTGCAAGGAAGACATGCTGAAAGTGAGCGAGTGATAAAATTGCGGAGTCCACTCGTGGACTTGGACTTGTTTTTTGGTTTGTGTTTCTGCTCTACTCTTTGTTGCTCTGTCTGCCGGCTCTCTGATTTTTTAGACTGTTTTGGATTTCAGATTTTTGGTTCTCCCTGCGTTGCCCTCACATTAAGGACTGTTTTTTTTTGGACTGTGTTTTTGCTCTTGTCCACATTTTGTACTTAATTTACTCTGCTTACTCCCTCCATTAAAGACTGCTTTCTCTATACCACTGTAGAAAATATGTTATTTTTCATTATATGATAGCACTATGGAAAAGCCGTTAAATATGTTTTGTTTTGGAAAATAATCACCTTTTTAAATAGATTATATTATACAAAGTGACAGAAATAATCTCCAGAAATACATTATAAATGTGTGAATATGCTTCAACACACACTCATATGCAAATACAATGAACAAACACTGAAACATCTGGTGAATATTCATTATACGTGTCATCTGTGTGTATCTGCATGGTCGTGTGTGTGTGTGTGTGTGTGTTAATGTTTAGTATCAATGACTTAAATACAGATATAAAAGTCTAAACCAAAAATAAAATTATTATTCTAAAATTATTATTATTAATAATTTATTAGTAGTATAGTATTAAAGTAGTAGCAGTAATAGAAGTAGAATATCATAGTTGTTAGCAGCAATAATAATAATCCCCTCTTCGGCATCCGTCCGTCTTTGAGAGACGATGGTGTAGCTTCCAGTTTGGGTGTCCTATCTGCACCTTCGCGAGTGGCTGAAAAGTCCGATCCTGGAGTGACAGTCTCTGTTGCACTTGCTGCAGGTGAATGCTGATGCTTGCTGAGGCTGTTGTTTATTTGCCTTCCTCCTGGCTCTCTTTGCGGCGAGGTTTGTGTTTCTCACCTCCTCGGCTTTCTGAGCGCCCTGTCTAACAGCAAGACGCCAGGCGGGGCGGTCGTCAGCACAGCTCTCCCAGTTGTTTACATTGATGTTGGCCGTCTTCATGTCCTTTTTGCAGACATCTTTGTATCGCAGACGTGGCCGTCCAGTCAGTCGTGCACCTTCTGCTAGCTCGCCGTACAGCAGGTCCTTGGGTATGCGGCCTGGGTCCATTCTCCTAACATGGCCGAGCCAGCGAAGGCGCCTCTCGCTAAGAATGGAGAACATGCTGTTCATGCCGGTGCGTTCCAGAACCTCTGTGTTGGGTACTTTGTCCTGCCACTGGATATGCAGAATGCGCAGCAGGCATCTCAGGTGGAAGCTGTTGAGTTTCCTCTCGTGACTCGCGTAGGCGGTCCATGCCTCGCTGCTATAGAGGAGTGTGCTGAGCATGCAGGCCTGGTAGACGCGCAGTTTGGTCTTATCAGTGAGGTTGTGGTTGTTCCAAACCCTCTGGTTCAGTCTGGCCATAACTGCTGATGCTTGCGCAATCCGCCCATTCACATCAGTATCAACGGAGAGCGAGTTAGAGATGGTGGACCCAAGGTATGTGTAGTTCTCAACGACTTCCAAGTTGTACCCCTCGATGGCAATGGTGGGAGGGGAGTCTGCGTCCTGCACCATTACGTTAGTCTTCTTCACACTGATGGTCAGTCTGAACTCCTTGCAGGCGTGGGAGAGGCGACATACCAGTTTCTGCAGTCCATCTTCCGTGTGTGATGTCAAGGCTGCATCGTCGGCGAAGAGCAGTTCACGGATGAGGACCTCTGTGACTTTGCTCTTAGCACAGAGACGGGCGATGTTGAACAGCTTGCCGTCAGTCCTGGTGTGGATGTACACACCCTCGCTGCACTCCTTGAAGGCGTACTGGAGGAGCATGGAGAAGAAGATGGCAAAAAGCGTCGGCGCAAGGACACAGCCTTGCTTCACTCCGCTGCTGACTGGGATGGCCTCCGATGTTGCGCCGTTGAAGCACACTGTGCTGTGCATGTTCTCGTGGAATAATCTTATGATAGCCAGCAGTCGTGGGGGGCAGCCGACCTTCTGCAGGAGCCTGAAGGGTCCACTCTGGCTGACCAGGTCAAACGCCTTGGTCAGGTCTTTGAAGGCAATGTAGAGGGGCATCTGCTGTCTCACAACACTTCTCCTGCAGCTGTGGTAGTGACAAGATCATGTCTACAGTTGACCGGCCGGCTTGGAAACCACACTGGGACTCTGGGTAGACGCGGGAGGCTAGGGTCTGCAAGCACGCCAGGGCGACGCGGGCGAAAGCCTTTTCAACGATGCTGAGGAGGGATATGCCTCGGTAGTTGTTGCAGTCACTGCGGTCTCCTTTGTTCTTGTACAAAGTGACAATGTTTGCATCTCGCATGTCCTGGGGGATGTGTCCTTGTCCCCAGCAGAGGCAGAGGATTTCGTGCAGGGGTTGGAGTATTGCCGGTTTCCCGATCTTAAGGACTTCAGGCGGGATGCCATCACTCCCAGGGGCCTTCCCACAAGCGAGGCAGTCAATAGCTTTTCTGAGCTCTTCCAGGGTGGGTGGTGTGTCTAGTTCCTCCATGACTGGCAGGTCTGGGATGGCGTCCAAGGCGGTGTCGTTGACGAAGTTTTGGGTTGCATACAGCTCAAGATCGTACAGCTTCGCCAGTCTTGGACTTGAGTGGGATGATCTTGGAGGTGGGTGGGCCTGTTGCCTTCTTGATACCCTCGTACATGCCCCTTGCATCCCCGGTTTCAGCAGCTATCTGTATACTGGTGCAGAGGTTCAGCCAGTAGGTATTAGCGCAGTGGCGAGCAGTCTGCTGTGCATTTTACCTGGCAGTCCTAAGGGCTTGTAATGTACCAGGGCTAGGCGCAGCCTTGTAAGCCAGGAGGGCTTTCCTCTTTGCCTCAGTCACAGGCTCCATCTCCTTCCAGTTGGCCTCATACAAGTCGGTGTTTTTGCTCTCTTTCTTCCCGTAGGCAGTAATGGCTGAGTTGTACACAGCATTTCGGAGGTGGGACCACTTGGAGTCGATGGTGTCACCAGGTATCTCTTTGGTGAGAGCCTCATGAAGCTTGCAGATGAACTGCTGTGTCTTTTCTTGGTTGCTTGTACAGCAGGTGTTGATGCGTGGGCGACCCTTCTTCTTGGCGTGGTGCAGTTTCTTGGGTATTATTCGTACCTTGCTGGCCACAAAGGAGTGGTCCGTGTCGCAGTCGGCACTGTGGTAGCTGCGGGTGAGAAGGACGCTGGCTAGTTCCACACGCCTGGTGATGACGAGATCCAGCTGGTGCCAGTGGCGGGAACGAGGGTGTCTCCATGACACCTGGTGGATCTCCTTGCATTTGAAGAAGGTGTTAGTCACACCCCACATAGCAATTTTTCTCTGGCCCACCTCCGGCCCACACAACCAGCTTTTGCTTGGCCCACATACCACAATGAATTACGGTCCTAGTGTGGACCAGGTCTGGATTTCAGACAAGGGCCACACATGGGCCATAACTGGCCCAAGTCTCAGCCAAGTTAAATACCCATAACTGGTCCTAAATGACGTCTGGCCATGTCTTGTGAGCCACCTTAAAATCGGTACCACCTCTGCCAAACCGGGCCATGTTTGGCCCACATGCTGTATGCCAGTGCCGGATGAATGCCAGCTGTGCCAGATGAATGCCAAATCTGGGCCAAATTTGTTTGCTGACTGAGACATAGGCTGTGGGAGCAGCACATCTCCAGCAGTCGCTGACCATTCTCGTTGATCTTACCCCTTCCATGCGAGCCGAGAAAGGTGGGCCATGCCTCGCTTTTAGCTCCCACTCTCGCATTGAAGTCTCCTAGTAGGTAGAGGCCCTCGGTACTGGGGATATTGGATATTGCTTGATCCAGAGCCACGTAGAACTGGTCTTTTTCTTCTGGGTTGGAGCAGAGGGTTGGGGCATACACGCTGAGAATGTGGGCTGGGCCTGATAATGTTGACAGACTTAGGGACTCCGTCTCCAGGTTTTCTGTCGGGGTTTACTCCCTTAGCCTTTCCCATGAGTGGGTATAGCCGCAAGGCAGCGGAGGTTTGGGAACAGAGTTTTCCTTCTCCTAGATGAGCTACCACCCAAGGTTTACGAGCCCCATCTACCCGATAATAATAATAATAATAATAATAATAATAATAATAATAATAATAATAATAATAATAATAATTAGGTTTTTTTTATTTATTTTTTTATAGAAATATAATCCTTTATCACAAATCTTCTTCTTTTTCTTTCGGCTGCTCCCATTAGGGGTCGCCACAGCGGATCATCCGTCTCCATACCACCCTGTCCTCTACATCTGCCTCTTTCACACCAACTACCTGCATGTCTTCCCTCAACACATCCATGAACCTCCTCCTTGGTCTTCCTCTTTTCCTCCTTCCTGGTGGCTCCATCCTCAGCATTCTCCTACCAATATAATTCATGTCCCTCCTCTGCACATGTCCAAACCATCTCAATCTCGCCTCCCTCACCTTGTCACCAAAACGTCCAACATGCGCTGTCCCTCTAATAAACTCATTTCTAATCTTGCCCATCCTCGTCACTCCCAACGAAAACCTTAACATCTTCAGCTCTGCTACCTCCAGCTCCGCCTCCTGCCTTTTACTCAATGCCACTGTCTCTAATCCATACAACATCGCAGGTCTCACCACAGTCCTATAAACTTTTCCTTTCATTCTTGCAGATACTCTACTAAATATTGTATTATATTCCGGAGTGGAGAATTACCTTTCAGTCTTTACTTTTATGACTATACACAGGTACAGATCATGTCAGAATGGCAAACTCCGCTTGTTTGTGCTTGTGTTTGTCATAGTCCACTGACGACCTTCAGTATACACCTCCTTCCCACATCTCTCGAGACTCAGCAGTGACATCTCAGTGTTTTTATGCTCTATTTGACTCTATGCAACACTGTGACATGCATAACCGCTTCTTCAGAAAAAAATGCACTTTAACTGAATTATACTTCCAAAAAAAAAAGTATTAGAAAGAGTTCTGCACGTCCTATTGAGTGTTCACAGCCTCATAATTTATTGAGTGTATTACCTCAATCAATGCTGAATTAGAACGCTCCATCCAAGCAGAACACAAGCCACTCCAGCATTGTTTGTGCATTAGATTGCGTTTGTATGCAATTATTTGGGCAAAAGTGTATTGTCTTGTAACTATTGAAGAAAAAGAAAACTTTTAGTGACAACTTCATCCCATTTGCACAAAACAGAGCAGTAGGGCAGCAGGGAACGCAAATATGCTTTATTACAGTTCCAGAAATACTTTAATGGTGTAAGATTTAGAGAAATATTTCTACATTTGTTGGGTTTTAATTATTACCTTGAATTTGTATACACTTACAAATTCCTCCTGATACCCTAATTATTTACTTCTGTTAGAACTGTGGACAGAGAATGCAGCCATGTCCACACTAACATGTTGATAGCTATTGAAAGCTAATAGGATCTGATTAGTCTTGTGGATGATCCACAACATTAAATGTAACTAGTGAAGGATAAAATATATGACAAATTTTTATTAATATCAAGTTGCAATGTTGAAGAAAACATGAGTTTTTGGAAAATGATGAACCTCGGGTTAGTAACAGTAACATTAATTTCAACAGCTCAAACACACATCTCTTATTGCTTATTATTATTATTATTATTAATATTATTATTATTATTATCATTATTATTATTTTGACAAAGAGACAGGAGGCGGAGCTGGGATGGTCCAAGATGCTGAGATTTTTATCAGTAGTGACGAGGATGGAAAAGAATTTATTAAAGGAATGGAGCATGTGGGATGTTTTGGAGACAAGGTGAGGGAGGCGAGATTGAGATGGTTAGGACATGTGCAGAGGAGGGACATGGGGAATGCTGAGGATGGAGCCACCAGGAAGGAGGAAAAGAAGAAGGCCAGGGAGGTGGTTTACGGATGTGGTGAGGGAAGACATGCAGGTAGTTGGTTTGAAAGAGGCGGATGGAAAGAAAAGAGTGGTATGGAGACGGATGATCTGCTGTAGCAACCCTTAATGGGAGCAGCCGAAAGAAGGTGATTATTTTAATAATTATTCTTTATATCTGTTATGTTTATTATATATATATATATATATATTTTTATAATAGCACATCGGCCACCTCACATGTAAACCCTGTTCATGTAATCTTCTGATGAGTTTCATTTATCTTATAAATATTTATAATACATTCATCAAATACAATATTATGCTAACAATCAACTTTTAAAACAAATGCCACTGTTATGAAAAGAAATGTAAAAATTATTATTATTATTTTTTCCCTAGATTTCAGGATTACTTTTCTTCCAAGTGACCTATATTTACAGTAGAAGGGAAAAGCTTATATGGAGAGAGAGAGAGAGAGAGAGAGAGAGAGAGAGAGAGAGAGAGAGAGAGAGAGAAAGCGAGAAAGAATCAGAACTGAGTCAGGAATGATTCGGCTCTCATATCTCCTCCCAAATCGTAAAGGCTTTCTCATCACTATAATGTCAGCTGCCCTGAGGTCCATGTTGTCAATCTGTCGACTCACCGCTTCCTGTCACATGATATATGGCTTCATTAGAGACCATTTCATCCATTCCACTTTGACCTCCAAACTGTTCGCCCTTTAGAGCAGTGAAACCTGGAAAGCTGCTCTTTCTTTCTTTCTTTCTTTCTTTCTTTCTTTCTTTCTTTCTTTCTTTCTTTCTTTCTTTCTTTCTTTCTTTCTTTCTTTCACTACCTTCTGTTCATCTCTGTACGGATTCATGGGGAGACAGAAAGGAGGGTTGTGACAGCTTAACCCCCCCCCCCCGCCCCCCATAGCAGCCATTATTGCTAATTATGCATAAAAAAGGACATAACAGTCATTTAATGGGCTTCTCCATGTCCAAAGTCCTAAACCGTCAACCATTGTTGGTCACCAGATACATCAGGAGGTAAAATTTAATTCCCCAGAGGCATCCTGTGATTGTAGTATTCATACATACATGTAGGAACGCACACAAAGCTGTCAGGACTAGCGCTTAGGTCAAGACAAGCAATCCCAAACAGTGTAAACCGCTATGTTTTTCTTACACACACACACACACACACACACACACACACACACACACACACACACTACACTACACTAAAGGGACACAATCTGGTTGCCCAGGTAACAAGGAACCTGTGTAAATTGGCTTATAGTGTCACTACGCGCATCATTTATTCTTACATGGGCCCAGTGACAGGGAGACTTGGCAAGAGGTAAAAGACATCAATCAACCCTATTGAGTACCTTACTGGGAAAGAGAAATCGGGGCAATAGTGTTTGTGTATGTGTGTGTGTTTGTGGGGGGCTTGGGGTTGGCACTGGGGTTATACCAGAAAACAATATTTATGCATCTATTATAGTAGTCGACCGCAAACACATGAATTGTGTCCCACAGTCTATGCAGAAAAGCACAAGAACAATAAATCATGATGCAAGCAAATGAAAAGGCACTGGAAAACCCTGCAAACAAGTGCTAAAGAATCCCAGCAAACATATGGATACTAGGAAATGAAATGAAATAATGGGTACATGAAAGTAAGATCCGAACACAAAGGAAAACTATTGGGCATTTGTGACTGTGGAACGTTGAGGACACTAAAAAAGGGAACGCAAGAGACTTTAGAAGGTAAAATAGAAAGTAACAAAACAATGTTTGCTACATTGTTGATGGGAATTAGGAGACTCGGATAAATGAAAAAAAGGAGACAATGTTTAGAGTAAAATAAAGAACAAGAGAACAATGGACAATGTGGACAGTGGACACTGTGTATTCAAGGCAAGGGAACAATGTGGACAAGGAAATATGAAAAACCATAAAACAATAAAAAATGATAGAATTAAATATAATAATAAAAAATAAGGAATATAGGAATTTAAAGGAATAAAACAGTGTGGGACATGCTTGGACATGTTGATGTTGGACATGTTTCTACGTACCACCTTCATGAGTCAAGTCAAGTCAAGTTTATTTCTATAGCACTTTTCACAACAGACATTGTCTCAAAGCAGCTTTACAGAAATCAACAGTCAAGGTGAATGATGTGTGTTTATCCCTGATGAGCAGCTATGGCGACTGTGGCAAGGAAAAACTCCCTTAGATGTTATGAGGAAGAAACCTTGAGAGGAACCAGACTCAAAAGGGGAACCCATCCTCATTTGGGTGACATCAATAGTTTGATTATAGTCTTTAATCAATACAGAACACTGGAGAGTGAGAACTAACATCATTTACATTTGCGGCATTTAGCAGACGCCCTTATCCAGAGCGACGTACAAAAGTGCTTTGAGTCTCTAGTAATGAATAAATCTACACTGGTATGCTAGATTACAAACTTAATATAAATATAACCCTTGAATTCTACAAACTTGGAAAGTGCTAATTTAAGTATTTCAGGAAGAGGTAGCATGAGCACTGGAGTGTAAGATTATAAGTAATGTTCTTTCTACAGTCTTATACAGTCATTATGGTTATAGAACTAGAAGCTACTGAGCTCAACATTTGTGATCATCACAGATCCACCAGCTTCTCCATGCCAGAGCCTTTAAAATGCCTTCATGATGTCTTATTTCACTATGACTGTACTAGAGATCAATGCCATTTATAGTTACTATTGATTTTCCAGAACTTCTGTGAGTTAGTTCATGTTCCAGCTACTCATGGTATACAGAAACCACAAAACATAACCACATCTGTCCTGAAGACTTTCTTGTGGTGGAAAACCTTGACCTTAAAGTAGGTTCACACTGGAGACTCCTATAAATGTTTCTCTTCCTGGAAAAGCCTATAAACCCATTCAAACCATTACACATGTATTTCAATCTGCTTATGTTTATAAACCACCCTACATACTGCACAAGTCCCTATCAATTAGCTGTTGCTATGGGAACGGGGATTATATTAGAATTTATTATAGGAGTTGAACACTGTCTGACCAATCAGATTAAGATCAATCAAACTAAGAGTAACACGTCTACCGAAAATAATCGAAAATTATTAATAATTTAATAGTATTTATTTGATTATTGATCCACAATAAATTGATCAGTGTATGATATCGTTTGTGTAAAGCACATCAGACACGTGAAATGTCTGGCGTCTCCTACAGACATTGCATGTCTCTCGTTTTTTTCAACGCATGTGCGTGTGTGTGTGTGTGTGCCCACATCAGTGTGCTCCCTTCCGTCTATGCTCAAATCATCTTCACGTAAAGTTACAACATCCCATGCCCTACCACATGGGCGTCAGGGGGGGGGGAGACAGCGAGGACAGCTCATATTCAGAGAGCTGAGATGAGAATTACCCGCTGGCACACAATCCAAATGGGAATATTAAGGTGTAAAAAAAAGCCTGCTAAATTCAACCTGGGTACGCTTCAATCTTTAATAATTTACTTCCCAAGGTAGAGTGATGTAAAAGTCTCTCTCTTTTCCTCCTCCCTCTTTTTGCTCTCACTCTGAGCAGGATGTAAGACAGGATCTGCTGTTAATATTTAAATGCGAATGCCTGTAATGCAACAAAACGCCTCTGTGTACGATTACATTCCAGCCAAAAAGATTCGATTCTTCCATCTTTTTTTTTTTTTTTTATCCAGCTGATGTTTTAGTTCTCAGTTTGGTGCACAAAAGAAAGCTCCTTTGGGTGTTATTGGATAATAAATAGTGATTATGAATTCAGTTGTATCCCCCGTGGAGGCCTGCCTGAAGTGGAGGTCTGTTTTGTGTGTGTGTGTGTGTGTGTGTGTGTGTGTGTGTTTTATTTCTCTTTTCTATACCCTCCCCCTCACAACACAGAAATAGGGCAGCTAAAGAGGGATGATCTAGTAAATTATGTGCTCTTTAATCTCAGCTGCAGCTTGCCATTTTTATGGGCCACAGACTCCTCTGGAGTGACCGTGTGACCATACTGGGTATGTTCACACCCATGTCTTGTTTAACGTCAAGGTTTAAAGGCTTGTTTTTTTATGCGGATCTATCAGTTCGACTAGGATCACAGTATGATATAATATATAAGATAATATATAGCTGCCAGCTGCATTTTAAATGTGTTAAAAACATTGCTAATAAGGTTGCATTACACATATGTTACTCATTCATCCATACTGTCTCGCCATCTGCTGTTGTGGGTGGTGCCCTTAATGTGAGGTGAATAGTACCTAAAGATTAGTAAATGGTCCCGAACGATGGTCCCTGAAATCCTGCTGTGAATAGTTGCATATAATGGGATGGGGACAGTCCCTGATGATTTGTAGATGGTCCCTAAATATTTGGTCTCGAAGGATCTTTAAAATGGTCTTTAAGGTTTTGGACCACAAAGGTCTGTAGGTGGTCCCTAATGATTTGGTCTGTAAATATTTGTGGATGATCCCTAATGTTTTGCGAACGATTCCTAAAGATTTGGTCTGTAAAGATTTGTGGATGGTCCCTAAAGATTTCTGTATTTCTTTAAAAAAATTCGGGATGGTCCCTAAAGATTTTCCCTAAAGATCCTACTGTGAATGGTTGCATATGATTGGATAAGGGCAATCCCTCAAGATTGTAGATGGTCCCTAAATATTTAGTATAAAAAGATCTTCCCTGAGGATTTGGACCACAAATCTCTGTAGACGGTCCCTCAAGATTTGCATTGGGAGATTTGGTCTGTAAAGATTTGTGGATGGTCTCTAAACATTTGATTCATAAAGATTTGTGGATGGTCTCAAAAGATTTCTGCATGGTCGCTAAAAATGTTTTCTCAAGATCCTGCTGTGGATGGTTGCATTTGTTGGGATGAAGCCAGTCTCTAGAGATTTGGTCCCTAAAGATTTGTAGATGGTCCCTAAGAATTTGGTATATAGATGGTCCCTAATAATCTGAACCCTGAAGATTTGTAAATGGTTCATAAAATGTTTTCACTGTAGCTGTTTGTGGATGGTCCCTTAATATTTAGTCTCAAAAGATCTTTAGATGGTCCATAAGGATTTGGACCACAAAGGTCCATAGATAGTCCCTTAAGATCTGATTCCTAAGGAGTTCTCTAAAGATTTGCAAATGGTCACTAAATATTTATTCTCAAAAGATCTGTAGACGGTCCCCAAGGATTTAGACTGCAAAGGGTTGTAGATGGTCCCTAATGATTTGCACTCACCAAAACAGTTTATACCCAAATCTGCCCTTTTGGTCACTGCAGAATATCAGCAAGTTATTGCACATTTTTGCTGCTGTAATCGTAAAGACTGACCTTTGCTCACGCCAGCACTCTTATTTACGATCCTCTGGTATTTAACATCTTTTCAGAAGTGTTTGTCTTGACACTACTACACTTGTATACTGTAATAATTTATAATGCGACAGTCCCTTTCCTGTCATGTTTACGTGTCTTTCTCGCAGGAAGTGTGCCGCTGTCAAAAGTGAATATTTATCCTATCCTAATATTTAGAGGTTACATTTAACAAGGCATCCAATTAATCCAGAATGGTAATTAGATGGGAACTGGGTGTAAACGAGGCCATCTCTATTATCTGAAGCCCAGTTTGTTTTCATGATCAGCATACAAACTATTCATTGGAGGAACTATTATTCTAGATGAATGTGAAAGCTTGACAAAGGCACTTCATTTTCAAATCTAAGTGCCCTATAAATCTCCTGACTGCTCCTGAGTGCTGAAGTACTGCTGTATGTTCATCAACTATTCTAAAATCAGAGATACCAAGTCATAATAATTAAAATACAATAACAAATAAGGATCTTTAATCTCTTTATCTTTAAACATAAAAAAGAAATGCCTTTACAGTTTTTCTCAGTTGCTTTGGAGCGTTTCTCAGATCAGAAATGAAATTTCTCAAAACTACTTGTTCAACCTCCACATCATTAAGATATTTGTGCTCATCATAAAAACATTTCGTGTCGCTTTGATCAAATTGCGAATGCTTTTGGACATTCATTGAATCCATTGTGTACGAGTGTCTGCTGTTTTCTACATTATCAGTTATGTTCATGATGATCAAAATATATTACCGTATTTTCCGGACTATAAGCCGCTACTTTTTTCCCACTCTTTGAACCCCGTGGCTTAAACAATGAAGCGGCTAATTAATGGATTTTTCTTGGGTTTTTCCCGGTTTCACAAACTTCAAGCCAAAAAACTGAGCCCCATAACATTAGACCAATGAAATTGCCGAACGGGTTCAGGTAAACCAATGAAACTCTTTATATCAAATCAGACTGTGTTCTGAGCTGCACGGCATCGGGAGAAAAGATTCACCTATGGTGATTTTTAAACGCACGACGATGCCAAAAGAAAAACTCTAGTTGCGAAAGGAAGGAGGAAGACCGTGAACAATGACTTTCTTGATAGGCTACTGTTTAGATACAAGCCGTGTAACAGACACTGTCTTTCGTTAAAGCCTTTGTAAAGTTCATTAGTTTCAGTGTAGACACCTGCGGCTTATACACAGGTGCGGTTTATTTATGTTCAAAATAAAAATCTTTGTCAAATTCAGTGGGTGCGGCTTATATTTGGGTGCGCTTAATAGTCCGAAAATTACGTTATACTGGTTTCACCTAAATAGTCTCAACCCCCCAAAACATCTCGGCATCAGTTCATTGTAGACGACATTGAATGCAAAACGGTTAAACCATCTTGTAAACCTTCAATTTTGAGAGTGTACACAGACAGAGCAAAACAAATAATGATAAGTTCTGAAAATGGATGAACAACAAAGAAAAGAAACAAACACTTGTATAATACTGTGAAAGTGTGAATCCTGTCCGATCTCTTGCAATCAATATAAATCAAATATGCAGTCAAATAAATACATTTGTGCTGCTGAAATTCATAGATGTGCAAACAGGAGAAATTCAGCTTTGTGCAGTTTCAATAATTATAATCCAAACTGTAGTTTATATCAGGAAATATTGACTAATTTGTTTGTGAACAATGACAAAGGGACTTTTCATTCTGATGCTATGAAATGTTCATTGACACAAATATTAACTTTTGAGAGATGAACTGAGGATTTGGAGTAAATTTCAGGCTTTTGCAAGAAATCTAATGTGTTGTGTTGTTTGTACACATTGTTATGAGAAATGCACTGGTTTGCAAATATGCAGGATGATTCGAGAAATTCTGAAAAAAAACCCTGTAATTAGCTAATTGTGACCTTGTAAACACAAAGCAAAGTTCTGTATCACATAACAGGCATGCTTCTGTTTTTTTTACAAATGTCTAGGTTCTTCTATTACAGTTTTTCTCAGTTGCTTTGGAGCGTTTTTCGAATCATCCTTAATATTTTCAAACCAGTACGTTTTTTTTTTTCTATTTCAATTTCTCAATACAAATCGTACAAAACAGCACAACACATTGAATTTCTTGCAAAAGTCTGTATTTTCTGTATTCAAAATCTTTAGTCTCTCTCTCAAAAGTAAGTATTTGTGTCAATGAACATCTCATTAACCTTCAGAATAACAAGTCCTTTTGTTCAGAAACTAACTCGTCAATCGAGGCTGAAATTCTTCTGTACAGCATCTATGAATTTCAACAGCACAAATTTATTTATTTGATTGTTTATGTATTTTATGTTGATTGCAAAAGACCGGACAGGATTTACACTTTTACTGTACTGTAATAGCGTCTGTTGGTTTCCTGGTTGTTCATCTATTTTTAGATATTGTAATTCTGTGTTTTGCTCTGTCTGCATTTGTACACAATTCTAGACACAATTACACAAAAAACTGGTTTAACCATTTCGCATTTAACGACTTATACAACGATGCTGAGATGTTTTGGGGGTTACAACTATGAAACCAGTATAATATATTTTGATCCACATGAAAATAAACAAGTGAGAATGTAGAAAACAGCAGACACTTGTACACAATCGATGTATTGAACGTACCAAAGCGTTTGCAATTTGATCAAATCGACGTGAATTTGCTTTTACGATGTGCACAAGTGATGACATGATGTGGAGGTTGAACAAGTAGTTTTGAGAAATTTCATTTCTGATTTCATTACGCTTTAAAGCAACTGAGAAAAACTGTAATAGAGGTCTAGAGGTTCAACTACCTGCATCAACCACTTAAAAAATGACCTGAAATAAGTAGGGAAGCATGAGGCAGTAACTCTACTTTCTACACCTCCATGTTTCCCGTTTGCCAAACACAATTATTAATAATTAGGTGAGCAAATTGGATAGAATGAGTCACCAGAAATTGGCTAGAATTTAAGAATAACTTCATCAGCAAGAGCTTTTTTTTTTATAAACAACGAGAGAGAGAGAAAAAGAAAGAGCGAGAGAGATAGGAGAGAGATGCAAAAAAAATTCTAATTAGTTAATGTTTAAGCATACCTTCAATTAGTCTTTCTCCCATGAGTGCCTTCTAATAATGCTATCACAATCACGCCATGCTTCACTGCACGTCGCATGAATTAATTGGGTTGGAGTGGAGATGGAAAGCGAGCGAGAGACGGCTTTTAATTATCATATTGTTGACTACGTATTTGGAACATAAATGATAAATTGGACTACAACGCACAAGAAATCCATGTTAAAAACCGCAAATTAAGTGATTAGCTACAGGATTTCAGGTTCTATACTTTTTGAAACTGATTATAACTTTTACAGAGGAGACAGTACCGAAAGCAGGACAGGAAAAAAAAATAGAAAATGGAAAGCCGGGTGTCTGGAAAGTAATAACACGTCTGTGTAAGTGTAGGTTTTTGGATTTCTTTTCTGAGACACAGAAGGTTATGCATTTATATTTGCAGTACATTTTTTCTTCCTGATGGACCTGAGACTAACTAGAGCTCAGACTTTACTCTGAGTTGTAGACACCCGAGGTTATGAGTTGCAAATAAACATACGCTTTGTGTACTGGGAGGGCAGTGGTGTGGCTGATACTTTGCTATACGGCTGAATGTTACTGAGAGCTACCAGGTGACAATGAAAGTTAAAACATTTATGTATTGATATATCCTAGAAATATATATGAAAAAAATTACTCTAACTGTAACTTTGTGTTGTTCTGTTATTATCATTATCATAATATAATTCAAGATGATTGTATACAACATATTAAATAAAAACCTGGTATGGTTGAATTCTCATAAGTAATGGAACGTAACACACAGCCAATCTCATGTTAATCATGAGGACCTATAGAGTGGTATCACCTTTTTTATATCTCAGAAGAGTTTTTGGTTTTATCATAGGTATAAAAGTAATGTAAAACGTTACGCTTCGTTCCAAAAACAGAAGAGCTCCTGGAGGTGTGGCGTGGGCGGAGCTAAAGAGTCGTAAGCACGCGTAACTTTTGCGTAACGATCATCAGCTGTGACGTCGCTATAAATAAAAACAGGAACAAAACCTTGAAAGTATTAAAGTAACTCTGGCTAACCATCACATCCAGCCGTACATAGCTGATCCAGAATCAGATCCCAAGTCTGAAACTGAACATCAAATAAGAGGAAAACAGAGGAAACGACGACTACACAAGGACTGCAGTGTCTATATGGTACCGTAAGTACTGAACAAGTTTCTCCTTGCCTCACATCCGAAAACAAACCTCTTTGGAGACGTTCTTCTCGAGTCCTTTGTTGTGATGCGACAACTTTCCTTAACCGAATGAAGCACGGTGATGGGCGTGGCTTTTACTCGCACTCTTCCGGAATTCTGCACTAGACAAGGGTTTCTGCTAAGTGCCACAAATGTAAATGTAAATGCTCTTCATGACGTCATGAAGGGCCATACTTGAATAAAAACTTTCAGAAAACGTATACAAACCCAGAAGGAAATACTCGGTCATACGTCCAAAGCGTTATTTTTTTTACTTTGGCCATGTTTGTCATGAGAATCTGCTCAATATGTATCTGAAAATTATGGATGACAAAGAAGGTCTAAACCCTCAGGAGCCCTCATATATATAAGGATATAGAGAGAGTTTAATAAATTGTGCACAAAAATGTGTATTTAATTGTGCAATAAATGCAATTAGGATGATATTTATTCATAAAATAAAGCTCTCAGAAATGTATCCAAATTTGTGGACTGCTCTGAGAATATTTCATACTCATCCAGTGACGGTAGCTAAGGCAGAGAGGAGCTTTTCAAAGTTGAAACTAATCAATGGGGGAGACGTTGGGTCATGGCGTGGTTCACTCAGGGCGTCATTCAAGCGAGAACCACCATTGCCGCTTGGTGGTATCCACTTAGTTTAAACATACAGTTCAGCATCAGTTCAACAGCAAACAGAACATTTTCAGAGGAATAGATGAAGGAAGAATCTCCTGACTCAAACACAACACTCGTGTCCTTATTTGCGTGAAGTCGTTGCAAAGTTTTTTGGGCTCATGATAATTTAATAGATATCAATCAATCATTAATCTAATTTTATTAATAAATCAGTGTGTTAAAAGGAGCATTTGAGTGTTTTTACATAAACTGAGTTGATTAAGTAAAGAGTCTTGTGACAAAAATGATAATAGGAATATTATAGCCATAATAAATCATAGTACTTTGGATACTTAAGTACATTTGAAGGCAAATACTTTTGTAATTTTACTCGAATGAAAGTTAAAAGGGACACTTAATTTTCCTGGAGTCAGATTTGTAGCTCTACTTTAACTCATGTACATGCTTTGTGTACTTCGTCCACCACTGCCAACGACCCAAACATCAAATGAAGTCCAGGGAGTATTTCAGAAGCTTCTGGGGAGGAGGTAGCTTAGTTGTTAAAGCATTGGCCTTTGAGTTTGAAGGGCGTGAGTTCAAATACCAGTCACACCAAGCTGCCACTCTTGGGCCCTTGAGCAAGACTCTTAATCCCACAGCTGCTCAGTTGTCTGAATGAGACAAATGTATGTTGCTGTGGATAAGGGTGTCTCCCGAATGCCATAAATGTAAGGAGAATGGAACGCTGACCTGCTGCCATTATTCACATAGTTCATATAATTAAATTCAGTCAAATGTCTATACTATGCTCTTCATAAAATTATTTGAAAAGCTTTATTAGTAGTGAAGGTAAAGAGGAAGATAAGAGAGCTATATTGAACATTGATGGATCATGGCATCTTTATTTAAAGTAAAAAGCCATTACAACTTTAGCAGTGACTTCTATCATCTCGGACTTTACTTATTCCAACAGGAATAAAAACGATGTATACTATATTGCCAAATGTTTGCAGACACTTGGTCAGTAGTATGGTATGTTGCATCCTATTCCACATTTAGTCCCAATTCGCTCTTATAATTCCCTCCACTCTTCTGGGAGGATGTTCCACTAGATTTTGGAGTGTGTTTGTAGAGGTTTTGCTTATTCAGAAAAAAGGGTGTTAGTAAAGTCAGGTTCTGATGTAGTTGTGATGATTAGGCCTGAGGTGCAGGTGTTTAATAGGGTTAAGACCAGAGCTCTATAGCAGGAGATCTTCCACCCTTGGAACTAGATCAAATTTCAATTGACATCCTATAAAATTGTTTGCCTTCAACTTTGCGATAACAGTTTGGGAAAGAACGACATATGGCTGGGAAGGTCAGGTGTCCCAATACTTTTGTCCATATAGTGTATATAACTTTTCTGAGCAGCGCGTCTGATGACTTCAATACTATTTTTACTGATGGTGTATAAAAATTATAGAAATTATATGGCTGTAAATAGAATTGAGCTTTCAAATATTATTAACTCCAAGGTGTGGTGCTGGAAAATGCTTTGAGAACATCAGAAAAACTGAAGTGCTGTGATGCTAGTGCCAGTGTTTATCAGGCATCAAATAAATTCAGATATTTATAGGACGAGTTTTATGGCGACGAAAGGCGAAGATTAGAAGACTTCGAAATTAAAAAGGGAAAACACCAAATTATCGTAAATGTCACGATTAAGCTCGGGGTATGTAGTATTTATGAGTCATAAAGGTAGATTTGTAGCCTTTAAAGAACGTTTTTATATTTTCCATGCTGGGTTTTATGAAAACAGAATGAGTGTGTGTGAGACACGTTTTCCGCGGCGATATCTCGCACCGGCAATATTGATGTATTGGCATGGCAGGACCACAAAATAGAACAGCATATAATGCGATGTCCAGTTATGGAGATAGCAGGTTCAAATGGCAGAACGGTCAAAATATATGACTCTAGTCCAAACATCCGACTTAAAACAGACCAATTATAGCTTCAATTCGTCACAAAAAAAAAAAAAAAGGATGCAGAGCTACTACTTGACGTGCGGCTGTTTTGTTGCTCCGAGTCATCGTATTTAATGAGGAATGTTGAAAGGAAGATGATCTTCACAGCAGTCTACTCAGTCATTCCCTTTAGTCCTGCCTTTTTTGATGTGTTTGCTCTGTTTGAACACTACACTGCATTGTGCTTCACTATTGTACCGGATGGCATCTAACAGTAGCAGACAGAGGCAGCGTTGAGTTTCACTGTATAAGAAAAAGGTTTTGTCTTGTTTTATTCTAATCTCATGTCCCAGCCTCCTGAATTTCCTTGATTAGTCAGCTGGGCATTTGGGAGAGAAAAAAGGAAAGCCTACTCGGTTTCACTCATGGAGACAGATATCTTTGTGAATTCTGGGACCACAGTAGAAAGAATGTTTATTTTATGGTAATGTTTTGTGAAGAACAAGAGCGGAAAACAAATATTTTAGATGATATTAATTTATTTATGACACAAGAAAACTGTTAGAGGACAACCTAAAGCTTTTTGGCATAGTGGAAAGCATTGTTCCTGGTTATCTCTTCTGTTGTATGATATCTAATGACCTGGGGGAAAAAAAAATAAATAAAAATTATATAAAAATTATGTATAGATATATACAAATCCAAAGATATATAT
>JAAIIK010000101.1:2471761-2481965 GCA_014706435.1 Silurus glanis
ATATTATTTTAATGTGATATATTTATTCAAATAATATTGATTACAAACACCTCAGTTTAATTTCGTGTCCCTCAGCTTTCGGCAAGAAAGTGCTGAGAAAATATCCAGCTATTCATTTGGTGAACTGTACATCATTAGGCAAGCGAAATGTGTACATTATCTGAGCAACTTTGGGCCTTTATTGAGTACAAATGAGAAATGAGACAATTTGACTCGATGAGGAAAACTCAATAGAGCTGGGAGAGATGCTGGAGTCTGAATAAGAGAGATAACACCTTAATTCAATTTCTCATTCCCTCTACTGAGGATTGTCCATTTTATTCATTCTAATAGAGAGGAAGAGATGTTTGTCTTTGCTGCTGCAAGGAAGAAAAGCGTAACAAACCAGTGGACCGGGTCCTGAGAGTAAAGCTTGGATGGTTATTCTTTAACTCCAGGCCTTCTCATCAGCAATTGGATTTGAAGCTGTGTACTATGTGTCTCTGTGAGATATGAGTTGGGGGGAAAAGGTAATATTTGTGCATTTCTTATTTGCAGTGACCACAGACAGATACCTCAGAGCTGCAGCCATTTTTCACAGAGTGCCTCATTTTTAAGGAATGCCCTGAGGTGCAACCTCTTTCTGTTTGTCTTTGTGGACATCTTGATCTATTGCAGTACCTGTTAGGAGCAGACCAGAAGGCAATATTAGGATAGTTGAACCATATGGAGGTTATGAACTGCAAAAGACTGTTTTAGCAAATCTTGATTTAAATGGATTAAAAAAAACAACAACTAATAAAACTGTTACAATTATTAAAACAATTATTAGGGTTAAATCTAGCACAAGGTCTTATTATAAGCATAAAACTATTACATATATAAACATAAAGGCATTCTTTGACGGTAAACAGACATCATGAAGGTCTATAGGGTATGTAACTCTGTGTAATTACATACAACAAATGTCACTTTTGCTTGTTAAGTTTCATTGAACCTACAGTCTGTGTTTGTTCTTTATATATATATATATATATACATACACACACACAGATGGCTCCTGAGTTCGATGTTCGGTGGTTCGACTTACAATTGTTCAAAAGTATGATTACGATAGTCAAAAATAGTTAAAATATTTACAATTTCACACTGTAGGCAAATGTAGCAGCGTGTGCTTTACCCTGTTCGCCCACAAGTCCCCCATGCCACATACTGTATAATGTACAGTTTATACAGTATGGTACTGTAAATTGCTCTGTTTTACTAAATTATATACTATAATTTGTTCAATTATTATCAAATTACTGTATATTACTCCATACTGATCACCATTCTTTAAGACTCCTGGGTAGGCTAGGCCATGTCTCAATATCTCAAGCCTCCTTAAAGTTGAATTCACCCGACCATTAGTTACAGTCTGATCTAGGCAGTGCTATCTAGGGTTCAGCTGTTTTCCCCACTTTAACCCACTCGAAATATTTTTCAGAAATGGATAAAAAGGGGTGAGAAGGGTTAATGGATTGGCTCCATTGGACAGAAAGCTCCAGCTGCTGTTACAGAGAGTTGGTTGGATTCTGCAGTTGAGAACAGCAAGCAGTAATAAATGCAGTGGAATTAATTAATGATCATCAGTTAGCTGAAAGGGAAGTCACAGAAAGCAGGAACAACGTGTCTTTAAGAAGAAATTGTTGGTGGCAAGTGAAAATAAAAATGGCATGTATAATCAAATAAAAAATATTAATAACCATGTTTTAATGTATGTCTATCTATGGTTATTTAAGATCTATGGAAGAAGACTTTGTTTATTCCACAGATTTGTAAAGCAGAAATATTAATTTTCTCATCCGGGTCCCTCTGTCCGATCTTCAGGAATGAGGAGTTTACAGTAAAAGTACATTTTTTGTAATAACTTTAAAAGAAAAAAGTGGCAGATGAGGAAACATTTGTTTGCAAATGTTTTAGCATAGCTAATAGCAGAAAGTATCAGGTTTAAGAGATCTTCTACATTATCAAATAATAACAACTAAGAGTACACAATCGTACCAAAACATTTCTGTACAGGACTTTCGGTACCTTTTCAATTTTGTGTTAAAATCTGAGTTCCCTTACGAACATATTAAGTGGTGAACCACACGTTTGTTTAGTATGCTGAAATAAACAGAATAGCTAAGTAGAACATATCTTCTAAAATGTAATATTAAATGTTAGAAAAAACACTAATGCACATTTCTATTACCCAAATTGAGTCTCCTTCTCCTTCTTTCGGCTGCTCCCATTAGGGGTCGCCACAGCGGATCATCCGTCTCCATACCACTCTGTCCTCTACATCTGCCTCTTTCACACCAACTACCTGCATGTCTTCTCTCACCACATCCATGAACCTCCTCCTTGGCCTTCCTCTTTTCCTCCTACCTGGTGGCTCCATCTTCAGCATTTTTCTACCAATATAATTCATGTCCCTTCTCTGCACATGTCCAAAACAATCTCAATCTCGCCTCCCTCACCTTGTCACCAAAACATCCTACACGTGCCGTCCCTCTAATAAACTCATTTCTAATCTTGTCCATCCTCGTCACTCCCAACGAAAACCTTAACATCTTCAGCTCTGCTACCTCCAGCTCCACCTCCTGTCTTTTACTCAATGCCACTGTCTCTAATCCATACAACATCGCAGGTCTCACCACAGTCCTATAAACTTTCCCTTTCATTCTTGCAGATACCCTACTATCACAAATCACTCCTGTCACTCTTCTCCACCCACTCCACCCTGCCTGCACTCTTTTCTTTACTTCTCTAACACACTCTCCATTACTTTGCACTGTTGACCCCAGGTACCTGAACTCCTCCACCTTCTCCACCTCTTCTCCCTGCAACCGCATCACTCCACTGCCCTCCCTCTCATTCACACACATGTACTCTGTCTTACTCCTACTGACTTTCATTCCCCTTCTCTCCAGCGCATATCTCCACCTCTCCAGGCTCTTCTCAACCTGCTCTCTACTCTCACCACAAATCACAATATCATCTGCAAACATCATAGTCCAGGGAGACTCCTGTCTGACCTCGTCCGTCAACCTGTCCATCACCACTGCAAACAGGAAAGGGCTCAGGGCCGATCCTTGATGCAGTCCAACCTTCACCCTGAACCAGTCTGTCGTACCTACTGCACACTTCACTGCCGTCACACTGTCCTCATACATGTCCTGCACCACCCTCACATACTTCTCTGACACACCTGACTTCCTCATACAATACCACAACTCCTCTCTCGGCACCCTGTCGTACGCTTTCTCTAAATCCACAAATACACAATGCAATTCCTTCTGTCCTTCTCTATACTTCTCCATCAACATCCTCAAAGCAAATAAGGCATCTGTGGTGCTCTTCCTCGGCATGAAACCATACTGTTGCTCACAGATGGTCACCTCTTCTCTCAGCCTGGCTTCCACTACTCTTTCCCATAACTTCATGGTGTGACTGATCAACTTAATTCCCCTGTAGTAACTGCAGGTCTGCACATCTCCCTTATGCTTAAAGATCGGTACCAGCACACTCCTTCTCCATTCCTCAGGCATCCTCTCACCTTCCAGAATCTTGTTAAACAATCTGGTTAAAAACTCCACTGCCATCTCTCCTAAACATCTCCACGCTTCTACCGGTATGTCATCTGGTCCAACCGACTTTCCATTCTTCATCCTCTTAATCGCTGCTCTCACTTCCTCCTTACTAATCCTATCTACATCCTGCTTCACCAACTCCACATCCTCCAACCTTCTCTCTCTCTGATTTTCCTCATTCATCAGCTGCTCAAAATACTCCCTCCATCTTCTCAACACACTCTCCTCACTAGTCAACACATTTCCCTCTCCATCCTTTATTGCTCTATCCCAGCTCGGTCCCTCTGCCTGGCCAATCGGTATAAATCCTTTTCTCCTTCCTTAGTGTCCAACCTCTTATACAGCTCCGCGTATGCCTTTTCCTTGGCTTTCGCCACATCCTTTTTTACCTGCTGCCGCATCTCCTTGTACTCCTGCCTACTTTTCTCATCACTCTGTCGATCCCACTTCTGTTTTGCCAACCTCTTTCCCCTAATGCTCTCCTGCACTTCCTCATTCCACCACCACATCTCCTTGTCTTGCTTTCTATTTCCAGATGTCACACCAAGTACTTTTCTAGCTGCCTCCCTCATCACTCCTGCAGTAGTTGCCCAATCATCCGGCACCTCTTCACCACCACCAAGCCCCTGTCTGACCTCTTCCCTGAACCTCACACTACAGTCTTCCTCCTTCAGTTTCCACCATCTTATTCTTCTTTCAATCCTTACTTTCCTCCTCTTCTTCTTCGCCTCCAAAACCATCCTACAGACCACCATCCGATGCTGTCTAGCTACACTGTCCCCTGCCAACACCTTACAGTCTCCAATCTCCTTCAGGTTGCATCTCCTACACAGAACATAATCCACCTGTGTGCACCTTCCTCCACTCTTATACGTCACCCTATGATCCTCCGTCTTCTTAAAATACGTGTTCACCACTGCCATTTCCATCCTTTTAGCAAAATCTACCACCATCTGCCCTTCCACATTCCTCTCCTTAAAACCATACCTACCCATCACCTCCACATCACCTCTGTTCCCTTCACCTACATGCCCATTAAAGTCTGCCCCAATCACCAATCGTTCTTTCCTAGGTACACCATCTACCACTTCATCTAATTCACTCCAGAATCTTTCCTTCTCCTCCATCTCACAGCCAACTTGTGGAGCATAGGCACTGATGACATTTACCATCATCCCTTCAACTTCCACCTTCACGATCATCACCCTATCAGAAACTCTCTTCACCTCCACTACACTCTTACTGTACTCTTCCTTCAGAATCACCCCTACACCATTTCTCTTCCCATCCACACCATGATAAAACAGTTTAAACCCACCTCCAATGCTCCTGGCCTTACTCCCTTTCCACTTGGTCTCCTGAACACACAGCATATCTACCTTTCTCCTCTCCATCATATCAGCTACCTCTCTCCCTTTACCCGTCATAGTACCAACATTTAAAGTACCAACCCGAACCTCTACTCTCCTACACTGCTCCTTTTCCTGCCGTCTCTGTAGACGTCTTCCCCCTCTCCTTCTCCTCCTTCGGCCAACAGTAGCCCAATTTCCACCGGTACCCTGTCGGCTAACGATACCTGTGGCGGTTGTTGTTAACCCGGGCCTCGACCGATCCGGTATGAAATTCTCATTTGTGATCCGCATATTTGATTTGGCACATGTTTTACGCTGGATGACCTTCCTAACGCAACCCTCCCCATTTACCCGGGCTTGGGACCGGCACTAAGAGTGCACTAGCTCGTGCCCCCCTAATGGCTGGGTTTATTACCCAAATTGAGTCTAACAAATTTAATTACTTACTTTCATAAAATTTTTCCATTTATTTAATGTTATTTAATTTGTGCATATTTACTATTATAATTTAATTTGTGCATATTTACCTGAATACTCATTGTAATCAATACATTTAAGTGTACTGCATTAATTACTGTAAAAAATTTATTTATTTTATTTTATTTCAATATATTTTATTAGCTTTTTTTTTAAAACAAGAAGGCAAATAAATTGTTTTGGAAAAAAAAAGTAAATTATTGTAGTTAATAATAAAAAACAATGTTAAAAAAAAATGACAAGCAATTTTGTGTTTTGCAGTTTCTCCCCCCAACTATACCGAAATTGAACTAAATCGTGACTTTAAATCTGAAGTACATACTGAACCGTGAATGTTGTGTACCGTTACACCCCTACTAACAATACATCTTGCTGTTGTGTAAAAGGAACAAAACACTTCAGCATGCTCTGTTATAGGAAAATATTAAATCTCAGGGTAGAAACAGCCATACTGCTTCACATGAGGTGACACCACACCCATCACCATTATATATTTTCCTATAACATCATGCCCTGTTGTGTTTTATTATTTGAATGCATATTACAGACCTGTCAACAGGAAGGTCGTGTGCAAATCATTCGATTTTATATTGTGAAGAATAGCATTGATTTATGTATACAAGCATTTGTGTGTGTGTGTGGGATATGTTTTTCAAAAGGCGATGTTTTATTAAAATTCTGGCCCATGAATCATTTAGCGGCCTTGTCACCATGAACGTGGTTTAAACAAATGAAGACTAAATGGTTTGGCAACAAGCAGGATAAATCCTCAGATGCAGTTCTAACTGAATGTAGCATGATTCTGTTAAACTGACAGGATCGCCAATAAATGTGCAAACAATAAATCTAAGATTAATATATCGTATAACACACTACAGACTGTGCTGATATTTGAACACAATACACCACAGTGATACTTAAAGTGTGCTTTAATGGTTTAGAGTTACAGTTAATGTTGTGGAACATCCATGAGACAACTTAGTTCCTTTGACTGCGTGTCAGGGATCCACCTGCCACGCCCCCTTTGGTGGCTCTCTATGCCTCCGCTCTCCCTAGAGCTCCAGGCTTAACCACGCACTCCTGGGGCTCATCATCAATCATGCCTCCACTCTCTCTGGAGCTCCAGGCTTAGTCACGCTCACCTGGGGCTCATCATCACTCCACCCCGCTTTTATATAAGCTCTTCCCTCACTCTCGTCATTGAAACCCGAGCGAGCCGTACTTCGGCTTCCGCCTCCGTTTCATTCGCACCGTGACACTGCGTATGATATAGTAATGATAAAGTCATTTCCTTCATGATGTCCTGTCTTTACTCAGATATAAAATAAACTCCACTGAAAAATAATGTTTATTCACTACACATTTGTTTTACTGATGCGTCTCAAATCAAGCACCCAAATCCGCCATTGTGCACACATCCGGCAATTAAAACCGTCCGTGTGGAAACATAGTAAAAGTTCCTTTTGATGTCCTGGTCATTACGTTATTTAAAACATCATAATTACTTTTAAACATTTACAAGTATATTTTGTTTTAATGCTTGAAGTTGAGTTTGGTTTCACTAAATGGGTGTGGATAAAGCATCCATATTTGTTTATGCCCATGTTGATTAAAGTATTAAACACTCGAAAAGTATTAGTTTAAGGTACATTTGGAACAAGTATAAAAGTGTGTTTAAGTTGCGATTAATTATGAGTTAACTCATGACAATCGTGCGATTAATCGCGATAATAGGTTCAGGATTAAAGATTAAACACACCCGTGTAAGGCCACTGGGATCTTTCATTTCTCAACCCAAATGTTCCATTTTTTCTTAGAATGCTTTTCCAACCATGAGGTCAGAAATGAGAAAATAACTACAGCACACAATGAACAAAGAGATTTATAACAGATAGCTTCAGAAAAAAAACAAAAGCTACATAAAAAAGTACCTAATATGCTTTAAAAAAAAAATTACTGTGTCCTGGAACACATATTCATCACCACTCAGTGACATCAATATCTCGCCCCCAGCTCTCGCTACTCGATATTTGAAACAGATTGCCTCGGAGTTTCTCTCTATATTGCTGACCCTGATCTTCACCTCTCTCGTATAAAGCTGCTGCTTTGGCCATATGCCGAACCACATCGACAGCGTCTGGGTCTTTTCCAGGCGACAGTGAGTAAATTAATGAAGTGCTTTACACCTGGGATTGTGTCTGTTTAATCCAGTGCTGATCCAAAGCCAGGCAGGATCAGACTAATTCAGCCGCACGGCGAGAGCGCTCGGTGATCGCATCGCATCTCTCGAACTCTGACAAATACACACAATAACAGTTTTAACCAGTTTTTAACACCTTAATTATGTGACTTAAGGTTATGGACACCTGACCATGAGATTCATAAAGGCTTTTTGAGCATCGCAATACACATTTAGTCCCTAATTGCTGTATTTTGGAGTGTGTAGAACGACCAGAAGGACATAAAGTCAGGTACTGATGTAGGTAAGGTGAGGAGGCCTAGGGTGCAGTCAGAGTTCCAATTACTTCCAAAGGTGTTCAGTAGGGTTGAGGCCAAAGCACCGTAGCAGGAAATATTCCAGTCCAAACCATGTAAAGCATATCTTTTACATAGAAGAGGTTTGGGTCTCCTAGTTCAAGTGAACAAAACACATCCTAGAATTTTTTGCCATCTGATCTGAACGTTTAGCTAATTTATACAGCTGAGCAGCTACGGGGTTAAGGGTCTTGCTCAGGTGCCCATGAGTGGCAATTTGGTGGGGCTGGGATTTGAACTCAAAGACTCCCGATCCAAAGCCTTAACCACCGAGCTACCATTTCCTGTCACATGGTGGAAGTAGTAGCTTAGTGGTTAAAGCATTGGACCAAATCTAGTTCCCTGGTGCATTTCATAATTATGCTTATGATCTTTTTTAACAAATACTTAGGACAACATAAAATCAGTTTTCTCTGCTTCGTAACTAAAATCTATTTCTGTGTCATTTTTGACATTAAGATTAAGTTTGACATTAGACTGACATTAAGTGCACACTCCAGAATCTAGTGGAACATCTCACCAGAAAAGTGGAGTTTATTATAAGAGCAAATGGGGTTCAAATGTGGATTAAATTGTTAAAAGAAAAAATACATTAAGATTTTTAGGAACATTTGTGACACCATGATGACAAAGTAATGGCGATTATCTCTTCACCCAATTGAACAACTTGTTGTGATTCTGAGGTTAAGAACATTTTGTGTAACAGATCAGAGGGTCATGTGCTCAAATCCCTGCATCTCACCCTTGCTGTTTTTGGTTGTTAGAGTAAGAGCCTTGAGCTCAGCTGGAACCTGAACAATCCTCTGAATCAGCTGAATCCTGCGGGCTATTGTACATTGTGTATGTCTGTAAGATTATTCACTTCACTCATAACAGGTTTTTAAAGTTCAGGGATTTCAAAATTGAAGCCATTTTTGATTGAATAATATTCTGTAAACACTGAAGAGTCCCAGGGAAGAAAACGAGGTGTGTTAGATTTGCTAGAAAATGTGTCATTGGAAAAGTATGAATACCTTGTCAAAACCAGGCACACTTAAAATATCTTCCTGTCAGTACCATGTGTGTGTTTGTGTGTGTGTGTGTTTGTGTGTGTGTGTGTGTGTGTGTGTGTGTGTGTTCACAAAAACCAGGATAAATTTGGCCACTGAGTTAGAAATGATCTTCCATGGCAGCTGTATGTTTTTCCTCCATGTCACACTGTGACAACAGCACTAACAACAACACAAATTGGACAATCGTGACAAACTAGTGCTAGTAGTTAAGGCTCTGGGTTAACGCTGGGGTTTAAGCCCTAGTATTGCCAAGCTGCCACTCTTGGGCCCTTGAGCAAGGCCCTTAAAACCACTTTGCTCCTGGTGTTGTATCATGGCTGACTCTGCGCTCTGAACAAGGCTTCTTGTCATTTTTTTGGCTACTTTATAGTTTTCCTGGGTATCAAAGATATAAGCAACTTTTACATTTAAAATTCCACATTTATACTTTTTATTCCGCTATATTTAAATTGACAATGAGCGTTTCCAATTACATGCTGCACCTCTGTTGAAGAGTCATAAAGGCTTAACACTCCCCTACCCGCATCCGCTGCCCGTGAGAAACTTTTTAGCACCGCTGGCCTCGTTTCCTGTCCAAAAAGAGCTCGAATCAATTTAAAAAATTTGAGACTCATTTTTTTTTTTGTTGAAGTTGAATAATAATATCGACCCTCTCTGAGACTGAGAGCTGCATCACATCACATCCAGCTCTGAATATTTGGTTTGACTTTATAGAAAATTATTATTCATTTGATTTGTCCATTGAATACTAATGGCTCTTTTACTTTGTGACATGATCCTGTAAATTTATTTGTGAATTAAAGATCCCTTTTTGAAAGATTGCTTTACTACTATGTCTTTTTTTTTATTGATCTTATTGGTGTTAATGCAGTGTTGAGGTGTGCAATTTGATTCATTTTTTTTTTAGGAAATAAAACATCACAAATAAACAGTTTTTGGCTTTTCACGAACATGTGAACGTCTTTGAGCCTACGTTCAAAAACTCAAGTAATGTTCAAATCAGATATTCAAAGACTTTTAGTCAAGTCGTATTTCGTTGATGCAGTGTGTGAATTTCACTTTTGAGAAGGAGTCTCCAATATCACAGAGAGAGAAAATGAGAGACAGAGACAGAAAAAAGTAAAGAGAGATGGAGGGAGGGAAACAGAGAAAGAGACAATGGCAGAAAGATGGAGATCTGAAAAAGAGAGAG
>JAAIIK010000101.1:2490063-2500179 GCA_014706435.1 Silurus glanis
TATATATATATATATATATATATATATATATATATATATATATACAGCCCAACATTTAGAGTGAAATGGGCTATGTCCTTCACCTCTATAGACTGGTGTTTCATTACACTAGGGTGCATAACCTGTCCAGGAGCAATGAACTGGAATCATTACTAAATGAGCCTGGTCCATTTACCCCGTCTACCTGCTTTGTTTGCCCTGTTCTCCTGGGGGTAAACCAGAGAATCCTCCAAACAAAGAGAGCAAAGGTGTTGGGTATCTATCCTGATACCTGCCTTCTATTGCTGTTGCTTGGACAATGTCTCTACTCAACTCATGAGCGGCCCTTTTGGAAGCGAGTCTGGCGTATCAGCTTCACCTCACATGTGTACAGCCCTGCTTTCAACAGCTGCTGGAAGGCTTCTGCTTTTATCTTCAACGTCAGGATTCTTGACCAAGGAGCTATTTTGGTGAGATGAAGTAGCATGTAAGTCAAGCAAAGAGGTGTAATAAATTCACATGCACCGAATTGAGTATTCTTATCCAGCACAGCATGCAGCAATACCTTGCAATCTCCAATGAAAACAGATCCTGTTTTTAGATCAGCGTTTCAGGCTATCAAACTATCAGTTAAAGTTCATTCCAATAACTTGATGCTTTAATGTCTGGCTTGTATCTTGAGGGATGGTGGGACAGATCAAGCCCTGATAGAAGCTCATAGGGGATGCACTACAAGGTGTGGTATTCTGAATAATAAAAGCTAATGTAGACTCCCCCGTGATTCTGGATTCAAGGACTGAAATAATTTATAGAAAAAGTGCAGCACTGATAAGAAGTAAATCCTGAAACATGGTTTCTTACATACACTGATCAGGCATAACATAATGGCATTACAACACTATGACCAGTGAAGTGAATAACACTGATGATCTCTTCATCATGGCAGTGGGTGGGATATTTTTAGGCAGCAAGTGAACATTTTGTCATCAAATTTGATGTTTTAGAAGCAGGAAAAATGGGCGAGCAAAAGGATTTGAGCGAGTTTGACAAGAGCCAAATTGTGATGTCTAGACAACTAGGTCAGAGTGTCTACAAATCTGTAGCTCTTGTGGGGTGTGCTGGTCTGCAGTGGTCAGAATCTATCAAAAGTGATCCAAGGAAGGAACAGTGATGAACCGGCGACAGTGTCGTGGGCGGCCGAGGCTCAATGATGTACATGGGGATCGTAGACTGGCATGTGTGGTCCGATCCAACAGACAAGCTCCTGTAGCTCAAATTGCTAAAGAAGTTCCTGCTGTAAATGGGTCAGGTCTGTTTTGTCAACAAAAGGGGGAGAAACACAATATTAGGCAGGTGGTCATAATGTTATGGAGTGTCTGCTGTCCAGTGCAGTGTTCACTATCATTCTTCATTTCATCTACATTTGGTCATTTTGCTATTCCCACTCCATTGCTTGTCCTCTCATAATGTTGATAAGAAGACTAAAACTTTTAGCCTTTTAGAGACATGAAGAAAGCCAGTGCATATATTTGAACTTCTTCTTCTCCAATGCTTCATCACAGGAAAATCAAACGCATTCAGGTCAACATGCTAACTAACCTCTGGTACGTACACAATATTATATGATGTGCACAGGAGCCACTGATGATCTTGCGTCAGTCTGATTGTCAGTGGATAAAGTGAATTTATTGCTAAAAAGCAGCACTCCCAGGCAAAGATGACCGTGGCCTGGGGATTTTGTGTCCTTGGGATTTGTGATTTCCTCATGACAGGCCGAACACTTTCCTGTTGCACCACTCGAGAGTCGATGTAAGGTTATTTGTATGGTAATTGCATGTTAGATGAATTCCCAGCACAACTCTTCAGTTTCATGCTCTGGATATCTTCATGAATATACTTCATGTTTACTCTGGGGAATAATACCCAGAAGTGCAAATTGAAATTGCAATGCAGATCCTCTGGAGGATCACGGACCAATCAGTAGCCTCCGAAGAAAGAAACTGATCGCTGTTACTTAAGAGCACAAATCAAATTATTGCCATATGTAAAGATGGGGTTTGTTGTATTTCCATCCATTCAATCATTTAGTGACCTCTATGGCATACAATATTTGGCACTTTATAAAATTTAGGTACATAAGTCTGATAAAGCTGTCTGCTAATTTTTTTTTTATTTACCTCATAAATGATATCGGGGGGCAAAATTATTACATTTACACCAGTTTTGTTGAGTTTCCTGTTCTGAGTGGTCAGATAGTCAATTGGCGATCAGTCAATCAGATTATTCGATTGGCCGAATAAACTTCCGAATAAACTTTCTATAACTGCAGGTCTGAATGTAATGTAAGGTATAATTGTTAATATGTGAGAATTTCTGTAGCTAGATGATTTTTTTTAATATTTATGAAGGCAGTCTTCAGTGTCAGTGTGTCGTAACAGTTACAACGAATATACTATAGTTAGGGTTACTCTACAGTTATAACGTGACAGCTTTAACCGCAAGAAAAGAGAGAAGCGTGTGATAGAACTAATCCAATCTAATTTTGAAAAAAGAATTAAAGTCTCATGCAAGTATGCAACATCAGACATAACTTAATAGATTTGAGAGCTAGGATGTCTGGCGTTCGTATAGCACACAGAATTACCATTCCTGCTGATAGATTATAATTAGAATGATTATAGAATAATCATAAATGCACATAGCTTTGCATTTTATTCTCTCTATTCTCTTTACTTTTTTGCCTGATTACATCATTTAAAATAACTACAGACTTTCCTCAACTGAAATATGGTTTTCTTGTTTTTCAATCACAAGTAAAGTTCTAACATTATTAAACCCCCCCAAACAGTGGAAAGACAAAAAAATTGCATTTTGCAATTGTCTTTTTCCTTTTGGGGGGCACTATGGATATTTTAACAACTGGTATCTGATTGCAAACTGAACTGATCAGGCACAAGTCTGTTTTCACTGCTCTCTAACAACTTAATTTAAGCTTCAACATTACATTCACAAATGTCTTCATCCAGAATGACTCTTGTTTTTACCACTGCAGCTGTTAAACCTGTCAAGGAAAAGAAAAAACTAAATAAAGATTACTATCATTATCATGGTGAAATCAGAAACAACTGAATACTTCACTACATCAAAATCACAATGTTCTTACTTTGTCCTACTATATAATTGTCAAAATTCAACCCTAAAACCCCAAATTACTCCTGTCACTGACATTTCCTGACTCCTATCTAAGTGCATTAGCTCACAGACATCCCCTTGTCCAAGCCAAGTTTTTTTTTCCCTCTGTCACGCCTTTTGTTGCACACCTGTTTCCTTGAGCAGCCTTTTCTTCAAATTAGTTCCTCTAGGAGGGACCTTCTCACAATAAAGCGAGAGCCCAAATTGATGGGAGGCCAGAAAATATCTGTGTACAACAATCTGAAATGTGTAAATGATATCCATGGAAAAGCCGTCACCTCCAATGTAAACCTCTATTAATATTCAACAGCTATTTGGGCTGAGCAGCGAGCATTTTTCCCTTCTTTGTTATTCAGTGACAGGGGGCTGTGGGGGATATTGTGTAAGAAAAACATAGGAGGCATGGTCTGCTTTCAACTGGTAATAAAAACACATTGGCTTCAGGACTATCCCTTGTACTTCAACTCCTCTGTTATTTAGGAATTTCTGACATCTTATTTCAGAGCATCCAAGCTCATCTTTTTTCTTTTTTTAGAAATGCTAAACTTATCATTACTATCACATAACATTTTCTGAACTAAAAGTGTTAAGAAGCTTTTGTCTTTTGGAAGAAACCATTGGGGAATTGTCAAGCATGTAAAGTGTTCTCATTTCTATCATTTCATGAATGTTGTTTAGATTGCTTTGATTTGCTTTTGATTGCTTTTATTTAGCTTTATTTTTTTTCTTAAACTCATTAATAAAATAGCTGCTTTTCCAAATGGTTTAGTTTTGCCTGTCTAAATATTATTTTTAAAGAAACCATCAACAAGACCGGGATAAAAGAAATAAACAACTATTTAAATGTGAAAGGATAAAGTGTGGATGTTATTATTACCCTCTCTCAGATAAATAAATAAATAAATAATTAAATAAATTATTAAATAAATACAAATAAAATAAAATCAATGATAAATAAACAAAAAATAAAGAAATAAAATAAAATCTTACCCACAGCTTCATGCACAAATTTCAAAACATCACGTCAGACTCCAGAAATAAGTCAGTGCAGGGAGTTTGTCTCGGCAGTGTCGGTGTAAATCCGTAAGCCAAAAATTCTCCCTTTGCCAAATCTACAATAATACTGTCTACAACAGCAAACTTGTCAGAAAGCAGATGATCTTCTTTACATTCATTGAATCATTTTACACTAAACACCATATAAGGCACTTAAATGTTATAAAAAAATAAACATAAACACTATAGCTATCAGTAAAATAAAGAAATAGTTAAAAATATATATTTTTTGCTTATTTGTGTTATTTTCACTGTTTTTTTGTTAGATTCATTGAACAATACCACATTTGCACAGTCCTTGGAGCTCAAATTAAGCACTATGGGGGTTAGCATTTAATTTCCTGAAGCTTCTGAGGTAATCCCTTTTGGCATATTCAGGTCAGTCCTGAGCCAGCAGTTATTGTAGATTAATGGTTTACAAATGTAATAAACTGTACATGCCTGTCTGCATTTAGCATTACACATGCACTCGACAATTGACTGCCATGTAGATGACAGAGCAGCGTTAAATAGATTTAAGACATAATACTAAAAAAACCCTCATTGTTATCTTGTAATGGTTTCACAAAGTGATGAAGGAATGAAACACATGGACGTGGAGACTCAGGAGGTAAACAAACCATTACAAACATTGTTACTTTACTTACTTTTACACCATTTAGCAGACACCCTTATCAGGAGCAACTTACATTTATACCTTTTATACAACTTAGCAGCTATGGGGTTAAGGGCCTTGCTCAGGGGCCCAGTCGTGGTGGCCTGGAATGGCTGGGATTTGAATGTATGACCTCCGGATACAAGGACCAACATCTTAACCACTAAGCTATCGCGCCCCCAGTTAAAATCTAATAATGTTGCGTGTGCACGGCTAACAAAAAAAAAACAAATAATTGTTTTGTGATCAGCCCATCACTAGCACACCCTGAAGCGATTTCATGCAAGAAAGTTTTTCTTCAATGCACTTGAAAAAATCTATGTGTGTGTTCATAATTTATTACAATATATGCTCATTCTTGATGACCATGCTTACTATTGTCCTCTTCATCTTTCCTAAGCTCAGCTCCAAGCTGTCATTCAATTCAGTACAATCAATTTTAATTTATATAGCACTTTTAACAATAGACACTGTCTTAAAGCAGCTTTACACAGATAACGTGGAAATAGAAAAATGTCAAAGTTTGTTTCTTATAATTTTAAGTTGAACCCTAATAAGTGAGCCAGTGGCGATTGTGGCAGAGGAAAACTCCCTGAGATGCCATGAGGAAGAACCCTTGAGAGGAACCAGACTCAAAACAGAACCTGTCCTTATTAGGATTTCCATCGCATATCCATTCATTACAGTTCATTGTTATTGAGGTGTGCATTTACTGGTGATTAAATGCAATTTGTGGTTTCTAAACAATTATAGTAGACTGTTGACATTATCTTTAGACCAAAACCATTCTCATCCATTATTGCTAATCATAAATTATATCCCGATCACTGTCAGAGATCGAACCTATGAAATTTAGATTAGTCAAAGGTGTCAATGGCGCCAAAAAACTGGCGAACCTCTAAAAACTTAAACCTCTTTCAGGTTACACAGTTGGTAAGTCTGTGCCCACTGTGGCCTTGGATTCCTCTTCTTGGCTAAACAGAACTCTGTGAGGTCTTTTGCCGTCGTGATAAGAAATCCTTTTCTTCTCAGTATGGTTGTTAAAACTGTATTAAGTGTAGCTACTGTAAACAGATTAAAAAAGCCTGACAATTATATAGTACTAGCTGAAAGTACACGTGCTTCGCTACGGAAGGCAGAACGCTAAGCAATATGGCAATAAGCAGTAAGCACTGAGCAGGACTGGATGATCAGAGATCAGAACGTAACGTCAACAAATAAAGTACTACCCCTTTGTAGTACCGATACAGGGCAAACTACTTTGAAAATAATTTGTATCGTGCATCTAACATGTAATAAGAAACAATGTACTAAGTTTCATTAGGATCCGTAATGTTATTTCGAAGAATGTACAATGCGTGAGAAATCGCGTTTTTCGCGAGTTAGCCGCGATTCAGGGCGAATTTTTCAAAACCCTTTCTTAGTGAGCACCTAAGACCCAAGAGGAAGGTATGTTCCAAATTTCATTGCAATCCGTTCAGTGGTTTTTGAGATTTCGTGATGACTGAGTAAGTCAGTCAGTGGTATTTGAGCTTTATATATATAGATAGGAGTACACAAATTTTCCAGTGGAAAAGAATTAGAATCAGTCCTTCATCAGCTGTAGTGATCTTCATCAGAGTGTTTAGGAATCTGTATATGAATTATATTAAATAAAGTAGTCATATTAATTAAACATTTATACAAATAAATTATGTTATATTATCTATATATCTATCTTTATATAATATCTATATCTTTGTGTATATATCTCTATGTGTATATATATATATATATATATATATATATAAAACATAGCCCTAAAAATCTTCGTAAACATTCACATTTACAGATTACAGGTACAGCTTTGAATAGCCTTAATGTCTTGAAAGCATCAAGAGAAAAAAAAATGATTGCAGTGTCAGAATGGGTGCACTTGAACTACCTACTGGGATTATTATTCCACTGGTCTGTCACTGAACTAAGCCCCAAGGCTGAGTAAAAATGGGTTATGGGAAGGAGGGGAAGGAAAAGAAGGAAAAGGACTCTTTGCACCATGAACGAGACTATAAAAAATACACCAAAAAACCCCATCGAAAAAACATTGTATCCATTTCAGAAAGGGTTTTACAGTAGAAATGTAACAAAGAGTTTGCTAACAAACAAGTCAGAACACAAACTGCAGTCATGTAGATTAGAGTTGGAATCAGTATTCTGTGTTTTCTCCGAAATCATTTGTACACCTTCAAATCCTTCCTAGACTGTTGTATTTCTCATTTATAATTCAGTCTGTATATATTTAGAAAGTGGCGGATTAATGCGCTGAGTAAATTTGTGATGCTAGCATAATGCACACTCATTACTAGAATGCTTCTTGGACTCATTGAGCTGCTTCTATAATTCAGAGTTTATGGGGCATTTTTTCAAGGTGAAACTTTTATTCGATAGACACTGAAATCCATCTTTTTTCACAAAGCACCGAATTGTGTGCAAACTTTGAAACGAACATAAATATTCACTAGATCATTTAGACTTCGGCTGGAAGTTTCGGTGGGAAAAAGAAAGCAGCTGAGCTGAATTTGTTTTTACTTGAAATTAATTGGAATTCTGCAAAGCTTTCCTTTTATCCCCTGTTCAGAATGCAAGCATTTGTATGCATTTTTTTTTCATAAGACATTACAGAGAAAATGACTAAAGCAGATCCTAAATGTAAATCATACTCTCCAACAACTTTAACAGAATTCAATTCAATTCATTTTTATTTGTAGTGCACTTTTAACAATGGACATGGTCGCAAAGCAGATTAACAGAGTAAAAGAGATTGCATAAAGGAATGGATCATTTTAGAGCCTATAAGTTTGTTCCCAATAGTTTATTTAGTCACAAATTACATGACTAGCTTGATATCATCTTTACACAGCAAGATGTTGTGTAAATCTACGATCGGAGCTAGAAAGAAATCAGCCCCAACCTTCTTCTTTTGTACTTGATTATATTTTAAAGCATTTAAGCAAATGAAGTATGTATTGGGGAGGTGGTAGTTCTGTGGTTGTCAGATGTTGGAGTTCTGATCAAATCTCAGCACCACCAAATTACCACTGCTGGGCCCTTGAGCAAGGCCCTTAACCCTCAACTGCTCAGTTGTATACAGTAAATAAGATAATTGCAAGTTATTCTGGCAAAGGGCATGAACCAAATGACAAATTTGAGGATAAGGGTGGGTTCTCTTTCTTATTTTGGTTTCTCACAAGGTTTCTTCCTCATGGCATCTCAGGGAGTTGTTCCTGGCCACATTCTGCACTGGTTCACTCATTAGAGACACACTTTCAATTATAAGAAACAAACTTATAGGCGATAAATATATACTTTCTTTTATACAACTTTATAAAAGATTTATCTCTGTAGAGCTGCTTTGAGAAAATTGTTAAAAGTAAAAAAACTTATTGAAAAAATGTAAATGAGACAATGTCAGGATTAGAAACACTTTAAAGACTACATTACCTATTAGCCTTTGTATGTCACAATTTACGCTCACATGTGTCTAATGTCTTGTTAAGAACCCTTTATAAAGTCTGACCCTATCGCTTCCTCAAGCTTTTGCCAGTGCCCCACAGTTATATGCAGTGTCTCTGTCCATGGTTCTCATTTCTCAGAGTTGCTTCATTTCTGTTTTAAACATAAAACAGAAATGCAAAAAATCAAAACAAAAAACGCGAAGAAAAAAAAACACGACCCTAAGCATGAGCAGGTTATATTGTATACAAGTGCTTCAGGTGCATTGTAGTGAATTGTGGAAAACGCTGTCCCTGTCCATAATCCTGGCAGACAATGTGGATGTTTGAAAACATTTTTTATGTATTTATTTTCCTTCAAAGAAAGTAAGGCTAATCTTGTCCTTGCTAGCTGTATGTGAAGACTGTCATATCCAGATAAATCAAGCTGAACCTGATCGATCATGTATTTAATGTCATGCGTCCATGTAACTAATGAAAGCTTTACAAAGCACTTTTATGTTATAAAGCCTTCAAAAAGTGGACAGTTTGTGTTTCGTTTGCTTTAAGGTCACAGTCATTAGGATCAACTTACAGTCGCTGTAGGAGTAATAACAATTGGATACTTGCTGATTCACTGCTTCTGAAAGGGGGAATAAAAACCCCGGGGAGGAAACAGAGTAAAGTGAATATAAGTTGAAGGCTCTAGTTTAAAAGAAGTGCAACTCACTGTCCATTTTCATCCGCTAAAGCTTCCTTGCTAACTGTCTTATCTACTGCTGTTTATAGATGCAAAGCTTTAGCAATCACTATATAGACATAAGGATTGGGACAATGGATTTTTCCAGCCATATGTGCTTCTTCCCCAAATGTTCAACACAAACCTAAAGGAAATCAATTGTACAGAATGCCTTTGGATGAAGTGGCATAATATTTTCCCTTCACTTGAACTACCCAAACCAGCATGAAAATGCCCTTGTTCACAAAGCCAGCTTAATAAAGATTGCATGGAATGGAGTGGAAGATCTCCTACTATACAGCTCTGACCTCAACCATATTGAACAAGATGAACGCTGACTGCGCCCCAGGCCTCCTCAATCTTGTAGCTTGAGCACAAATCTCCACAAAATATATTGAAACACCTTTCCAGAAGAGTGGAGGTTCCCAATCATAACAGCAAATTTTTACTAAATGTGGAATAGGATAGAATCTACATGACCATAAAGAATCTGATTTTACAAACAGTTTATGGAAAAATGAACTATAATCTTATTCTGGAAAATAAACCACGACAAACACCGTATAAAAACAGATGAATGCAGCAAGTTGCTGTATATGTTTATGCTCACACACACATTTGTGTACCTTATAATATTTAAAAAGCTACAGATTGTTATTTTTCTCCTGCTGTAGCAGCTCTAATCACTGTCTGTCAATAAAACACGATATTTCCGAGGCATGATCTTACAGCTATGTGATTCTTTGTGTCAGACATATGTGTGTGTGTGTGTGAGACAATCAACATGTTTTGACAGCTTGTCAAACAAATGATCCAATCTTGTGTTTACTCCGATAGCATTTGGCAGACAATAATCAAGAGCGGCATTCAACTCACTTACACAATACTTTAGGTTGTTAAGGGTTAAGGGCCTTGCTCAAGGGCCCAGCAGTGGCAGCTGTGCTGGCAGCACTGAAATCTGAACTCACCAGCTTTAATCACACACACACACACACACACACACACACACACACACACACACACAC
>JAAIIK010000101.1:2501600-2511904 GCA_014706435.1 Silurus glanis
AGAGAGAGAGAGAGAGAGAGAGAGAGAGAGAGAGAGAGAGAGAGAGAAAGAGAGATGAAGCTTAAGGATGAATAGGCCAATACTTCACCCACTACTCTCTATCTTCCCACTGTTGTCTTTTTGTAATTCCTTTAAAAGTGTTAGTGCCCGATGTCTGTCCATCTATCATCCATCCATCCATCCATCCATCCATCCATCCATCCATCCATCCATCCATCAATCCATCAATGTGTCTATTTTCTATTCCATCTATCCATCTAGTCATCCATTTTGTATACTTGTTATCCTCCTCGTTTATCAGCATCTATCCATCCGTCTATCAGTCCATTTTTATACCATTTATCATTACAAGGTCCCACATATTCCCAATGTTATGACATAATAATGCTTATTAATTAATTAAATTACATGATATAATCTGTACTTTCGGAACCCTACAGTTACAAATAACTTTGATTCGAATCGATTAAAAACTGAGTGGAACTAAACCGAATTGGTGCGTGTGTGTGTGTGTGTGTGTGTGTGTGTGTGTGTGTGTGTAAGAGAGAGAGAGAGAGAGAGAGAGAGAGAGAGAGAGAGATTGCAGAGAGACGACTGAGAGAAATAGAGGCAGAGTGACCTATGCATCCTTCATCATCATCATCATCATCATCATATCTCTCTCTCTCTCTCTCTCTCTCTCTCTCTCTCTCTCTCTCTCTCTCTCGTGTGTGTGTGTGTGTGTGTGTGTGTGTGTGTCGCTCCGCGCGTGCGCGCCTCCCCCCCCTTTTTTTTTTTTTATTACCAGCATCCCACGCGCATTATCTCATTCCCACTCAGGGAGAGATATCAGTTGTTCTCCGTCCTCTTTCCAGCCCACTGCTGTTATATCTCACACTATTGAGAGACTTTTCGGATTTGTGACGGCGCTTTATGGATGTACCTCGCAGACATCGGTCCTTCTTTTTCCATCTGAAGATCACAGACTTTCACTGATGCTGCCGCTGTTGCAAGCTGCGGCTCGTGACGGCTTTAACACCAGCTCGGAGGTGAGGAGGAAAGAAAGCATCACATCTGCTCGGTTTGGTTTGTTTGTTTTGGGGCATTTCAGAAGCACGACTGGACGTGATGCGCTGTTGCACTACTGATCTCATGCAGTCTGCATGGTTTAATATTATTAATTGTATTTCTTTGATATATTTAATGTTCTTTTACAAACAAAACTGTAAACTATAAGCTCTAAACTACAGAAGTGAGATGGCAAAAGAATTAAACAAAACATATTGCATGTGCATGTACATTTCATAACATGTATCGAAAGAAGAATCACTTTTATTTCCTATAAAAAGAACAAAAAAGAAAGAAAGAAAGAAAAGCTTTTTTTTTAGACAATTTGGAAATCTGCATGGAAGCTGCATTTTTTAAATCAATATTTTCTTTTTCCTAAAATAAATATTTCATAAAGGCATCTGTAAATATTAAGTGGTTGATCAGTGTTGATTTATTTATTTCGCAATAGCATCATTGTGCATACACTTCAGTGTTTTCCTGCTCCTTACAAACAAAACGTAATTAATTCTTCTATGTCTTCCACGTGAATGTTTTACCCCAGATTGCACAGCACTGTTCACATGAGTGGCTTTCCGAAAGCGAAATGCTGTGTTGATTTGTTCCTCCTCCTCTGGGGTCGCAGGAAGACATGAATGCTCACACTGTGTTGCTCCCGGTCGTGTCCCTGTGTGGCAGTAATGAAACGTTTCCTTCTCTGCACTCCAGACAGGACTAGATCCCGTCCGCAGAGCCTGGATGAAGTTTCCCAGCCATGCAATGTTCTTGGAAGGCTGTGATACTGCTAGCCTTGGCCTCCATTGCCATCCAGTACACGGCCATCCGGACCTTTACGTCCAAGACGTTTCAGCTCTGCCCTGTGCCGATCCAACAGAACTGCAGCCTGAGCAGCCAGGAAGCAGACAGCCTGTTCGAGCGTGGGTGTGATGAGTATTCTTACTTTACTTTCAACACGTCACGCAAGACCCACGTCCTGGTGTTAGCAACCACCCGCAGCGGCTCATCGTTTGTGGGCCAGTTGCTGAATCAGCACTCGGATATCTTCTACCTGTTTGAACCTCTGTACCACGTCCAGACAGCTCTGATTCCACGTCTCTCTCACAGCCGGAATGCGGCCGACAGGCGAGTGATGCTGGGCGCCAGTCGGGATTTGCTGCGAAGCCTCTATGGATGTGACTTGCACTTTCTAGAGAGCTACATCAAGCCACCACCGACCAACCACACCACGGACAAGTTGTTTCGTCGCGGGGCCAGTCGAGCTCTCTGCTCCCAGCCCGTCTGTGACGCCTTCAGTCCCGGCGAGACTAATGTAGAGGAAGGTGACTGCATTAAAAAGTGTGCGACTCTCAACATGACTCTTGCTGCCGAATCTTGCCGGGATAAGCGTCATGTTGCCATAAAGATCGTCCGGGTCCCCGAAATCGGAGACTTGCGGGCCCTGGTGGAGGATCCACGCCTTAACCTGAAGGTCATTCAGCTGGTCAGAGACCCGAGAGGAATTCTCGCCTCGAGGATCGAGACCTTCCGGGACACCTACCGTCTGTGGAGGATCTGGAGGGCAACCGGAAGGAAACCCTACAACCTGGATTTGACTCAGTTGACAGTAGTTTGTGAGGACTTCTTAAGCTCGGTTTCTACCGGACTCAGCCACCCATATTGGCTTAGGGGAAAGTACATGCTGGTGCGATACGAGGACTTAGCGAGGAACCCTCTCCAGAAAACCAAGGATATCTACGACTACCTGGGGTTATCGATGGACAAAAACGTCATTGACTGGATTCAGGCGAACACCAGGGGAAGTAATGAACTGTTGACCAAACACAAGTACGGAACAGTGAGAGATTCGGCGGCTAATGCCGAAAGCTGGAGGCTCAAACTGTCCTTCGAAATGGTAGACTACACACAATCAGTGTGTCAAAAAATATTACACAGACTGGGCTATAAAAGCGTCAACTCGGTCGAGGAGCTGAAAAATATGTCCGTCTCGCTTGTGGCAGACAAAGTTTTTGTACCGTTTTTATAATAAAGAAAGTTGCGAAAGACTATTTTTGATATATTTATAAACGTTGCCTTATGATCGGGGTTACGACTATTGAGTCCATCATCATGTTCAAAATTGCACTACAATTGTATACATAAAGGTTTCTGTTTCTTTCCATCTATAAACGATAGCACAAAACATGAACACAGTGCAATGCCGAAATTCTGTTCACTGAAATCATGAAGAAAAAAAAAAACACTGCTTGTCCTTTTATGCCTGACTCTTGCTTTAAGTGAATGTTGCCATATTTTCATACTTGTCATATTTTTCTCATCGAGCCCCTAAAAAGAACGCTGATGACTCAATCAGGCGGAGGGATGACACTGTATGAGAACGGCTGTACAATAAATTATGAATGTTGCAGTTCACCTTTAATATCATGCTGCAGTTCTGCTTCTCTGATATCTGTAAAAAAGAAACATCATGCCACGAATGGTTGCCATAGCATGGATTTGTGTCCCATTACAAAATTAATAGAGTTTACTAATGAGAGGTTTCTGGTTTTGTTTGTGGTTTCTAGTACGACTGGCAGAACAGATCATCCTGAAAAGAAACAAAAATCCTTAATAAAAAAGGTGCAAATGCTACATGAGGATGTGAGTCTGCAGTGTTGATGGCAGAGTGCAGCCTATTGAGATGCAGAGAGCTGGAGCAAAACGCTTTGATCTGCCTGACTGTCATGGCTGGAATCCCGCATGCTCTTATCCCACAGTCACAGGGCTGTTGGATGCATGCCTGAGCTACACCATTTCTCTTACTGATGGTGTCAGGACTATGATTAACATGCTTTCTAACCCTGAATAGACATTCTTTAAAGAGAATATACTTACATCATATCTCCCTCACTGAATTCTCTTACTAACTGTAATAATGGCGATATCAGTATAAGCCCTAATCCCAAACCCCAAACCTATTATTATTTATTTTCAGGGAAAAGCCATAAAATAACGTTTACCATCTATTTAGTTTTAGCTGCTAAAATCGGTTGTATTATTTTGTTTTTATTAAACAACGACTATCAGCACACAAATGGTCACAAGTACTGTACAAACGCAGCAACGAAGGTAAAGGGGCTATTACTCGTCACGTACGCATTACAGCACAGTGAAATTCGTTCTTTATATACATCAGTGATAGGAAGATGGTTTCAGAATGCAGGGTCAGCCATGATACTGCACTCCTGGAACACAAAGGGTTAAAGGTCATGCTTAAGGGCATATCAGTGGCAGGTTAGTCAAACTGGGGTTTGAACCCCCTTCCTTCCAATCAGTAACCCACAGCCTTAACCACTGAGCTACCACTTCCCTTTAAAATGCTATTGTCAATTCTGGGTCAATTGATTTCATGCACAAAAAATGTATTTAATCTGACGTTCTGACACTTCTATAAGCAGTAAGTAAGAAGCCCATTTGAAATACAAGATTGTATATAATAAATAGGACAGATTTTTATTTCTCTAGCACTGATTTTTCTTTAGGGTTTTAGAGGACAAACTAGAAATAAAGCACTAACCCGTACATTGTCTAATCAAGGTACAAATGACAAGAACAAACAAACTGTACTCTGGGTGACCCTGAATATTCAAAGATTCAATGATTCGATAGGAGGAGCTCGACTACCAATCTCACAGTCAAATCTTCACAGAGTTGCTATGAAACGAGGGTCATACCATTTCGGTTATATTGGGGTGCTCAATGTCTGATTTCACATAGAACTACTGTTTTTTTTTTTCCCAATAAGTTCATATACAATCTATTATGATAATGCTGTAAATAAAAAATGTGAACAGAAAGAAGCTTTTAATAAATATTTTTAACTTGCATGAATAAATCCATCTCCCCCGTGACAGGTTTCACTTTCCATGATTCGTGACCTACAGTACACAGAAGCATCTTGGTGGCAAGTATCTGAGTATTTAACAATGTTTGGGAGATTCTTTAAAGGTATATTCTGTAAAAAAATTATTTTTGTCAATTCATTTTGGATTTTTTGGTGCATCGATGTTGCACTGCAATGTAGCCGATTTCATTTGATTCTCCAACACGTGAAACTCCAGTCTGCAGTGTGGCCTTTCTGCAAGTTATCTGTTTTTTTTTTAGGTTTATTGATCAAATTGGGTTTTTTTATACATTTTCTTTTATAGCTATGTGTGATGTCCTGTACATCGTGGCTTAAAAATGTTATGAGGAATCTTTTTACTGCTACCTGGTGTCGTCGTCGTCATCATCTTCGTCATTTGTTTTTAAAGGGTTTTAAGGGTTTTGGGATTTTTTTCACCTTTCCATTCACAATCCTGATCAGCAGTACCAGAATATTATTCTCTAACACAATACAGCACATAAATCTCATCTTAGAAAGTGATGCCGAAAGTCCTCTCATGCTTAATAACTTAATAACTTGTGTTTTAAAAGCACACAGTGCTCCAGGGTAGCCTTTCAGGCATTCTTTCACACTTGGCATGAGTTTATTACAAAAAAATTGGATTGGCCATGGGGTTGCAGCTCATTTGTTCTTACGTTGAAGTACTCGTTTTTGGACCTGCGTATAGAGTGATCGCACAATTTTTGGTTTGCAAAAGAACGTTCCTCCAACGTTCGTCCAACCGACGCCTAAATAGCAACGAGTAGAACTTTTTGGGTTAGTAACAGCACTCCAATGCTGTGGACATCTGATTATTAGTACAGATGGCCCCGAGTTACGATGGTTCGACTGAACATTTTTCGATCTTACGATGACGTTAACAATATGAAAAAATTTTAAAAAATAATTACGTTTTTTTTGCACGTCAGGCAAATGTGGCAGCATATACTCCAGTACGGCACTGTAAATTGCTTTGGGTCATCGAAACGCATGTCCATCGTAAGTCCCCAATAAGGTCATTAAAAAGGTGTTGCGTCTCATTTGCTTACCATAACAACTTTCTCATAGTCGAGTCAACTGGCTTTATTGTCATTTCAACCATTTGCAGTACAGTCCACAGTAAAAAAACACAGTCAGACTACATAAAGGTGCTACAGTACATACATTAACACAAGATAACACTAAACTAACTATACACAAAAACACTGTAACATTGCAGCATAATGCAGTACATGTGCAAATGAATTGTCCCTATACTAATAAATACTGTACATGTACATGTTGTGTGTGTGTGTGTGTGTGTGTGTGTGTGTGTGTGTGCAGCAGTCCAGTCGCTTGCTGAGGAGTCTGATGGCTTGTGGAAAGAAATTGTTACACAGTCTTGCTGTGAGGGCTCAAATGCTTCGGTACCTGTTTTTTAGATGGCAGGAGGTGTGTGTGATTCTCCAACCACTGCACAGCCATTTGGATGGAATGGTAGTGTAGCTTAGTGGTTGAGATGTTGTGCTTTTGATTGTATCCAAGCACCATTAAGTGCCGGGCCCTTGAGCAAGACCCATGATTAAAATTTATGTCCAATATTAATGCCCCACTTGCACAAGTGTACAAATGCACCACTGTTTTCCACAAAACAAGGGTTTGGTTCTCATACAAAACACCAGGCCAGAGTCTAAAAGAAAAGTGTAATAGTGTTCTATAGGCGCCCAGTGTAAACATCTGGCCTTTCTCACTGTCCAGTTTTGCTGTGGTGCTGATTATCGCATCTCTCAATAGAGGTTTATTTATTAGTCTGCCCTTAAGGTCACACTCTGCTGCCTATAAGGGCATGAACTGCTAAATTCCCAATGTTAGGTTTTTCCCAGATAAGAAAATTATAGGATGCTATTTTTGCATCCAATCAAAGACATTTGGCTGCCCATAAATTATAACACGTGAGTTAGCAAATTTATCCAGTATCCCGTCCTTGTCCATGTTATACCTGCTCCTTGTAACAGAATGTGCAGTATCTGAGCTGCCAAACAAAATGATTATTTCACACTCCTGGTGGCAGGCTTGCCTCATGTGCCCGAAATAAAGATCTTTTCAATCCCTGCCATTACTAAGCACTAACAACAAAGCAGCCAATTCTCCTGTAGTACATAAACATGGTTTGGTTCCAGCTTTGCGGTTTCATTGCTATCTTTAGATTAATTGCAGAGTCATTATTTTCAAATAAGGTCCATTGAAGTTAATTTCTCCAACCTGCCATGCTAGAAAATTGCTGTGGTTTATTTCATTAGAATTGTATTTTTTTCTTCACAGCTGTTTTTTTTTTTTTTGTATTCTCTTGACTACACACAGCAACACAAAATCATCCTTATCTAGAATTCAGTTTAAAGTCTGGCCCAGTGGTGCAGTGAGAAGCTTTACATCTTGACGCACAGCTCCAGGGTCCTCAAATCGATCCTGAGCTTGAGGTGGTGTCTGTGTGGGTTTCAGATTTTTTCTATGCATCCATGTGAATTTCCTCCAGTTTCCTGCTAAATCCCACATACATGGACCTGGAAATCTGTGTGCATGTGCGTGTGTATGTGTGTACGTGTGTGTTTGTGTGTGTGTGTGTGTGTGTGTGTGTGTGTGTGTGTGTGTGTGTGTAGGTATACATAGTTCATCCGATTCGTATCTTATCCTGCCTTCAAGTTATCAATATACCTTAGATGATATGAGGAAGAAACCTTGAGAGAACCCAGACTCAAAAGGGGAGCCCATCCTCATTTGGGTAATATCAAGATACCTGCCTTGTGACCAGTCAATGATTTTTGGATGCATTTCATGTTCAGGGTTTGTCAAAAATGTAAAAACACCGCATTTTTTATGGTTTTTAAGAGACGCATGCATGTTCCATTTGTTTCTACAGAATGCCGACAAACTAGGTCATGTAACACTAGGAAGATCAAACAAATGACCAAACAAATTTATAAATGTCTAGATGTTCCACTTTACAACGGATTTACACACTTTCAGCACCTGGACAGTAAATTTCTCCAAAAGTTTAACTAAAATATTTTGCCATGCCAAGGTGTTCTTCAATAGTTGACGAACTAGTCCACTTTCTGGTGATCCAGTTCATCCCAGAGCAGTTCAATAGGATTTAGGTGTGGTGACTGGGCAGGCCATTCCATGAAAGTATAAGGATGGTCAGATCTCTCAATGAGAACCCCGAGAACTGCCATGCAACAAAACAAGAAACTTTCTAATCTGAGAAAAGGATCTCTTTAATCTGAGGAGAGAAAGCCATTTGTTTAGCTGCCCTCTTACCCATCATTGAGCCCAACTCTTTCCCTCCTTGAGATATTGCCAGGTCATGGAAAGGTGACTTAGAAGTTCCCTGAATTCAAGCTACTATACTTGCATACCGTAATTATAAAATTTTAAGAATGTATGAATTGTAGGTTTGTTTGGTATCATTTTAAAGGCCTCAGTGCGATTCAAAATATGATGTCAGTCCCATATCGGTAGAAAAGACCAAAAATAAAGATCACGGGTTTGGGGAGAATTCTGTCCTACTGATGTGAGGGTTGTCCCAGAGAAGATCTTTATCAGGTGTTAGTATTTTTTACCCGAGGTGGTATTTGGTTTCCTGTCGAAACGCTCTGGGAAGCATTCTGTAGTCAGAACTTCCCACACAGTCTCTGTGTCTATTGACAGGTACAGTGACTCTTTAACAATTCTTTTGTAAACTGCATTGCTGAACTATTTGGTTTTATGCTGATCATGCTGTGTAATCTTTTTACTTTCTTCTATTATTTGTTCTAGATTTCACTTTTATTTAATTGATTATTGCCTGGCAAATAAATCTACAATTCTGGATTAACTCTGAAATTTCCTGAAATAATTAATATCTGGTAGATTATGTAGTCTGGTGTTACAACAAATCAGGATAGTACATAGGATACACAGGATAATACATAGCGAAGGCTCATGAACGGATTCAAAATATATGATTAATTTAAAAGACGGACTGCTCAGAATAATCTATTAAATTTAAAGAAGAAATACAACTAATAACGTGATCAACTTGAAATATATATATTTAAGATAAATCTTTATTACAAATTGCAGTCAGATTAGAGTAAAAAAATTGGAATCATGTAACAAATTGCCATGTTTTTTAGTAACCTTTACAGCAGCTCAAGAAAGACACACAGCATAACTTCACCCACACCAGGTGATTCCGTCGTTGCCATTTTGGTTTATTATTCCTTTCACCATGTAAACTAACGTATATAACCAGTTAGTAAATATAAACAAAAAACTTGTGAAATGGAACGTGACGTTAAAAAGTCTACTATTATTGCCTAAGGTGACACTTTATTAAAAATGAATAGCATTAAATAACCAAGTCTGTTGCATAGAAAATATAATATCAAATATACAAAAGTATACACATGCAAGTATCTCTCAGAAATAATGAGGAGTTTCAGAACTTTGGACAGCTATCGTCTAGCAGGTCTCCTCTGATACGTACTACATTAATAAATGTGAAAAACATATTCAATAAAATGTATCTTCATTTCTGAATGATCTGTAACAAATACAACCCACCTGGAATAATCATATTGGGACACAGTTTACTAACCAATATGGCATGTCAGTTTCCTTTGTCAATAGACTTCCAGAGCAGAAGCACATTAAAATATATCATATATTTTAAAAACCTGCTTTCTTTATCATCTCTTTATTCCTATGTTCAGAAATGTAGGTTATTATAACACAAAAATCTCTAATCCCAATTATGTATTTATTTATTTGCTGTTGTATTTATTAGTTTGTTTGTAACTTTTTTATTCACTATTCAGTCTCAGATCAGCTATTCAGATGACTGGCCTGTATTGAGGATCCACTGAAGCATGGCCTGGAGGATTAGAGGCTGTGAATTAAAAAGCTTCTGGTTCTCTTTAAGAGGAACAGGATCACAGATTCAAGACACCGCACTGTTACATCACTTAGGAGGGAAAATCTTTAATTCTGGAGATTTACTTCTTTCGCTTTGCTGTGGTTTGGTTGTTAAGCCGTGTACTCAGCGCGTTTCTGTGGATCATATGTGGGGAAAGTGGAAGTGGAATGGATCATTGCAGACATGATACCAGATTTCCTTAATTACAAATTAAAAATTAGCAAGATGACAGATTTAAAATTGTTCCAAGAGAAAATAACTGTATTTATTTATTTATTTATTTATTTATTTATTTATTTATTTATTTATTTATTTATTTATTTATTCATTCATTTATTTATTTATTATGTAATGGTGACAGTGTTGCTGATCCTCTATCTATCTATCTATCTATCTATCTATCTATCTATCTATCTATCT
>JAAIIK010000101.1:2526997-2540560 GCA_014706435.1 Silurus glanis
ATATATATATATATATATATATATATATATATATATATATATATATAAAATTTCATTTTCACTTTATATTTTACATGATCACATTTAATCTGAAGAATTAACAGAAAGTCAACTGAAACCCAGTGTAGCCTCAGATTCCTGTTTTTTTTGTCTGTAACTCAATGTTCCACTGTTGTAGCCCATCCTCCTCAACGTCAACATGCTTTGTGTATTCTGAGATGCTTTTCTGCTCATCCCAGTTGAAAAAAAAAAGTGTTATTATGTCAGCAAAGCTAACTCTCAACTATGGGATTCTGGTCACATCCCTTTTCTAAAGAGCAATGAGTTTCCATTTGCAAAATGAGTGTTTTTCAGTTTTTGCACCATTTGTCAAGTCAAGTCAAGTCAAGTTTATTTCTATAGCGCTTTTCACAACAGACATTGTCTCAAAGCAGCTTTACAGAAATCAACAGTCAAGGTGAATGGTGTGTGTTTATCCCTGATGAGCAGCCATGGCGACTGTGGCAAGGAAAAACTCCCTTAGATGTTATGAGGAAGAAACCTTGAGAGGAACCAGACTCAAAAGGGGAACCCATCCTCATTTGGGTGACATCAAGAGTTTGATCATAAATCTTTCAACAATACAGAACACTGGAGAGTGAGAACTAACATGAGCACTGGAGTATAAGATTATAAGTAAATGTTCTTTCTAAGGTCTTTGGTATAAAAGTAGGAGCTACTGAGCTCAACATTTGTGATCATCACAGATCCAGCAACAGCTTCTCCATGCCAGAGCCTTTAAACACTCCAGGAGGTCCAATGTCAAAACTCCACACATGTAGTGGGATCCAATTGGCACTGGTACGTCTCTAGATGGTTCAGGATGTTTGTGAGTTCGGTATCTACTTCTTTAAAGTCCATAATCTTCACGAGGTGGGACGTGACTGGAGCTGGCCAAACCTCAGGATGCCTCGGGATGGGGAGAGAAAGAGAAGCAGTGGAGAGCAATTAGCGTAGCTGCTGTTCATGATATTAATAGCACAAGTTGATAATGTGCATGTGATCAGATGTTCTGGAGCACAAGGTTATGATGAAGGCTTTGCTACACATAACTGTGTAACTGCTGGTGTAACTCTAGAGACCGGTATGTGTGAAGTTTATGGGGATAGTGGGAGCTCAATGGTACAGTATTTTCTTTTAAAAGTGGATTTTAAAGCTACTATCAAACCTATTAATCATTTATTTATTTATAATCAGGGCAGAACTGATCACTTGGTTTGTTAAATAAAATTTACCAGGTTTGTGTAGAAATGAAATCCTTTTAAACAAGTGACAATACTGTATGGTTCAATTTGCGTCTACGAGCGCAGCTCAAACCTACAAAAGACATGAGAATCAAGGGAATTAAAATAGCGAAATAGGAGTTAAATTAAATCAAATGTTTTTGAAAGCAACAGTAATCGCTTGTTTATGAGGTTTGGGCATCTTCCCAGTGATTACTTTTAGTCGCAATCAAAAAACAAGAGCAATTTTATTCACTTGTTACTTTCCAAAAATGCATTGCATTGCCATCCCTGTCTTCCTAAAGCCTTTATCTGTCTCTGATGTGTATTGGCAAAGCACTGCATCACCTTCAGAGGTGCATTTAACAACCTTAATCTGCCAAACATGTTTACTCTGTAGCAAAAAAAAAAAAACCACCCAAAATTTCCACTTTGGTGACTGTTGGAGCTGTAAGAGTTCATGTTACAATTTGATTAGTGCAACAGCACGACGGATTTCTCACAGGATTTACGCATACAGAAAAAAAAAAAGTAATCTGTGATGAGAATAAATATGACAGCCTGTCTCATTAACGTTTCTTTCCCTTCTTTTTATTTCTTTTTGTTCTTATTTTAATCCCCCTTTAAAACATTGCCTTCTACACCCAACACAGCCCTGATGACCTCACTCATGTAAGCAATAATAACATCAGCACTGCTATGATAAATGAATCGTTTTTGAGTTAGACTTGTTTAAAATGCAGCACAGTGGTGGGGTTCAGGGTTCACAAATTATCCTGACGGACCAAAAAAAAAGACCTTTCATTTTGACCTACCGCTATTGATGTTTGGGCAGAAGAGGTTCGGTGCTCAGGTTCAGAATCCTGAATCCAAATTCTACAAATGATCCATTCGGATGTAGGAAAGGTTACACGGTAATGTGTGACTCTGTAAAAGTTAAGAAATCAGAGTGCGGTAGGTTATTTTTTTTTTTTGCAATCTCATTTGATCTTTGTAAACATAATCTGCACAGCAAGAGCTTTTTGAATTATCTGAACAAATTAGCATTAAGGACCATGGGGGGGTATAAATGAAATATATTTGAAGGGTGCAAGTCAATATTTCCTTTAATATCACTTATTTGTATGAAAAATCCGATGGTAAAACATATTAGGAATAAATCTGTAAACAATAGCATTAGCAGAAGAGTAGTCAGTGTCTGTGAAAACCCTGAATTCTGGTCCACAATGCTTTTTTGTTCGTTTTTGCTGGGGGTTTTCGTCAATCATTTTGCAGTGTGACTTTTTATTCTGAATGGAATTATGGATACTTTATGGGTATTATAAGTAATAATTAGGTGGGACATACATTACATAGACGTACAAGAATTTTAAGAATGGATTTGGACTGTAATTAATATCTACCATCTACTACAATGGATCAGGACCACAGGCTGCACACATCAGCAATGTTTATACTGTAATGATTGACATTTGGTTCCCTTTTTCAGTCAGGTTCCTCCCAAGTTTTCTTCCTCACGCGATCTCAGGGACTTTTTCCCCGTCACAGTCGCCACTGGCTCGCTCATTAGGGATAAACTTACAATTATAAGGAACAAACGTATAGGCACTAAAAATAAATGACGCACATTTGTGGACACCTGAAAATAAGATCGGTATGTGCTTTTTGAACATCTCATTCCGCATTGAATTCTCATTTGCTCTTATAATGACCTCCACTCTTATGGGAAGATGTTCCACTAGATTTTGGAGGCTTGTTTTGGAAGGCAAATATCCATTGTTTTATCTACAGTGAGGAGAAATGCATCCTCAAACAGACAACATGGATTAGCTGGAAAGACAGATTACCAGAGCAGAAGACCACTCCAGGTTTCATTCCTGTTAGCCAAGAACAGGAAGCTACAGGAGGCTACAGTGGAAATGGGTTCACTGAAATTTTCCGTTGAAGAGATTTGAGGTAACATGAAAACAAACAAGAATTAATTGACAGTACTTAACAATACTGTAGGCGTAATGTTAGTGTATATATATATATTGTTTTTTTATATTTTTTATTTTTTGTGTCCTTTGTGTTACAAGTTTCAGTCATTTCATTGTCATCAGAAAAAATGTAGAACAGCCATGACCTTAGCAGAGCCCTGTTGTCGTTGTCATAAGAGTCCGCCTGTGGAAATTCCTTCGGATTGGCGAGACTGTGTGCTTGCGGTTCGTCTGGACAGCAACAATATGGCTATTGATTTGCTAAGTAGACAAACAATAGGGCACTGCGGCTGCAGCCATTATTGTTTAAAATCTGATTTATTCTGTACCACATGATATTGGGCCAGCTCCACACACACACTCACTCTCTCTCACACACACACACACACACACACACACACACACACACACACACACACTCTGGCTCTCTGTGGGGAAATGCGAACCAGTGGTCCGTGACTAATTCCACAGACCCAGTTTGAACAATACAATCTGTCCTGTAGGGAAAGAAAACACAGCAATGGAGAGAGAGAAAGAGAGAGAGAGAGAGAGAGAGAGAGAGAGAGAGAAGCAGGAATAAATAGAGAGCTGAAAACACAGCAGAACACAAATAATAACACTAATATCTTCCTGAATGCACAAATCGATCACCTCATGAGAAATGTCTCTAGCATGCCTGCACTCATGTTTTTTTTTTTCTGGGTTTGAAAGTAAAAGACGCCCTCATTTCAAACATGAGTATGTGGTGATGTATATACGTATTCACTTAGGGTGAAATGTCGTCAAATAAACACTCGTTATTGGTATTTATCAGAAATAGAAAAGATCCAGTTAGCCAAATATGACCTACCTATTAAGATCTAAATTTGACCTGCTGTACTGTCCATGGCTTAATGACCAGATTTCTGAAAAATCTGTGTATAGGAAAGAAACAATTACAAAATGTGTGTAATGTAATTTAAAAGTAACTACAATGTAATCAGCAGAAAATAAGCTTATCAGTGTAAAATTTCAATTTCAAATCGTAAAACAAGTAATTTCTTCGGATACATGACATTCTCCAGCACCGAAGACGAAGACAAGCAATGGACAATTTTTGAAGTGTCAGAAATGTCTGACTGATCACTCAGTCGTAAAAGCTCTATGGTAGGATCAGAAGGTCGGTGTTCAAGCCCTTGTATCGCCAAACTGGCATTCTTGGAACCCTTAATCCTCTGTGCTCCAGGGGTGCTGTAACATGGCTGACTCTGTGCTCCGACCCTAGCTTCTCAACATTCTCAACACGAAAAAAGAATTTCACTGTGCTGTAAAGTGCATGTGACAAGAACTGTATGAAGCATCTCGTTTTGGGGCAGTAGTGGCTCACGGTTAAGGCTATGGGTTACCGATTAGAATGTCAGAAGATCAACATTCAGCACTGCCAAGCTGCTACTCTTGAGCAAGGCCCTTAGCCCTCTCGGCTCCAGGAATGTTGTACTATAGCTGACCATGTGCTCTGACCCCAGCAGTGAAATGAATTTCACTGTGCTATAATGTATTGACAAACAAGGGCTATTTTTGATTTTAAATTCTAAAAGCTGCCAATCGGAGGACAGCAAACTAAACTCGTTGGTAGGCTACAAATATGGCTGTGGCATTGGTGGATTATTGGATTTTGGATAGAGTAAGCGATCATTCTGGATACTGGATCACATTTTTTTTTTATATATCTTTTGATACAATTTTATTTATGGCGTTTAGAAGATGCCCTTATCCAGAGCGACTTACAAATATCTTATTCATACAAACATTTATACAATTAAGCAGTTGATGGTTAAGTTGCTCAAAGCCCCAGCACTGGCAGCTTAGAGGTGCTAGGATTTAAACTCACAACCTTCTCAATCAGAAGTCCAACATCATAACTGTCACGGATAGACCAGGCATCAGAAACCGGGAGGAAAATAGAACGTCTTTTATTGGTCTAAACATGCACACACATGGAGAGCTTGAAAAGAGACTGTAGCAAAATGGTACACTTAACTGAGTGCTTCCATAGAAGTGTAGCCAGGAGCATGGAAGCACAGGGAACAAGAGCGCTAGGATGTTCGGGTGATCTATGGTCGTAACTGGTGAGTGAAGGGGAATAGGAACCTTATATAGGGGATGGTAAATGGAGGACAGGTGTAGGTGATTAGACAGGTGTAGGTGATAGTAAGAGGAAGAGGCTGAGCGAGAGTGTTGAGTGTCGGAGGGAGGCGTGGCTAGTGGTCCTCTGACAATAACCACTGAGCTACCCCTCTTTTCTCAGGCTGTGGCTTTGCATTTTTATGTGAGTTGCAAAGCTATTGCTCATGAAAATGTACAAAAAAAGAAGGACACCCTTTTACCTGTTTTTGAAGAAAGACCATTGCATTATTTCCATTTCGACTCTTATGTGAAAAACAAATTCCCATTAATGCGTTCCCATTTTCTGCACATGCCCAGATCACCTGATTGATGACATTCAAAGCAGAACGTAGACATTTTCATTAAACTGCAAGTCTATCCTTCGTCGAGATCGGCAATCATGATTTTTAGCACGACCATTTCATATACTGGAACAAGTAATAATTTTAAACGATAGCTGTAATTTCACAAAAAAAAAAAAAAGTCTTTATGTAAATTAAGCGTTGTTCCTATGCGTTATTAAAAAAAATGCACTCTGAATATTCAGTTCTCCTCGTGTGCGAACCTGAAGGAAATGTAAATCTAATGCTTTCGGTGGCTGAACCGCAAGTACTCAGGGCAGAATAGGGCAATAGTCTTCCCCTCCTTCTTCAAATCCACATGAATATTACACGACTTGCAAATGAGCTCTTACTTCTAAATTAATAACCTTGGCAGTGATTACGATAGTGGTGCTTAGGATGATGGCAATCTGATGATTATAGGGTAATTACATCCAAGATGGCTAGACATCCAATCAGCGTTCATACGGAACTGATGCGCTGGTTTGAATTGTTCTTTTTATCATTTGTTATCATTATCGGTGAGTGACGACTGCTTGAATGAAGAAAAATCTGTCTTCGAAAGCCCGTGATGTGCATGCTCAGTGTGCGCGGTGTGCTTGTATTAATTGTCGCTTCAAGTAAAATGGAAACAAGCAAGGACAAGCGACTGATGCAGCCAGTGTGACAAATAAAAACGAGATTACAGTTTGGTTCCAGTTGCTGGCTAATTAACAGTATAATTCATATCCTGTAGCCTGAACTGACTTTGAATTATATGTGTGAGAAATGCATAAACTGTGCAGGCGAAGAAATTATGCTCAAGTCTCACCTTTCTGTTTGATCGCACAATCGCACCTGTATACTGTACATTTGTACTTTTGAATAGCCGTCTTATTCAACATATTTAGTATTGTTCGAATGTAGAAAGAATAATGATATTTTTTTCCTCTTCAACCAGAATACTGTACTATAAATTCCCTTCTAGTTCTTCTCAAGGTTTCTTGTAAATTTTCTATTTCTTGTATGACCCTCTGTAACCTAAACAATTAGCAACAAGGATGAAGATTTTTGTCTTTTTTTTTTTTATTTAATTTAATTTTTTTTTACATTTTTCCAGGTCAGCCACCTCATGGTGATAAGTGCCACTAGCAACATAGGGTCTGAGTCTAATCTCTTTTTTTTGTCCTGCTACACTGCTGTGGTAAAAAAAAAAAAAAAAAAAAAAAATTAAATGCTTAAAATATATCGCATTTGCAAAATTTCGTCTGCTTTTGAGTTAAACTTAAATTCAGGGCAGTAATTAAGGGTTCCATTGTCAAGAAAAGATAAGATTTTACCTTGGGCAAAGGACAACCAACATTCCGTCAAAATAGAAACACAAACCCACCAAGGCTTTACTTCAATTAGAAAGTTTTGTTCATACATTGCATGTGATTATGTATTCATTTTTTTAAAAATAAAATTGCCTCTTGTCAAAAAAACAATCTGAAAACTATGAGATTCTTGAAGAAATCATGAAAAGTCCCACAGCAGTATGTATGAGAAATATATATATACATATGCATATCAGATGTAGAGAAAAGGCCCATTTGCTAATATTTGTAATGCAGCTGAAGATACTCCAAAGATTATCAATTATCGTCCAACATTTATTTAGTAACCGCTTCAGCTTGTTTAGGGTCATCATGAGTCTGTAGCCTATTCATGGAACTTTGGGTACTTGTTCACACCTAAGGGAAATTAAACATAGCTAATCTGCATAGCTGAAAGTTTTTGAACAGTGGGATGAAATGGGATAAACCCAGTAAACCCATGTAAGACATTTTTCCAATAGCAGAGTAACAAATAAGAAAGTTTTTTCCTCTTTTAATCTGATTCAGTTTAAGGTTTCCTTTCTCCAGAAGTTTTTTCCTCATCACTGTCACCTCTGGTTTGCTTATTAGAAATATGCATTGTGACAGTTCAAAGTTAAACAGGACTCAAATTCAATTCAGGAAACCTGCCAGACTTTGATGGACCAGGTATTTAGAGAAAAGTTTCCCTGGACTGTTGATTTCACTGTCAAAAGTTTAATGTTTACCTTATTCAACCCAAGTCTCTTGATATTCACTTCTTATCATGGACTAGAAGGTGTTTTTCCACAGCTGCATCCAGACAACCCTACAGGGTGTTGTAGGAGTTGGAGTTGTTTCTCGCACACTGTAGTCTACAGAGGGAAAATATCCAGAACTTGGAAATCCAGAAAGTGCTGGTGTGTGAACAGTCTGCAAAGACATTGCTTCAGTCTCAGAAATGCTGACCAGAGCAGCATGGAAAAATGGCATGAGTTGAGCTGAGGGTTGCAAATGTGTCAGAATTACCAGGCTTACAAACAATACATTGATTGATATGTTCTGGTGGTGTCCACTTCATTCCCTGGAATTGGAAACTGCTGAGCCTGAGCCGAATGCTTGAATATCTCACTACTGTGTGCACAAATTCACAGTGGATGACCCAGATTGAAGACACTCTGATCACACTGTGTGTGTGTATGTGTGTGTGTGTGTGTGTGTGTGTGTTGTGAAAGGGGGCAGGGTTGTGTGTCAATTGACTCAAAAGTAAGGGTCTTACAGTATGTTTGGTATGTTAGCTAACCCAATACTGTAGTAATCAACTATATACATTGTATCTACTGTATATCATAACCTATATACAGTATATATATATATATTGTAAGTGGCTATATGGCTGAGCATACAGAGGAGTCTTATAGAATCGTGATCAGTATGGAAAATGTTATTATAATTTTTTTTGTATCGCTATCATAAGTGTAAGAAAGGAAAATCATAAGTCGAACCATTGTGCATTCCAACAATCTTGAGTAGTTTGTTGTTAAGTGCTTGTTGGCTGCTTTTCCTTCACTCTCTAATCTCAACTGGATCTGCTGCATATATATATATATATATACACACACACACAATATTTTACAAACAGTAGTGTTTTTGGACTGTTTTAGGTAGATATTACTGAGAATTACTTTTCTATCAAATCTCTTACATTCTTAGTACTTTTCCTATTATTGTTGAATGCTTAAAAAAAATGCAGATGATTATTGTATTTAATTCTGAATACAACATTGTTATTTCATTTGCAAAAGGGTTAAACCCAAAAGCTTTTCAATGCATTGAGAAATGTTAGTTGTTGTAGTGTGATTTTTTTTTTTTTTGGGGGGGGCAAAATTGAGCACAAAATTGACAAGAAGCACTACACCCAGAAATGTGATTAGTTAATAAAATAAAATAAAAAAACAAAAAACAAGCAGGTATATTAGAACACATCGAAATAGATTAGAATCTGTTCTTAAAAGGTCAGTCGTGAGGTAAGTGTCTGATCGCACACTGTGCACACTAAGCATGAACCCATGTTGCTGTGTAATAAACCTACTCAACAGCAGTCACGTTTGCCTGACACTCTTTGTTTAGCTGCAACAGTAAATTGAACATCTGGTGCACAAGACATGACCAGAGACCTGATGCAGAGACTGAGATAGCTCTGGTGCTGGCTGTGCCTAGACAATCTTATCGATCTGGTTGAAGTTCCCAGCCTCCATAGTAACAGGTAACCCTTCATAAGAGCCGATTTCATAAGGTCACCGTGGATACACACTTTTGAGACAGCAGCAGGCTTGTCTTTTTAACAAGAGGCTGGACATCCCCATTCACTGGTGTCTGGTGTAACCTCAAATATGGTTGATGTCCTTTCTGTCTACTGTTTTGTCATTGAGAAAATCCATACCCTCTGCAGACAAGTCCAAGCAGTACGTCCCTATAGTGAAAGGGTGAAGCGAACAATAAAAGCGTGAATACACACTGTCCCACTGTCTCAAGTCATGTTTTTAAATGAACCGTTTTTATAATTAACGCTTCGTAAACTTCTTATCTATAAGAGCACTCGTTTACTTAAAAATAAGAACTGCAGCGTTGCTCTATTCCTGTTAGTAGTGCTTAACTCAAATGGCCAGAGTTCAACAATGATAAATGAGGGAAGAACACTGGATACTGTGCATAATGATAACTGGTGTTTGATTAGTTGGGCATTAAAACAAAGAAGTAACAAGAAAAAAACAAGGGCATTTTAATAAACGTGTGATGGCTTGTTAGATAAGAAAAATAACAGTTACCGAAAAATAGCAGTTATTTTTAATGATGAACCATTGCTGATTTGTAAACTTGATGTTTTGGTTTCACACTGGTCTCACATCACCTTACCAGTTGATTATAACTGCAGTTCCTGAACGGATATCTTTTTCTAGCAAGTCATGTTATAATTTAAATAATCAGACCTGTAAGGGTTGTTACAACCCAGTCTAGGGTTGGGGCTCACAGTGTGATTTAAGGCACAGGGTGGTGGATGTAAGATGAATATGTGTGTACAGTATGTGGTATTCGGATCTATTAAGGAAGGTACCGAAATCCTAAGAGGCCATGCATTATTATATATTTTTCTTTCTTGTTTTCCTGTGATCCAACTCAATTTTCTCTTGATCTCAATGTTGATCTCTTGATCTCAATCACTACGTAATTGTATCGTGAGAAAATCTCACACCTTGTGAAAGTTGCAGGCCTGACAGACTCCTTTTCAATTGTCGGACACTTATGTGTAAGTTGTCAAACACTGACAGACACAGAACCATTTCAGTTCAAATGAGTCCCTGATCAAAGTAAAAGCAAATGCGATCATCCATAATACTGCGATGATGCTGCCTCTAGAACATGCTCTTTTGCCCAATACACAGAAAACAAATATTACAATGCATTACCTATTAGCACTTCCAAAGGACGAAGCACAATGTGATCTTAAAACAGGAGCTATATTGAAATATGTACATAACAGCACCTGGGTAAACTTCAGGGTGGACCAAGTCCAAAATAACCAACAAAACACCATTCTTTCACAAAAATCTAAATTACCTCCGGAAATAAACACTAAAAGGAAGACAAAAAACACCAAAAGCAGGGCAGAAGCCCTGGTGATCACGACACCACTGATATGTACAGTACTGTCAATAGATTTCAAAGAGACCTTCAAAGGGAGGATGCCGACCCCCGGAGGATACAGAGTCATTTACAGATGTTCCAGCTCCAGGTGGATCCGGTTTCATAAAGATTTTTTTACATTGGACTATAAGGATAAACAGGCTCTTTATCAATACACAAGACATTCTACATCTGCTGTTTCTCTACCATTGCACATTTAAAGACTCTGGCATGGAGGAGATGGTGTTAAATCTCTAATGATCTCAGATGTTGAGCAAATGTATGAGTTGTTCAGGAGCACCTGCTTCCACAACTCCAACTGACTGTATATACAACATTACTCATAATCACACAATGCTAATAATATTTCTCACTCTCAGGTGTTTGTAATGTTTTCATAATTTTATAATTACACTCTTGGTGTCACCCAGATGAGCATGGGTTTCTCATTTGAGTCTGGTTTCTCTCAAGGTTTCTCCTCATGCCATCTGGGAGAGTTTTTCCTTGTAACAGTTGCCCCAGGCTGCTTATCAGGGCAAGAGGTTTTCCTTGCCACAGTCTTGCTCATCAGGGATAAATACACATATTTTACTTATATTTAAATTAAGTCAACTGTGTCCATCGTAAAAAGTGCTATATTAAATTGAATATATCAACAAAATATATAGAATAAAGTGATTTTTTTTTCAGACAGCTAATTAACGTACGAGGGAAAGGGCACATTTGAAGTAGGGATGGGCGTATGTCAAAACCAAGCTATCACAAAACACCGAAACAAAATCACAGAACAAAATTTGGGCATCGGCCAAGCGATCTCCAACCCGACTTTATACAATCGCCTAATGGTGATGTCATCTACGGGAGGTGGGTGTGGCTTCATTAAGCTGGAGTGCAGGGAAGGCCTGGATTGGAGTCTGGAATGGCATCCGCACAGACTTACAAACCCACACCTCCCATTCAATTCAACCCGTGGTAATATTATGGGTTGTAACAGGGTACTTGCAAGTCTGTGAGCGTTGAACAAACCGCAACGAAGATCTGCTACAAAAGCAACAATGCATCAAAAGACTAGCATGTATTGTGTAGGTTAGTCCATGCATTGATTTTTTTTTAACATGTTTAATTGCCTTTGCATCCAGACCACGGTCCATTAGATGAATGCCTGGATTAGATTAGAAGAGAAATGTGCTTTACTTATATTAATATTTTTTTTTATTTTTAAGATACTACTGTATGATTTGCATATGTAAAGAAACATATTATTATCATTATACATATAAAAAATGGTGCATTTTTTTTTTATAGTAAAACTATAGTAAGCTCAAAGCTCTAAACCTTTGCTTAGTAAAACGCCTCAACTTTTTTTTCCTTACAATTTTTTTCATTATCATACAAGGAAACATTACATGAAGCGGTGCTGTGTGCAGTACACACCCTTTTCACATCTAGTTTTTTATCTGCTTTCATCACTGCAACCTAACACTTTTGCCTGACTTTGTGAAACGACCTTTCCAAGGATTGTATAATCGGCATTGATTATTCTGCACAACACGTCGTTGGTGTGCACATGCACAGTATTCTATCCTGCTATCTATACATCTAAATATCTTACATGCTCTTATCGTCCTGGTCTGTTAGGTAGATTTAGCTTGGTGCTGTTCTATTAACGAAATATTGTAAAATCAATGTCCACTCTTGCTATTTCAGTGTATCTAGGCAATTTAACATTTACATTTATGGCATTTGGCAGACGCCCTTTTCCAGAGCGACTTACATTTATATTAATTATACAGCTGAGCAAATGAAGGTTAAATACCTTGCTCAAGGACCCAGCAGTGGCAGCTTGGTGGTGGTGGTATTTGAATCCATCGCTTTCTGATCAGAAGTCTAGCATCTTATCTAGTGAGCTACCACTTCACTAAAACTAAAATTGATCTGACCCAATAAAATAAGTTTACTGCAGTTTAACTGAATGGAGCAGAACGGTTAAACCTCATAATTGTTTATATCATTATAAGGATAAAATAATTTGGTGCCTCACACACATAAACACACACAGTGTGGGTCTTTCACACATATTAGTCAAAAATACTGTTGTATTCTGTATACTTAGGGTTTCCCTTCCCTGGAATTAAGAGGTCCAAGCATGTTCCAGTTTTCTCCTGTGAGCAAAGCAAGCTCTGTGAAGATGTTATGATAAGGTTGGAATGGAAGATCTCGATTGTCCTGCACAGAGCCCTGACCTCAACCCCACTTGGGGTGAAACATGGATGGTGCACCAGGCCTTTTCAGCCAAACATCAATTCTTGACCTTACAAACTTACTAAATGGGGATGAACAGGCATCAATCCATACAGCCATTTTCTAGAATCTAGTGAAAAGCCTTTCCAGAAGAGAGGCGACTGTTTCCATCAAATGCGTGATGGTTAGTGTCCACATGCATTTTGTACATGTTCTTCTTCTTCTATGCCACCTTTGTTTACTAAGCCTTAACTTGTGGCTGTATGTGGTATGATTAGACAGGGAAGCTCTCTCTCTTTCTCTTTCTCCCTCTATCTGTGCGTAAGTGGAGGTCAGTTGTAACGGGGTCATACAATCACCAGCCTGATAATGAAATGATGTAGGATGTGTAGTGAAATCACAAGGACCTTTGGATATGTAATGTACATTGATGTACAGTATTTATTTAATATTATTGCACTAAATAACTTACATTTAATGGCACATTTAATGTCATATCTTCAGTCCAAATGTTGTTTCTTGACAGACAGACAGACAGACAGACAGACAGATAGATAGATAGATAGATAGATAGATAGATAGATAGATAGATAGATAG
>JAAIIK010000101.1:2545560-2562917 GCA_014706435.1 Silurus glanis
ATATATATATATATATATATATATATATATATATATATATATAGATAGATAGATAGATAGATAGATAGATAGATAGATAGATAGATAGATATAGATAGTGCACACTGACCAGGCACATAATATTTTTTTTTCTACCTGAAGTGGAAGATAAAATATTGTAGAATACCAACCCACTCAGTGGGGTGTATCTTTAGCAGAGAAAGGAAGTGTCTGAAACCAAGAAAATCCTACCAGTGCCTAGAAAAGACTAACCTGAAGGACAGCACAGAAGCTCTGATCATGGCAACACAAAACCATATCTATAGAGGCACTGCAACATATATTAGCAGAGTGTCTGATGCAAGCCAGGGACAGCATATACAGAGAGTCTGGAATAGTGATAGTGAAGCATCTGTGCTGAGTATGGGTTAGAAGTCTTCAAGTCCCACTGGGACACACCACAGAAAAGTGGCTGAGAGCAGTAGCGCTAAGATCCTGTGGGACTTCATTTTCCAGACTGACAAGCAGATGCTGCCTAACCAACCAGACATAGTGGCAGTTGACAAGGTGAAGAAAACTGCCATTGTGATAGATGTGGCAATCCCAGGCGACAGAAATATCAAAAAGAAGGAGCAGGAGATGATCAAGAGGAATCTGGGATTTAAGGAACAACTGGAACAAATGTGGTAGGCCAGGTCTAAAGTGGTCTCGGTAGTATTAGGTTCTGTGGACTAGGAGAGTGGCTCTAGCAGATTTTAGCTCAAACATCTGTCACATTGCAGCACACCAAAACCTTTACAAATCCCAGTCTTGAAACACAAAAGTAGTTTCAACCACAAGTCTTCTGGTAAGATTTTTTAATGAAAATGCCCACCATTTATTGATCTTGTTCTTAAATCACTTTTTAGTCTGAATATTTGGTTAGAAGTAGTAAAATGAACATACATTACTTAAGTATAACAACTCACAAGGTATAAACTTTTTAATCTGTGCTGCAATGCAGTAAAGAAATTTCAGGAGAAAGAGCTATTCTACACTGTTTGAACTTTGGAACTACACAAAATGAATGTCATGTCCTGACAGGAACATCCAGATCCAGAGCTTGGAGCAGTTATTAACGGCAAATGAGTAAAGTATACAATATTCGCATTTTTCAGAGAAGGGTTTATACTAAAAGGTCAAAAGCTTTACACTTGATGTTATACTAGATTCTATGAATATTTTTTAACTAAAAATTGTATTACTTGGACTGGACACTATGACATACTGCCTTCTTACAGTGTTTATCAACAGATTCAATTGTGTGGATTTTAATTGTGTGGACATGGTCACAAAACAGCTTTACAGTAATAAATCAATTGAAAATATACATTTCAAATTCAATGTCAAGCAAAAGTCTTTTAAATTATTTTTTTGAGAAGAGCAGTAGAGGGCTATGGGTTTAAAGTAAATGTTTAAAAAACAACAACTGTATTATATAAAAATGAAAGTTTTCTTCATTCATGATTTTATATTATATAAAAAACATTACTCTGAGATCTGCTCAACTATGCAGATTAAGTTCTAGAATTATAACAGATTGAACATTCTAGTTTAATGTATAGTATAGTATAGTTTAGTATAATATAGTATAGAATACTATCGAATAAAATAGAATAGAATAAAATAGTGTAGTATAGTATAGTATAGAATAGTATAGTGTAGTATAGTAAAGTGTAGTAGAGTATAGTGTAGCATAGTATTCAATAGAATAGTATAGTATAGTATAGAATAGTATAGTATAGAATAGAATACTATTGTATATGAGACTATAGTGTAGAATAGTACTGAATAGTATAGTATAGAACAGTATTGTATAGTGTAGTTTAATATAGTATTGAATAGTGTGGTATAGTATAGAACAGTTTAGTATAGTGTGGTATATTATTGAAAAGTATAGTATAGAATATTGTAATATTGTATAGTATAGAAAAGTGTAGTATAGTATAGAATAGAATAGTATAGAATAGTGTAGTACAGTGTAGTATAGTATAGTATAGTATAGTATAGTATAGTATAGTATAGTATAGTATAGTATAGTATAGTATAGTATTTCGTCTTTTAATTTCTCTGACTATGTTCATTGGAACTCCTAATCAGCTTCGAACCAGCCCTAAAAAAGCAGAATGAAACCAAGATTTCAATGTACAGTTTATGCAAAAAGCAGGTGAGGACTTAATATTGCTTTATTATGATTAATAGTCTGAGTTTTAAGTTTTTGTAAAATGACCAGTGCAACTCAGGTCACTTAGGCCAAAAACGATCCAATTGAAAACGATTTTACCGAAATCCACTGCGCTGACTTATGTAATTAACAGATAAAATATATTTAGAACACACTGTATATGAAATCTCAAATCTGATTGGTCGGAAGGGGTGTGTATTGAACAATAGATCATTATTTATTCATTTGTTTTAATATGTTACTGTTTCTATAGTAACAGCTCATACAGTACATAAGGGACTTGTATGAAGGAGCCGCTATTTAATCTAAAACTAATAATAATTTTACATAAAAAAAAGGTGCAGTGTTCAACAATGACTTTCATTTAATATTTATGGAAGGAGAGAAAGATGGAGAGAGAGAGAGAGAGAGAGAGAGAGAGAGAGAGAGAAAGAGAGAGAGAGAGAGAGAGAGAGAGAGAGAGAGATTGTGATATTGGTAATAAAACCTTGAAACAAAAATAAAACCTTGCATTATAAAAGCAAAATAATTAACATAAGTGCCAAGTTTCTCACTAATAAAGCAAACAGTGTAGCTGGTGATTAAAGTGCTGTAGAATAAGATGGAATAAAGTGGAATGTGTGTGTGTGTGTGTGTGTGTGTGTGTGTGTGTGTGTGTGTGTTTGTGTGTCTCTGTGTGAAAGTTGTTGTATGAGTGGGATGTTGTAGCTCTGTGGTGAAGAAATTTGAAATGTCACAAGTTCAAATCCAAGCACCAACAAGCTGCCACTGCTATGAGGGTCAAATGTTTGTGTCATCTACTGCATACTGACAACTTATATCCAGACATTTTTCTTCAACTACTTCAAATTAATGTTTTAAATAATGTAATCTTCTTTCGGCTGGTCCTGTTAGGGGTCACCACAGCGGATCATCTGTATCCATACAACTCTGTTCTCTACATCTGCATCTTTCAAAACAAATTACTGCATGTCTTCCCTCACCACATCCATAAACCTCCTCATTGGCCTTCCACTTTTCTTTTTGCCTGGTGACACATTTCTCAGCATTCTTCTACCCATATACCCCATGTCCCTTCTCTGCACATGATCAAACCATCCTCCTTGTCAGTCCAATTAGCATTTTTAACTCTGCCACCTTCAACATGTCTTTTTTTTTTGACAAGCTTTAAATAATAATAATAATAATAATAATAATAATAATAATAATAATAATAATAATAATAATACGGTATTAGTTAATGTTTTAGCTGTTACACTGCTTACAGTAATCATTCTTTAATCATATTTGCACTGCTCATGGAACAGTAATGTTTAAACCCCACGTCACTTCCACATCACACCTTTGCATTATACCCATTTTCCATCCAAGAGATTATCCATCGCAGAAATTCACATATTAATGCAGAACAATTAGTTAGTTGTATACTAATTGTACTTGTACTAGTTACTTGTATACTAAAAGTTACTTGTATACTAGTTGTATACTAAACTAACGTTTTTACTTCTTCATACCAATTGTGTTTTGTGCTATGGTGCGTTTGCACTTGGTTGCCGAAAGTCCCAAATAATTTGGCCTAGACATGACAACAGCACGTAAATTAATAAATGAATGAAAAAACAAACAAAATGAACAAAGAAAAATAATTGTAGTAAAATCAAGTCTGTTCCCTTAAAAAACAATAGATTTCACAAAGGGTTAGTTGTCATGCAGGAGGAACACTAAAATAAAGTCTATTTCTGTCAGACGCAAACCCAAGAAATTTTTAGAGAACCAAAACCACTTAACCTTCCCTGCAACATAACCAAGAACTGTAGCAGAACGGCTCCTTGTGGCCCTATAATGTACTTTAATGATGTTTCTCTACAATCAGTATCTTCTAAGTAAAGTATGAAAGAGGTCCCCATGAGGATATCATCCTGCCGAGAAGTGTTCAAGTTAAAACCGTAGCTTATCGCCTGCTTTCTGGAACTGAAGAAGGATTTACAGTTGTTTGCATGCAAATGTACTCTTGGAGCTTATTTATAGTGCATTCTGCATTGGTGATGAGAAACAGGTGCTGAGCAATCGAGGTACTGTAGAAGCCACACTGAAGTGTCACAGCAGGGGGTGTCATTAGTTTGATTTAGGTGGTAGATTGATTAGAACTTCTATTACTTATTACTTCAGTGTCTACACAGAGATCTACTATTTATATACAGAATTCAAGTCACTCTATCAAGATATTCAGGACCTCCTTTAGGCAAAGGCTAGAAATCAACGAAATCAAGCTCACATCTGGATTTTCTTTCCACTCTTGGTCGACTCTGGTGCTTTTTTAAGACTGCAAGCCAAATAGGTGGTGAAGTGTGTTGCTTAAGCATTCAGTGTAGTTTATAAATGCACATTCATTTTGCGTTTTACTTCTCAGCACAATACATTAAAATGCAGCATACACAAACCTCAAACAACACTTTGGGACCTTCAAGGTGAAGTACATAAGATAAGACATACACTGTATAAACAAAAGTATTGGAAATCTAACTTTTCCAGGCACATGTGGTTTTTTCCGCAAACTGTTAACGAAGGCATACGATGTCTTCGGCATTGGGAGCAGAGTTCAAATCCCAGCCTCACCAAGCTGACTCTCCGGGGCCCCTGAGCAAGGCCCTAAACCCCATAGCTGCTCAGTTGTACAGTATGTTGCTCTGGATAAGGGCATCTGCCAAATGCCATAAATGTACATTTCTGTAAGATTGTGAGAGACTGAAAGATTGGCAAGCATGCCATTTTCCCTGACTGAAACTTTAAGTTGATATTAATAGCAAAGAGTCCTTAAAATAAAACTGACCTTAGATCATTACCACAACACACATGTAGTCCTTGTTTGTAATGCTGTAGTGTTACTGTCAAGTGTTACCCATGAATTTATATAGTCTTGGCTAACACAAAACATATTTATGTTACGGAGATGATCCTCTTCACAGCAGGCGCCGTAGCTTACGGAGTGTTTTAATGTAATATTTATAAAGCCATGTGTGTTTCTCTTGTGGGGTGTGTCATATCTCGACCCCTGTCTTCTCATTGGTATTTTCCTCGTAGGTTCTTACGGTGTACACATATTTTAAGTTTGATTAGTTTGTGTTTAAATACCCCAGAGTTTTTCCCTGATCCCTATTGAGCAAACCAGAGGTGATGGTGGTGAGGAAAAAACTTCCTGAGGTGATATGAGAAGGAAATTTTGAGAGGAACCAGCCTCAAATAGCCACCCATTCTCGTCTGGGTGACACCGAATATCCACTTATTATCAGTTCTTCATTGTTGGGGTTATCACTGATGGACAGCTGCTAGATGGGTGCAAAAATGTTCATATCACTTGCAGTTCAAAGCTATCTTCATAGTTTCTGAGTGAAACCAGTCACAATAATCTAATGCTATCAAAGAAGTGTTTTTTCAGCTGTCCATGTAGACCCATTCACAGCATTGATGAGAACTCTGGGATGGTTTAGGCAGGTCTGGAGAGTAGAAGAAGAAAAATTGTAAACACATGCAAATCGTTAATACTGATTACACTAGCTATGGATAATCCCAGCTGTAAAATCTCCAATGGTCAGCATTTCCATGTTAAACATGTTCATGCATGTTGACCCGTCTTTATTATGTAGCTTTCATCAGTAAGCCCCATCAGTTTTAGTCTGATGATGAAAGAAAAGCTCCTGAATAATTCAGCAGCACACCAGAAATAACTTTTATTTGCTGCTGTATTTGTCCAGCAACTGGAGCCCTTCAGGCCCCGCACAGTCTCTGAGCGAGAGGCTGGGAAATGGAGTGATCTACTCCAAGATATAAATTCAGGGCTCAGAAAGTCCCAAAAGACGCATACCCACTTTGCTTCTGCATCGAATATGCGCATGTTTCAGAAAGCACGAGTTGCTATTGTGTGCAGCTCTCATCACACTCACAGCATCACAGGAGAAAGCGGAGTGTTAAGTGAGATTTTTACGATAGCAAGTGTGTTATATGTTATATTATAAGATGTCTAAAAATACAACAGCATTGTGATGGTTCAGGAGGAAAAAGCTATTGAAAGAAGACAGAATAAAAAATCAAAAAAACACCTGAATTCCCAGCAGTGGCATCTTGGTGGTATGGGGATTTGAGCTCATGACCTTCTGATCAGAATTTCAACCACTGAGATACTCCTTTTCTTCCCTAGATGTGAGGCAAAAATGTAGGTAATACACACATGCACAGTGTCTCTCTCTCTCTCTCTCTCTTTCTCTCTCTCTCTCTCGCGCTCTCTTTTTAAATACAATTCCATATCTTTCTATCACACGATTTATTAAAAGTCATTCGAACCCTCTGAGACATCTTCAGGAGGTTATTCATCTCCTTGCCGTGCAATAAAATGGCACAATGCACACCTTGCTGTAGATTTTCTCTTATACAGTATGAACAATGCATTTTCTTCTGGTCTTTTATTAACTGTCAGGTTAAATCAGGTTACTAGAATGTTTACTGTAATACAGTTCTTAAAAAGTGCCACTGGAAAGCACAAATAGAAACTAATAGCTATGTAATCAGTAGGGTGAGGAGGTGGTGCAGCAGGCTTTGTGCACAGGGGCTTTGTGATGCTGGAACAGGTTTGGGTTTCCTAGTTCAAGTGAAGGGAAAATGTAATGCTACTGCTACTGCATACAATTGTGTGCATCCAAATTTGTGTGTGTGGAGGGACATATATGGCTGAAGATTTTGAACATTTTGCTCATATAGTGTACTGGAGTACAAAAAATTATTCCAGTCAGTCTCCTTTTGTGCAACCCAAAGCATGTTTCCATTAAGAGAAAGTTTTTCAATAAAAACAATGTATATCTGAAAGACCACCATTACGGCTTTTATTTTGTCCACCTCTTTAAGAAAGGATTTAAACTCCTGACCTCATGACTTAAAAAATATACAATGTTACACATATTTCCATACAAACCACAAAGAAACAAAATAGTTCTTCTTTGGATCATTCTCAATTTAGCGCCCCATATTGATACACTATATCGACAAAAGTAATGGGACACCTGTCTTCCCCAGCCATATGTGGTTCTTTCCCAAAGCCCCTAAGCAGTGCTGCTTTATATGGCACCAGTAATATTCTGCACCTCCCCATTAGTAGTCTTACTGAAGAGTTCATGGTGTCAAGAACACAGGAAGCATGATGTCTTACCAAGTCCTGCAAACCTCCACATCTGGGGTAAAAGAAAGACACCTTCCTGTCCCCTTTGTTCGGAAAGGGGATCGCTAGAACATCTCCTTAGCAGCTGCCCAAAAGCCCTTGGAGATGGGCGCTATCATTGGCGCCATGACCAAGTGCTTAAGGTAGTTGCTGCGAGCTTAGCCATAGCCATTAATTCCAACAAAGGCCACTATAAGTTAAAGACCATCCAGTTTTTACGAGCCGGAGAGAAGGCCCACCCACAATTCACAGTAAAGTCCAGGTTTCTTACTTCTGCTTCAGACTGGCATTTGCAGGTGGGTCTTGATAAACCGCTGAAGATCCCTACCAGAATAATATCTACACAGCTTCGTCCAGACGTGATCATTGTCTCAGATTCCACCAAGCAGTTGATTTTATTGGAGCTCACAGTGCCTTGGGAAGAGCGCATGGAAAAGGCCAACAAGAGGAAGAGGGCTAAGTACCAAGAAGTACCAAGGGCTGAGTACCAAGGACTAAGTACCAAGAGGGCTAAGTACCAAGAGTTGAAGAGTGTAGTAGGCAGGGCTGGAAAACACGTTGTAAGCCGTTGGAGGTGGGCTGTAGAGGTTTTGCAGGGCGTTCACTCTGCAAAGTACTTACTCTACTAGGCATCACTGGCGAGGCACAGAGGAAGGCGATTAGAACTACAACTGAAGTCATAGAGAAAGCCACAAGATGGCTTTGAATTAAGGGGGCAGAACTGTGGGCAATTGCTACTGGGACACAGGCCGGGGTCTGATCAACCCTGGCTGGGTCGCCTGGACAATGGTGTCTGATGTTGAAAGACCCGAAACACCCCATGACCCCAGGATACATCACTGACAATGTGTCCCAGTGCATCTGCATGATGTATTTTGTTACTCAGTGTATTTACAGATTATATATTAATATGAGGATAATCTAGGATGTACAATGAATATACTATTATATACAAAAAATAATCTATTAATCTTGGCCCTTACCCTTCTGGTTCTGGTACACGTTTACATTTACATTTGCGGCATTTAGCAGACGCCCATGTCCAGAGCCACATGCAAAAGTGCTTTGAGACTCTAGCAATGAATAAATCAACACGGGTATTCTAGATTACAATTCTGTTGAGGGTAGGTCTCCACCCGTCGCTTGAAGATAGCCAGGGACTCCGCTGTTCGGACATCTAGGGGAAGTTCATTCCACCACCTCGGTGCCAGAACAGAGAAGAGCCTTGAGGTATATTTATCTCTTAACCTGAGAGAAGGTGCTACCAGTTGAGCAGTGCTGGAGGATCTCAGACAGTGTGGTGCAGTGCAAGGTGTGATGAGGTAAGAGGGTGCTGGTAGGCAAGCATCAGTGTTTTAAATCTGATAGGTGCAGCTACTGGACGCCAGTGGAAGGAGTGCAGCAGTGGGATGGTGTGGGAGAACTTTGGCAGATTCAAAACCAAGTCGCGCAGCTGCGTTTTGGATCATTTGCAGTGGACAAATAGCGTCCAGAGGATCCGAGCGGAAGCTGTGGTATCTGAGGGAGGGAAAGAAAAGATAAGTTGTGTTTTATCAGCATAGCAATGGTAAAAATGTTTCTTCTTGGTGGAAAGAGGAACAGTTTAGGTCTGGGATGTAGTTGGGTAGTTGGGTTGGGTGATACATTGGGCAGTTTTGAACACACTTTAAATGGCTTTCCGTTCACACACAGTGGAGCTGCTACACCACAATGTGATGGAGTCGGTTAGAATGCTCTCAATGATGCAGCTTATTAAATTGTTAAATTCCTCGAGGACATATAAACTTTTTTAAAATCTCCTTAAAGAGTATAGACACAGTTGCACCTTCCTATCCAGATAGATACAGACATATATATTTTAACCTTTAAAAAGGTACACACATTGATTTGACTCACATCCCTGCATCATCCTTAATTTGTCCATCCATTCTGCCACCGAAAAGAATTTGGATAAATGACAACGTGTTCCATTTTCATTGCCCTCTTCCCATGTGCATTGCTTCCATCTCTTCGATTCCACTTTCCTTCCTCTTTACTCGCTTCCTCTCCCTTTCGAAATGGATCGATGCCTGTGTTATGTTGCATGTGAGATTGTATTCTCCAGGTAATTGGGCTCAGCTGGGACCACCGAAGCGCCTAATTTACACAGACATCTCTCCGTTCGGTGCCTACGCACCCCCCTGAGACTCATCTCTCGTCTCGAGCTTAGCGTCACCTCCCACCGCCGTTCCTCCACCTCCACGCTTATGCTTGCATTCCAATTGCACCCGAGTCACATTCTTCATTTTCTCAGACAGGCTCGAGCGAATTCCGCTTTTTTTTTCTTTCCCGCAGGTTAATCCTACATGCCTTGAAGCTAATAAATAGATATGAACTGTCTAAACAGGAGTAATAGCTTGTCAGAAGGAGGCAGTTGATGGTCTTGAAGCTTATGATGACAAAATAACATGCACTGTATGGAATAAAAAAGTTTGTAAATACCTAAACCTAAGATTTGTATGTGCCTTTTGAGAATCTTATATAACGTTTTGTCCCTATTAGCTATTATAGTAACATTTACATTTCTGGGAAGATGTTCCACTAATTTTTGGAGTTTGATTGTGGAGAACTGTGCTCATTCTGCCACATGGGTGTTAGTAAGCCTTTACTAACACCCATGTGGCTGAATGAGCACAATTCTCTAGGTAAAGGTTTTGATGTAATTGAGGTGAAAAGGCCTGGGGTGCAGCTGGCGTTGTCCACAGGGGTATTGTCATTGTACAGGTTTGGGTCTCTTAGTTCAACTGAAAGGAAAATATAATGCTACCACATCCAAAGAAGTCCTAGACAATTGTGTGCCTTAGAATTTGTATTAACCATTACGTTTACATTTACGGCAAGACACCCTTTTCCAGAGCGAAGTAGAAAAGTGATTTCACGTCTCTATCAATAAATAAATGAACACTAGGATGGAAACTATCTTGAGAGGAATTATTGCACTTTTTTTTTTTTTTTTTACATAAAGACATAAAACAAACTTAAGCGCTAGTTTAAGTGTTTCAGGAAGAGGTAGATCTTCAACCATTGTTTGAAGATAGCCAGTGATTCAGCTGTTTGGACATCTAGGGAAAGTTCATTCCACCACCACGGTGCCAGAACAGAAAAAAGTCTTGATGTTAAGGTAGTCCACAAGGTGCAATAGTTCGACTTACAATTTTTCGATCTCCCAATGACGATGGCGATGTGAATTCTTTTACAAAAGACATTTTCACACGCCATTTTAATATTTTGTATGATACGTTTGAAGGCTGCCAGGATGTAATTAGTCTTGGTGTTAGAGTGTGTATTTTTCCTGTGTTTTAGTTGTAACAAAGCCCAATTATAGCTCTCGTCTCTTTCCGTTTCATCAACGTCGCCGGACACCGAAACGAAGCACGTCCGGCTCCGCCCTTCATTTACAATCCAGCACTCGTCCATGCAACCTATGCCACAATAAATAATGTAGAGTTTATACATTACGGTAGTGTAAATTGCTCTGTTTTGCAAAATTATTTACTGTAATTTGTCGAGCAGTGCTAGAAGATCTGAGGAAGTGTGGTGAAGTGAAAGAAGTGATAATAGATTGTTATAGGGACAGTTAGAGGGAAGAAAACCTATAGCTGAAAAACTCAGGTGTCCCAGTACTTTTGCTCATATAGCAAATCCAGTTGCCTTTTGTGCAACCCAGAACAAGTTTCCGTCCATAGAACGAAAGATTTCCAATTAGTTTAATGACAACCAAAGTATTTCCAATAGACCACCACTACGACTTTTATTTTGTCCACCGTTTTCAGATGGACTATTAAAGAAATTCATTATCTTTCATCCTGTCACTCTTTTTGTGTAAAACAAAAGGAGAAGTAGACACCGTGCAGCCTCGCAGTTTCCTCTGACAGAGACGGTAATTGGGTTTGAGTAGTGCAGGCAAATCCAATTCCACACAGGCTACTTTCTGCCCTCCAAATTTTCTAAATTTGACAGGTATGACATCTTCCTTTCTAACTTTTTCCTTTCTGGTTTGCGAGCAAAACCAAACGTTTTGCTTTATTTGTTCCCATTCAGCTGTTGAACAGGATCGCTTTCTGCAGCCTTGTGGATTTTGATGTCAATTTCAAGATGTGACACTAAGACGGTTAAAAAGCACGGGGACTGCAGACGGTAGTAAAGTAAAAATAAAAAAAAGGAAGCTGAATGGAGCTAACACTTGCTAGTGTTGATTTCCACAAGCTAGGAACGATTTAGTTGTCACTTTTAGTCAATGGGATTCCTTCATACAAGTCATGTTGTATGAATTCAAATTGTATTTGCCAAGTGCACACCCATACACAATCTGACAAGCAGTAAAATGTTATATTTTTTTTTAAATTACTGGCCGAAAAAAAAAAAATTAAATAAATAAATAAAAAGATGTGATGAAAAAATGTAAATAAAATATATTTGCAATATACATTAGAACATAATTTATATTAATAGAAATTAATTTTTTCCATAGAAAGAGAGTACAGAATTGTCAGGGTGCGAGCAAAACAGAAGGCGGAAGCTGGAGTACAGCTAGCTCGGCTTTAAATGACAAGTGTGAGGGAGAGAGATACACACGAGCACACACACACACACACACACGCGCACACACACACACCCACACACGCTCACACACGCACATGGCAGTCCTTCGGCTGAGAGAGTCCGAGGGAGAAGCGTAGCTGACCCGAGATGCGCGGGGAGGAGAAGCGCAGCCGGGACGGGAATGGAACGGATAAATAGAGTCCTGTGTGAAAACCGAAACACGAACACATAGACCGCACGTCAAGTCCAACACATACAATAACGAACAGGGAGTGAATGTGAGTGAGGGGTTTATGTAGGAGTGGGGTGGAGTGATGATGAGCTTCAGGTGTGCATAGTTAAGCCTGGAGCTCCAGAGAGAGCGGAGGCATGAGAGACAACGAGCCCCAGGTGTGCGTGGTTAAACCTGGAGCTCCAGGGAGAGCGTAGGCATGAGCGCCACAAAATTGGGGCGTGGCAGGTGGATCCCTGACAAGAATAATATTACATATATTAATTTCAAAGTAATATTTTGTAAAAAAAGAATAGTAATAATTAATATTCATTATTATTATTATCATTTTTGTATATTTTTATTATTATTACATAACTTGTAGAACTAGTCTGACTTTTCTGCCATCTGTTTTACTGCTGCTACAAATTTAATTTTATGCTGCTACACTTATAATTTTACTTAATATATACACATTAATATGTTTATTTATTTAAATGTTCTTACTTTAATGTTTACTTTAAAAGAAGTATTCTGGTTCTGGTTCTGAAACAAAACCCTGATGCATTTTATCTTCAATCAAGGGATATGAAATATATAATCCCAGTGAATCCCAGTGATCACAAAATCATCTGGTCTGAAATCCTTAAATTAGTTCTGGAGCAACCAGTTACCATCACAAGTCACATAATTAGTTCATTTTGACCTTTATATAAGTATAACATAAAAAAAAAAAAAACAATACACATGCTGGAAGAACCCAGAGTTTGTTCAGGAACATCTCAAAACCCTATCAAGATTCATCATGGGACAATATTCAACCCCTTGCTGTTTTGATATTTCTAAAAACTTTATATTACATCTGTATATTCAGATTTTCTTGGCATTGCTTGTTTTCTGCATTAGTTAATATTAATTAATTATCCACTTTTGACAAAGTGATAGAGGTTTGATGGAGATGGTTTGGTAATGTACAGTACAGAGGAGAAACATGGGGTATATCAGTAGAAAAATGCTGAGGATGAAGCTGCCAGGTAGGAAAGAAAGAGGAAGGTTTATGGATGTGGTGAGGGAAGACTTGAAGAATAATTAATTATACCATCGTACTAAAAAAAAGGTTACTGATTCATTTTCACAAAAATGAGCAATGAATTACAAATATATACGCAATATAATAATTACAAATATCAGCAAAAAAAAAACTATATATTGCACACACTGTATAAATGGGATTCAATTGTTCAAACTCTTGTCTTCCCTTCAAATATTTGAAAGTATATATTCATTTATAATCTATTTATTTATTAAAAGTAAATATAAATATTTCAGGCTCAGTTCTTTACATTTAGCACATATACAGAATGTTTACTAAAGTTTTGTCAAAGTTTTTATTGAATTAACGCATTCAATGGGGTTATTTACAGTATAAGCTTAATAAATAGTTACTTTATGAATAAATATATACAATTAAAGATGAACTGTAATTAATGAAGAATGCTTAAAATAATGTCAGTGGGTTATGTGGATTAAACTAATAAAATCATTTTCTAAAATGATACAAATCGATTGTAATACGGTTATGGTGAGTCACATCCTGACCACAGTTCGTCTTTACATGCAATATGCCCTGTTTGTTTAAAAGATTCAGGCCACCCATCCCTTACAGTCACATGTGGATTTGTTGCAATAAAATTGGGAGCACAAATTCTATAGAATGTCGTTATATTCTGTTGCCATATAACCATATTCCTTTACTGAAAAGCACAAACCTGTTTCAACATGGCAATTCAGCTCGATGAACACATGGTGTTTTTAGTTTGCAGTCAAAGATCTTGAGTGTCCTGCGAGGATCCTTGACCTCAACCCCACTGGACACCCACTGGTAGCTGAATTATAATAAATCTCAATATCCATTCTTCAAATTCTAACAAAAATCTTTCCTAGAAGAATGTATTAAAGGAAAAACAACTCCATATGAATGTCTATGGTTTTGGAAAAGGAATACTCAATACTCAAAACTTCACAAAAGATCTCACTATTATAATATAGACTTCTCAAGAATTGTTTCAAGGATCCACTGTGTCCATTTAAAGAAAATTCACTCCAGAAATTATTCAAGGTGGTTATTCAAGGATATATTGTATTGTATAATGTTATCATTAAAATAATTATAGCTGCATATAAATATTATAAGTGCTTGCTGGAGTAAAAGAAAGGTACAGGCTGAAAGGCTTCTGAATAATGATACCAAAAAAATCCTTTTTAGAGAAAAACTCTCCAAATAATCAAACCAACTTAGTGTTACCGTCGGTAGAACATACGACACAATAGGCAGAAGCCATGTGAGACTGAGCCACAAAGCACAAAGTGCACCAAGAGCTCAAACTATTTTTAAAATCCTCTAATTATTTATTTATTTACCAGCTCAGCGTCCTCAATAAAAATACAAATAAAAATGTTTTTTTCATTGCTGAATTTCTGAGTACTGAATAAAAGAGCACTATTTCCCTTATATTTCCCTTTTTGTGGAGTTAAAAGCGGATTAAAATGTTGATTCATACTCACATGACAGAATAATAGGTGTAAAATCACTATTAAAATAAAATAAAAAAAAATCTGAACCTATTGACCAGACCAAACAGCTGATGCTTATGAATTTATTGCTATAAAATATAATTATTTTCTTGAAAAAAAAAACTGTATGTGAGTCCATCATGCATTTTTATATGAGATGAGAATATCTACAGGACATGATTGGTTTTAATAATCGACTTCAGCACTGTGCCATGCTTTGGCCTCCTTTGTGATGTTCTTATACATGTTTCATACAGAAATATTATTTTTTTCTGTAATTGGAATTTAATATCTGTTTGCATTTAAACCCAACCTTACACCTCTAAATCTTTTTCTCATCCCTATTCGTTACAGTGTTGAAGCTGCACCTTTTCTCAAGAAGAGCACAGGGTGAACTGTTAATTAGCAAAATATGCTAATAAGCAAGGATTTTATTCCAGAGTTTATTAGATGTGTTGCTACCTTTATATAGAAGCTTTGTTAATAAAGCCATTAAAAGTGTTTTTTTCCTGCCAGGAACCAATTTGTTTATACACTGAAACACTGCACCGAGTGACAAATTAGAGCAAAAAGCAATATACAGCATCGTAGTAAGCTGTTGGACAACAAGGAGCCGCCTGAACTGTAATGGATCTGGAAAAAGATACTGTAAGGTGATGTAGGTGTCACTGTAATGTAGATGTTTAATAATGTTGAGAAGCTCATAACATGCTGCACGGTTTACATGAGGCTGATGCGATTTGCATTTTAATATCCAATGATAAAATACATTAAATATACATTTGAAGCAGCTACCGATGGGATGCGATACGATTCACCCCTATTACGATGCAGAATAATCCAAATCAATAATTTTGATTTGATTAGACACCTTTCGATTCAATTTAATGCAATGCGATGGAAAAAAATATGATACCATGCAATTCACTATGGTACAGATAGATCACCTTTATGTCTTTGGTTCAGACAGACAGCAAATCATCAATTTAATTAGGTGCCTTCTAACTTCTAACACATGGCCCTTTTCACACACAGGCCTTTGTAGTAAAAAAAATATATTATTTATTAAATAAAACCAAATGTTATTTTCCTGTTCTGTCTCCAGGAAGATGCAGCTCTACCTCTGCCATGTTAATCTATATTCCATGTGACTTTCAGGACACGCCTCGGTCTCCTTGTGTTGTATTACTTCATATTCACGTAGCAGCTCCAGAAACAGTTTAGCGAGGAGAAATCGATCTACATATAAAATATTGGTCACAAATTATTCGTCACTTTCTAAATAATAAAAGTGCAGCGCATCTACTGATGATTATATATAAAGAAATCGTTTTTTATCGATGCAAATATGTTAAAAACGATGCATCGCGATGCAAAAGCCAAATTGTATTCAATGCACACTTTTAAAATCGATGCATCACATCAATAACTTTTATGCCGATGCACCCATGCGAATAGGTGAATCTTACCATCTAGAAAAAACTACTCTTATCAGGTTTGTAAAAAGCAGCTTTGTGTTGCAGTGAAGCTTCAATCTGAATGCAGATCGAATAAACAAACAGATAGACAGACAGACAGACAGACATACAGATAGATAGATAGATAGATAGATAGATAGATAGATAGATAGATAGACAGACAGACAGACAGACAGACAGACAGACAGACAGATAGATGGATGGATGGATGGATGGATGGATGGATAGATGGATAGACAGACAAACAGACAGACAGACAGACAGACAGAGACAAACAGACAGACAGACAATCCAGACACAACAGCATGGCAGAGCCACAGATCTTATCTTTAATCCATCATCTATATTCATTTGGTGGTACATAAAGAGTGCGTTTGTGCATTGAGTACAAACCCATTGAGATTTTAGATAGTTGTTGGAAGAGGAAGTTGAAGAAGAAAGGAAAATGAGTAAAAAGGAATGTGTGATATCTGTGTAATTTGATGTTCAAATGTGTTTGAAAAATAAAGATTTGTAACAGAGCTGAATTGCACAACCGAATCATTATCTTTTATCTGCTTAGTATCAAAGGCTCAGAAGAAGCATGCAGAGAAGTCTATCAGACATTGAGAAGAAGACAGTGCACCTTCTCTATGTTACTTCCAGGGTAGTTTTGTTGCAGTGTTTTTCTTTTTTTTCCCCACACTTTATTCTCTGTACACCTGCTTGTTATGTTCAACTCCACTGGCGGTAAATTAAAATTAATTATGATGCCTGGATTTACAATGGGTCGGGAGCATGTGATAAAAAGGTTGCATAAAACCTCGTGGTGTTACACTGTGTGTTTCCAGTGGCTGCAAGAAGCTTTACGATAACCATAAGCTTTGTGTCTCAATGTCTCTAGAAGAAATAACTGATTGGTATTCTCTCTCTCTCTCTCTCTCTCTCTCTCTCTCTCTCTCTGCATATGTAATGTCTAATCTAATACATCTGAAATCTGACAGTGTAATTATATGGTACTTATTCTATAAGCCTTAGAGTCTATTATCAATCAATCAATCAATCAATCATTCAATCAATCTATCTATCTATCTATCTATCTATCTATCTATCTATCTATCTATC
>JAAIIK010000101.1:2562927-2584411 GCA_014706435.1 Silurus glanis
TCTATCTATCTATCTATCTATCTATCTATCTATCTATCTATCTATCTGTTACCATTTTGAAGCAGTTACAAATGTGTGTGTTATTGCACAGGGTCTCACCATAGGTGTTAAACTATTACACATACACACAAGTACACATAGTGAAATAAATATAGACAATACCCTTTTTTTTTTCCTGAACTGATGACCATTCCACATACAAACTTTATCCAAACTCTATCTAGGTTTGACTCTGAAGAATTGTAAAGAAATTCGTGTTTAAGACAATATATATATATATATATATATATATATATATGTAAATGTAAATTGTAAATGTATCCCTAATGAGTAAGACAGTGGCGACAGTGGCAAGGAGAACCTTCCTGAGATGGTATGAGGAAGAAACCTTGAGAGGAACCAGACTCAAAAGAGAACCCTTCCTCACCTGGATGCAAATGTTCGTTCATGACAGGTCCATCATTTGTTGAGGTGTGCTGTGATATTTCACCTGATGTGTATCTCATGTGTGCCTTTAACAAACAATGATAAAAAAAAATTTTCAACAAAAATATAAACAAGAATTCAGCCACACGGTTTACTTCATACAGTTCTCAGTAGTTTTACATACAGCTATATCTGGTGCTGTCTTTGATTTAATAAAGAAAAAAGAATCCAAGCCATTTGTTGAGAGAATTGTGTGAAAATGTTGAATTATACTGATGAGTATAATTGTGGAGGGCCAAACAGACCTCAATTGCTAAACTTGCCAAAGGCAAACAAGTTTATCATGACTAGAGCTATCAGCTGTAGGGACTATATGGAATAATCCCCCTATGGTGTACTTGAATTGATCCATAGAATAACTGTGCTGCATCACAAACATGTATCTCATACAGTAGGAATGCTTATCATCACTGGCAGAAGCATCGATATTAACCTCATAAATGGCATTAAAACAGTCCACCCAGGTTTGCTGTGCATTTTTTGTGTGTTTTTGTGTAAATTCTTTAAAGGAAGAAAATAAAAAAGTATAAATGGTTCATTGAAAAGCTTACCAACTGTTTTAAAATGTTTTAGCTGACCTTCCATCACGATGTACAACTTTTCCTGAAAAGTGCATCAACATCACAACTAACCTTTAATGTATCTGTGACCAAATCAGTTTCATCTTTTCTGTCTGCAATTGTAGAATGAAGAAAATAACAACTATTAAGACAAAATTAATATATTTAAGCTTAAGTTTGCTACAGATGCATTTTGCTAGCTCTTACTAGTGCACTCTCTGACCATCCAATCAAAAGCTGTGTAAATGCCGACATTATTGTTCGCCTGCTAGATGGCGCTGGTGTCACCAAATCGAAATCTGATTGGTAAAAGCAACAGTTTGATTGTTATGTCTTTGAAGCTACAGACACCCACACTGAAGGACTCAAGGCGGATTTCTTTGACCCTGACATCACGTGATGGCTGAAATATTATTGAATAGAATTGAAACAAAAATATACACTACTGGAAGCAGCGCAACTGAAAGAAAAGCTATTAAATGAAGATAAAGACTATCGGGAATAATTTCATACATATTAATGAAAAATAAAATATTAAAATGTAATTCAATGATTCTGATGTGTTTAAGCCTGCAGAGAAGGCCTTGCTGGCACTGAATCAAAGTGACATGAGGTAAGAAAAAAATTATGAGCACTGAAAGAAAGAGAGTACTGTACAGCTAAACTAGCACTTTTACTCCTGTCAGTGGTTAAATCATGATAAACGGTGGTCTAACCTGTTTTGGGGCAATATCCATAGTTAAAGATGCTACACAAATAAAATTTAATTTAATTTAATTGAAATTCTTATTTATTTATAATTTTTTGCTAATCTGTATATCATTTTATATATATATATTTATATATCTAATCTGTATTTTTCTTTCAAGTGTTGTTCATGAACAAGTTCACTTCAAACGCTGAACTCTTCACTTCACAATTCACTCTGTAGAAACACCAGGCTTTGCACCTCGGGTTATTTCGGGTTATTTCGTGACAGAAATGCACTACTGTCTTATTGTTTTTATTTCAAAACTCTAGCAGCTGCTGACGTTGTGTGTCATTGGGGTGCTTTGTGTAATGCTGATGACATATTGACGATTTTTCTTTTTCTTGCATTTTCTTTTGTATTGAATTCAGATTGTCTTTATTAGAAATTGTATTTAAAATAAGATTAAACTGTACTGTAATGGGTTAAGTCAGGATTTGTGCTCGTAGAAAGCAATGTGTGTGTTTGTGTGTGTTTGTTTGTGTGTGTGTGTGTGTGTGTGTGTGTGTGTGTGTGTGTGTGTGTGTGTGTGTGTGTGTGTGTGTGTGTGTGTTTATATTATGGCAGAAACCAAATAAGGAAAGAATGGTTTTGACCCTTTTTGTGTGTGTGTGTGTGTGTGTGTGTGTGTGTGTGTGTGTGTGTGTGTGTGTGTGTGTGTGTGTGTGTGGAATTGAAAAGTTAATATAGCATGTTTATTGGATTATCCTCTTATATAAAACACACACACACACACACACACACACACACACACACACACACAAAGAAAAGGAGAGTGAGAGAGACAGAGAGAGAGACAGAGAAAGTGAGACAGACAGAAAGACACAGAGAGAGAGAGAGAGAGAGAGAGAGAGAGAGAGAGAGAGAGAGAGAGAGAGCTCTCTTCCCCCTGATCAAACATACATAGATTAAAAAGTTGCTTTATTGCCATGAAAATATTAGTAATCCTATTGCCAAATTTTGGATATTTACAACCATGCAAATACATTACAGAAATCGAAACAAATAGAATGCAAAAGTAGATATGCTCAACAATAAAACATTAAGAAAAACAATAACTAATTATTCCAAAATAAATAATTAAATAATAATTTAAATAATAATAAAAAAATAATAATCACTACCTCTCTTTAGAGACTTCAAAGCGAGACTTAAAGTAAAAATGTACAGAGCAATACAAATCTAGCCATATCATCAATTAATGATATAATGAAATAATGATATAATGAATTAATGAGGTAAAAGGTGGCAGACAAAATGTTAATAATTGAAAATTGTAAACATATTACACAGTTATTTGAACAAGAATATATGAATTGACAAGAATAATTCCTAATGATAAAGCATTTCTGAAGAGTAGTTATCTATATAACATGTAAGCACTATTGTGCGTGCAATTTTGTGTAACATTGTGCTTATTGTGATCTTGGCCACTGGCCTTATCTTTACACACTCTAGAATGGTCAAGGTTTCCACCCACACTTGACCTTTCTCGTTACTATTCAGCATGTGAGCTTATTACTGCACATAATATTTTTCAGTGAGAGTGTGTGAGAGAGAGAGAGAGAGAGAGAGAGAGAGAGAGAGAGAGAGAGAAAGAGCGAGAGAGAGAGAGAGAGAGAAAGAGAGAGAGAGAGAAAGAGAGAGAGAGAGAGAGGCCACAAGGCTTCTCGTGGGAATGTGGCCAACCGCTTTTTTTTTCTTTTCTACAGACACAGATGGCACATCGTAAATCCCGACTCTGTGTTTCTCTGACAAATCCTCACATATATTTTCAGTATCATTGTTCCCTTAATCAGTATTTACAAGGCCTTCCCAAGCATTCAGTTAATATGTTTAAAGTTTCAAGACTGTGGTTATAAAACAACCCAGAACAGATATTTCTGTTTCTCACAAACTAAATACAAACAATAATAAAAAATTTAACATTCTAATAATAACTATCATTAGTATATTGCTATAAAAAGATAATATACAGTATCATGTAATAGACAAAGATATTGATGATATACCTATGAGATATATATATATATATATATATATATATATATATATATATATACAGTATATCTTCTTGTTCTTCTTCTTTTTCTTTCAGCTTTTCCCATTAGGGGTCGCCACAGCGAATCATCCGTCTCCATACCCCCCTGTCCTCTACATCTGCCTCTTTCACACCAACTACCTGCATGTCTTCCCTCACCACATCCATAAACCTCCTCCTTGTTCTTCCTCTTTCCCTCTTTCCTGGTGGCTCCATCCTCAGCATGCTCCTACTGATATACCCCATGTCCCTCCTGTGCACATGTCCAAACCATCTCAATCTCACCTCCCTCACCTTGTCTCCAAAACATCCTAAATGTGCTGTCCCTCTAATAAACTCATTTTTAATCCTGTCCATCGTCGCCACTCCCAACATATATATATATCCTTTTCAGTCTGCGATGAAGGCGAGTCCTGCAGCTCAACTCAAGTCTAAGAGGATTTAAAATCTTTTTAGTGTGCATAAATGCTGTAAAGTGGAGTCAGAGTGAAAACTCGTTTTTTTACTATCACTACTGTACACGACGTATCCCTAAACCTTTATTTTTTTACTTTTTCTTCTTTGCTTATCTTAATTTTCATCACAGTCTGCGCTTTCTGGCTTCGCTTCGCCATCTAGCAGCGGCGTCTCGAGCTCGTACCTCCATTTTTTGCTCGCGTACCAAAGCAAAAAATAGACAGAGTGACCGCTCGTACCTCGGAAAACTCGTACATTAATGCACTCGTAGGTCAAGGTACCACTTTTTATATATATACTGTGCTGCATATATACACACATATCTCCTTAAATGTTTTGCATAGCCATACACCTACACTCTTATAACCACACATACAAGATGTCCCACTAGGTGGAGTCAATTGATTTTGGTGATCAATTATATCGAAGGACAGCATATCTTTTCCTGTGGCCTCCCAAAGCTATTACGCCAGGCAATGTGAAAAGGTAATCTAATAGACTACAATGTTAAACATCTAACAAATGCTAATTATCCATTTAAATGCAAGACATTGATGATTCAAAGACAAACCGAGCAAATAACGTGCCAATCAATAATCAATTTATCAATGTTTTGTGACACATAATAAATAACCAGGCAGCAAACAGTTTGAAACTTAGCTTAATGTCTCTGTAGAATTCATATCTACCTTCTTCTTATGTCCATGTGGGGTTTCATCTGGGGTTGCTGGTATCCAAAAACAATGCCAGTAGATGGTTTGGCTTTGATAAATTGGCTCTAACCAATAATACGTGTATTTTGTGTTAAACATAATTGATGTTAAATAGCTTTAATTAAATATGTCCCTGCATGTGATATTTGCTGAAGCCTTGTCTTGAGAGAATAACAGCATAATGGCTTTTTCTGGAATGTTTCAGAGGTTGAAGAGATGTGCAGAATGATCTCTACTTCTACTCTGATCATTTCTTTTTGTGTGCATGTACTCGTGTCCTCCTCCTCCTCACTATTCTGAAGACTGGTTCATCTACACTATGTCCAAAGTTTAACCTTCTGGCAGAGGCAAACATGTTTTTAACACCCAATACAAACCACAAAGCTTTGAAACAGCACGTAGCTCAAAATTAACAGTTTATTAAAATAGTTCGAGCAAATCTGTGCTTTTTGGCGATTCGGTCACCATCTTCTCTTTCTGCCGTTCACATTTCTTTGTTCCGGGCTTGTGTCTAATACTGTATTTTCAATATCTTTTATATTGTTTTTTCACCTCAGAATTTTTTTCATTCCAGTTTTGCATGTTGTTGTTCGAACTGTTCTAACACTTGTGCCCTCACCACCAACACAAAATCGCTACTGGCAGCTCATGCTACTTTGGACAAATGCCAGAGAAAAAAGTGCAAGAAAAACTCATTACAGTTTTGTAAGCACTGCGAGAAGTGCGTTTACTGAAGGGACAGTGTGTGTGTGTGTGTGTGTGTGTGTGTGTGTGTGTGTGTGTGTATACTGAAGGGTCTGTAGATTTGACTTCACCTGCAGCTGTATTGAATTTTTTTTTTACGGTGTAAATGCTTATATAACAGATTTGGACATAGACTCGCTTGTATCCAGCTTGATAAATAAGACTTATTATTAGATCCTTGAGAATAGTTTATTTCTTTCAATACATTATATGAACTTCATTGTATATTATATAGTTTACTATTAATATGATAAAGAACTCATTTTTTATTTATCTTTAAAATACAATTAAAAAAGCGACAATAATTGGCATTTGAATCAGTGTTTTCATGAATAACATAGTTACCTTATTATATTAAAAAGAACCTATCACTGTATTTAATATAGACTTTATAATGAGCACACTGGATACATTGCTTCTCAACCCACCATTCTGTTGCCATGTTATCTTCCAAAATGTGCATAATAACCCAAAACGGATTCTTTTTTAATACCAAATAGTGAATTAGGGGCCTGAATACACCAAATTATATACTGAAATTCTTTTCCTGGTCTCTATCCAGAGCTCCAGAGAAAACTGCTATGGGTGTGATTAGAATTATTAAGCAATAAAGGCACATCTCAGTGTCTTTCTCTGCCTGTGTATACTGTATATCAGATTGTCTCTCTTACTTCCGGTTCCATCTTCTAGCAATTTCTCCTAATGAAGCAGACGCACATTCACGCTCCGTCTGAAGAGTCTCCGTTTCCTTTTTAGCACTCATGTAGTGAAGACAGGTGAGAGGTCATGTAGGATGCCTTCGCATTATAGAGAACTGGACACTGCACCTAGTTTAATATAGATAACAGTGTGAGGGCCATCTGTCTTAAAGATAATATGGACAGAGCTGGAGTTAATAAGGCTGGACCAGATGAATCTCGCTTTGTCATTCTCTCTTTCTCTCTCTCTCTCTCTCTCTCTCTCTCTCACTCTCTCTCTCGCTCTCTCTCTCTCTCTCTCTCTCTGTTTCTCTAGAGAACAGTCATCCATCTGGCCATCGCTGTCTGATTAAGCCAGTGCTTGCTATACACACTATTATGTGTATACACAAAGAACAAGGTCTAAAAGTGGAAGATATTTAGCAGTGCTTCTGCTTATCTCGATGCAAAGCCAAAGATACGATGCATTACAAATTCATATGAATCAGCAACTGAGGCAACGCGATCCGATTCCCCCATTACGATGCAGTGCGATCCGATTTCCATTTGATTCAACATAATGTGATACAATGCAATACGATGCAATGAAAAAAGAAATATGATGCCATGCAATTCAATGTATTACAGATAGCTGCTTTTATTTCTTTAGTTCAAACACACAGCAAATCATCAATTTACTTTAACTGCTTTTTTCATGGTCCTATCACAAACAGGCCTTTGTAGTGCAAAAAAAAAAAAAAAAAAAAAGAAATGTAAATAAAACCAAAAGATCTTTTTCTTTCCTATCTGAAAAAAGATACAGCTCTACCTCTGCCATGTTAATCTGCATTCTATGTGACTCTCAGGACACGCCTCCGTCTCCGTTGTGTTGTGATACGTCATATTCTTGTAGCAACGGTGGTGCTGAGAGAACGTGCTCGAGTTTTACGAGGAGAAATCAGTCTACATAGAAAATATTGGTTGGAAATTATTGGTCACTTTCTAAATAATAAAAGTACAGCGCATTTACTAATTATTATATATAAACGATCAGTTATTACCGATGCAAATATGTTCAAAACTATGCATCATGATACAAACGGCAACTTATATCTGACTTTTTTAAACCAATACATCACATTGTTAACAATGCGACTTAGTGAATCTTACCATCCTTATTATATATCTAACGATTCATAGCTATTTTAATAGAAACACCGATTAAAGAGAGATTTGTCAATCAGCCAATCATGTGGCAGCAGCAAAATGAACACAGTCGTACATTTTAACTATGAAAAAATCAACGCCATTAGTGATGACCAGTTTTTTGCTTAATACTTTTTCTTGCGTTCCTGGTAACAATCAGTTACAATGAAATGGGTGTTTTATTAATTCCCCTTCAATAACGAATCTTTCCTGCTCAGGGTCACTGTGGGGGAAAAAAAAAGGGTCTCTCGCTATATAACAATGGCAGATGAAACCTTTTGTCAATTAGCAGCGTCCCTCTCCATTACCGAGTCTCTTTGAGTGGAATCATGATGAAATCCATTGCCAGAGAAACACACTCTCCAGAAAGCACATTCCCTGAGATTTCATTTCATCAGCCTCATTTCATCCTTTGACCTTCAGTGAGGTCTAGTGAATGTTCTGGAGAGTGGATCTACATGTACGCATTGCTCCAGGGTGTCAAACATGTCAGCAGGTAAAAAAGAGCATTCAGATCTTCAAAGCTGAGAACGTTTATTTCTCTAACCTTGTGCAGAGTCGATTTTTTGACACGTGTATTAATTAAACATGGCCAGTTCCTGAAGCGAGGGAATGCTTCCTTTCAAAAAAGTGTCACGATGATTGATACGCATGGTGACAACCCTGATTATTTTTAGTTTCATGAACATCTCTCAAAGGGGCGTCAAGTTCTTCATTGTATCGAAACTTACCGTACAGTTAATTTCATTTCGAAAGTAATGTATGTCTATTGTAATGATTTGGTTTTAATAATAATATCAATAGGACATCATTTTCCTTAACACCTTTGTCTTTGACTTCATTTTTATTTCTAAATTTCTGTGAAGACGCTCCGTGCCATTTTCCATTTCCATTTTAATGCACTTTACAGAGGAAACAACCATCCTTCACTTCACATCTCATATGTGTATACATTATGTACGAGACACCAGACATTTCCATCCGTACGTGATTCTTCCCTGAACTATTTCCACAATTTTGAAAGTACACAATCGAATATGATGTCTTAGGATGCAGTAGCATGACATTTTCTTTTCACTTGAAATACGAGACCCAAACTTGTATCAACTTGAAAATGCCCCTGTGCACAAAGCCAGCTCCATGAAGAGGTGCTTTACATGGGTTGGAGTGGAAGATCTCCAATCTCAACCCTATTGATCCCCTGTGGGATGAATTGGAACACACCCCAGGCCACCTCACCTCAATTACATCAGTACCTGATTTTTACTAACACCCTTGTGGCTGACTGCTCAAAATCTCTTCAAAATCTAGTGGAACATCTTCCTAGAAGAGTGGAGGTTATTATAACAGCAAATGGGCACTAAATATAAGAACGCACTTGAACCCAACATCACTTCGGATCCACAGTTCACATTTTTTTACAATTTACCAGAAATACTCATTTTAAATAGACGGTAAACATTAGTTGCATCGCCAATATATTTAACAACATAGTTGCATTAGCCAGGTTGAATAAAAAAAGTAAAGAAGAAGTACTTTTAATAAAGAACAATCACTGCAGATGATGATTCACAGAGAGGTTTTTGCAGTCTATGCTGAAGTAGATTTCTCTTTTCACATAGAGGTGACTATGTAAAACCACGCAGACCACGTGAGTCACAAAAATGCCTGGTGTGCTTTTATTAATTAAGGTTTTTTTTTTTTTTTTTTTTTTGCAATAACCTATTTGTTGCATTATTTGATACAAGTAACATATACAAATGACACTATTATGTTATTGATTCATTTGAATAGATATTAGAAATGGTGGGTCTGTCAAGGTTAGGAATATGGCCCACATTTTCTCACACACACTTACATACTGCTGTACCTGTCCTAGATTTGGTATGATGGTCACATCGGTCGAGAGTTGTTGTGCCCACTGATGTGCGGTTATATATATATATATATATATATATATTACATACATACAACATTACAACTAGTTTGTTTGCTAATAGAGATGTTAGTGTTTTTTTGTTTTTGTTTTTTTTTCTCCCCCAGACGCTCTTGTGCGTGTATTAAAGTCTAATTTGTTTTGCTTTGAACGAGTGTTGTAAGACAGCGCCCTCTCTTGGTGACGATTTACAGCATGTGATAAACAGATTTGACTCAGTTGTTGCATAGAAGTGCTAGGTCATTGGTTAAGTCTCTGGGTTACTGATTAGATAGTTGGGGATTCAAGCCCCAGAATAGCCGAGTTTGGGCCCTTAAGTAAGGCCCTTAACCCTCTGAGCTCCAGTGGTGCGGTAATGTACATGTGACAAGTAAAAAAAAAGCTCCTGATTTGCAAAACAAATTTGATATCACAAGCTTTGAATATATATCAGTCACTAAGATCCTCAATAATTTATCTAAGCAATAACTTTACCAAGTGTCTCTGAAACACTCAAGTTAATTTCACAGGCGTATTCATTTCTCATATCTAAATTAATATTAGTCAGAATGTAATTTTCCAAAATTGTGATTGTCGCAAAATCGAATTTCAGATATAATGAATGAACATCCAGTGCCACCCAGATGAGGATGTGCTCCCTTTTTGAGTGTGGTTAATATTGAGGTGTCTTCCGTTGTTAAAAGTGCTGTACAAATAAAAATATATTGAATTGAATTTAATGTATTACAGCAGTGTGCTATTTTCTCGATTAAAGAATAAAGAAATTAGATATCAATATTTTTTTTCTGTAAAAGCACTAACAAAGAAATATTAACAATTTAACAATTTAATCTCAAGATTCAAGTGGTTAAGAAGATCTTCTTCTGTTTGGAAGGTCATAAGTTTAAATCCAAGCACCACCAAACCACAGTTGGGCCATCAAGCAAGATGTTTAACACTTAATTGCTCAGGTGTGTAAATGAGATAATTGTATTTTCCCCTGCATTTTTGTAAATGTATATTTGACACTTTAGTTTTTTTTTTTTTCACTTGGCTATTAAGCCCCCTGTAAATCCTCTTAGTCATTACATGGCAGATTTCTCTGTTCACTCTAAGCAGCAAGCCAGAAATACGCCAACAATCTGTCTAAGTGAAACAGCATAATCTATAGCTTTTAATCCAGGGATGGTGTTCTATCAGAAATGCGTTTGCATGAATCGAACTTCACATAAAGGCTGAAATCTTTGTAAGACTATTAAAACTATCATGCACACGACGTAGAGTAAATCTCATTAGATTTTCAAGAAATTTCAACAGGTTCTTTTGGCCAAAAAAAGCTTTGTGCAGTTCTGTATTATTTATTTAGAACTTGCTTTACGGTAGGTACTAAAAGCTGAACCTTTTTTAAGCCGTACCTTGAATGTTCTACAGCTCGATGTTACGTAATTCTTTAATAATAGAGAGAGAGGCTTATGAAGGTGTTTTATATTTGACACGTGTACCTTACAGCATAGTAAAATTCTTTCTTCGTGTATCCCAACAATGTAAGGAAGCTGGGGTCAGAGCACAGTGTCACCTACAGCGCCCCTAGAGGACAGAGGATTAAGGGCATTGCTCAAGGGCCCCAAGAGTGGTAGCTTGACGATACTGTGGCCAAGATTTCCCAATGTCTCAAATGCTCCACACAATTAAATCTTATAAAGAGAGGATTCAATTGGATTGTGGTTTAACAAAGACAAATATATACTAGCTGATGTATTTTCTGTAAGGAATTGTTTCTTTAATATTTATGGAAAGATGATTTCAAATCTTCACGACTGTGGACTTTGCATAATAGAGCTAAGCAAAGGGTTGGTGAAGGATTTGACTCGTTTTTATGATTCACTCACTTCTATAAAGAGTGGTACAGTAATCCTTGGTAATTCCTCATTGTATAAGGGGAAAAATAGTAAAGTATTTCAGCTTCAGGCATACTTACACTATGCTTTTGTTGATTATTTTTCCTGTAACAGTACACACCCAAAGTGTTTTACAGTATGTTTTAAATGAGTTGGGCAGGTGAACTGAGATTGGAGAACTTTTTTTTTTATTTTAAACATAAAACAAAAAGACTAAAAACACGCAGAAAGCAATAGAGAAATGCTGAACACTGCTGTCCATGCTGTGTGGTTTTCACTTACACAGACCACCTCCAGTGGGTCTCCTCCTCTCCTTTCAGTCTCACCGTCTCAAAGCTAATCTTCATTACATTTTCTTAGTGATCGGCGTGAGCAGGTTTTCAGGATGGGATTTTACAGCTGCACACTGTAAAGAGTCAACATGGGACAAACTCACCACAATGAGAAAACCAAGCAAGTAGAGATCGACGTCATTACACTTCAGGACATGTACAAAAAGTTTGTGACTGAGTGCCCGAGCGGCCTTTTGTTTTTGCATGAATTTAAGAAGTTTTTTGGAGTCGGACCCTCGGGGGAAGCGTCGGATTACGCCGAGAACATGTTTCGAGCCTTTGACAAAAACGGGGTGAGAAGCAGCACTTTTTGGTCTTCTTAAAGACATTCATATGTTAAGTGCATCATAAACTAGGGTGCTTTTGTGACTCAGTATTCCTACTCAATAACACAGACCAGGGAAACACAAATATGATGTGTAATATATGAAATTGAAATATATTACGTATAAAATAAAAGTTAGGTTTATAAAATGAATAGTTGTTAAGTTCATTATACTATTTTACTATAGTACATTCAAAGTTTATTTATTTTTTGGTACGTTCTTTTTCTGTTTCTTCCTTTTCCTAGAGTAAAACGTGCACAATTAGTGGTTTTAACATACTCTATTATCCAGGAAGGTGAATGTGTTGTGCATTTATCTTAAATAGTGCTTAAGATTCTATTTTCTGAGCTTATAGACTCTGTAGAAGTTTTTAGAGGTTCTTCTACTTCTTCTGAAGATACATGTCAAAGTTGCAAACCATCCAACTTTGATAGCATCAAGACAGTATGAAGGAGAAGTAGAGTTGGGTATCATTCATTCTGTAAGTATCAGGGACAAAACATACCTACAAGCTGAAGAATGAATTTGCAAACATTTGCGGTGGAATGGATCATAGTGCATCTGTGAAACATCTGCTAAAGTTGTAAAAATCCATGTATAAAAACTAGCAAATGCTTTTGCTTTAATTGCATTATTTATTTAGTTATCAAGTGATGAGTTGAAGCAGATTTTTTTTAGATTTTTGAATAGTAACAAACTCATACAGTTTGAATGAATGAATTTGATGTACTGATTGAGAATAAAGTGATTATTACAGAGATGTATATGATAAATATAATATAATATAATATAATATAATATAATATAATATAATATAATATAATATAATATAATATAATATAATATAATATAATATAATGTAATATAATATAATATAATATAATATAATGTAATATAATATAATATAATATAATATAATATAATATAATATAATATAATATAATATAATATCTAAATTAATTGATTTAATTGATTCATTTAATTTATTATATTTAAAATAAAAATATTATTATTATTTATAATTATTATTTAAATGATAATAATTAAAATATAATGGAAAGCAAGAAAGCCATGTTTGCTCTCTATGTTTCAGGACAACACAATAGATTTCTTGGAGTTTGTAGCTGCCCTGAACTTGGTGTTCAGGGGGGATTTAGAACACAAGCTGAGATGGTCATTCAAAGTGTATGACAAGGATGGCAATGGCTTCATAGACAAAGCTGAACTCAAAGCCATTGTTGAAGTAAGTCATTTCTATTTTCTTCCACTTATTTCTATTCATAGAGAAAATCACAATACAGTATTTATAATTGAATAAAATTAATGAAAATATTTACCATAGGTTGGAAAGATAAGATTTAAGCTAATAGTTATTAATGTTTTATTAGTTGAACATTGCAGACTTTTTGCAGATACAAACTATTAACTGTCTCACTACAGATTATATATCACATCAGGAAAGTAGGAAGGAAAGATCCAGAGGTGTCCCCTGAGGAAATCTGTGAAAGAATCTTCAAAGTGATAGATGTAGATGGAGATGGTGAGTGAATCTACGTTGACTTGTATGACAATTATTGAGATCTTGCTGCATTAAAATAATAGGAAAATGGACGATTTAAAGGTGTCATAATTAGCATGATTATCTCAAATCCCAAGATATTATTTCTATACTTTGAAGGGACACCTGACAGACACCGACTTTTTTTCAGCCATATGGTTCTTCCCGAAACAGTTACCACAAATTTAGAGTCCAAACTTTTGTCCATATAGCGCAGCTCGCAATAATAAGTCAAAATAAGAATACACACACCTGGGTTCAGGACGTCTGTACAGGACAATCTACCACTAATGACATTTAAAATGCTCTTTTACTCTTTGACTTGTCTTTTTCAATTTATTGAGTGTTTCAAACAATCTCTCTGTCTCTCTGTCTCTCTCTCTCTCTCTCTCTCTCTCTCTGTCTCTCTCTCTCTCTCTCTCTCTCTCTCTGTCTCAGGTCAGATAACACTGGAGGAGTTCTTAGCAGGAGCTCAGAAAGATCCATGGATTCTTAACCTGTTGCATTTAGACATGAATCCCTATAGCTGGGTGGTGGAACAGAGAAGGAAAAGTGCTCATTTCTGAGACGAAACTCACAACAGAAAATCCTGAATATCCCAGATGTATTGTGCTAGAATAAATGTTCTCCTATATTAATATGTATAATAATTGTTTTTCTATATTGCCTTAATGAAGCACTTACTATATATTCAGTATGTGTTAAGTATAGCTTTAATGCATAAATAAAAACAATAAAACTTACTTACTTACTTGTCACATGGACATTACAGCACAGTGATATTGTTTATTTGCATATACCAGTGATAGGAAGCTGGAGTCAGACATGACAAAGCACCACTGGAGCACAGAGGGTTAAGGGCCTTACTCAAGGGCCAAACAGCCCATAGCCTATAGAACTGTCTAGTAAAACAATTGTGAAATTTGTCACAAATTCTCACTACATTTCCGTGAAGTGTTCCCAATGCTCTAGCGCCACCGTTGAGTCAAAATTAAATATCCATCCCTGGAGCATATCCGTGGCTAGAGACAAGTTCAGCTATCTCAAGCTCTATCTCCTGCCATCTTGGATTTTGTTGAAAACTGTTTTTTTTTGTGTCCTGAAGTCAATGTTGCTTCCCTGAATGCACTCAATGTAACACTTTGACCTCTAATACCCGTAGGACCCATTTAAAACTATGAATTCTACACTCTTAAGGCAATAAAGTCATTAATGCAATGATAGCACCAAGAGTGAGTAAACCATGACCTCATTCTGAACTCTATGAATATATTTGGTTATTATTATTATTATTATTATTATTATTATTATTATTATTATTATTATTATTATTGTTATTATTATTATTATTAGTAGTAGTAGTAGTAGTAGTAGTAGTAGTAGTATTAGTATTTTATCTCAACATACACATTTATGTGCTGCTCAATTATATTCAAATTATACACCATAAAGCAAGAACTTTTGTGATCCACTCCCCAATATCTATCTTTTGAGCCTATCATCATGATCATCATCATCATCATCATCATCATCATCATCATCATCATCATCAACATCATACTACCAGCCACCACATCTGACCCTGTGTGTAAAGCACTTTGCAGGATTTGTCATAAATATAAGATCCACAGATAATCCTCTCTGTATTAGCGCAGGAGCTAAGGCTGATGGGTCTCCAGGAGTGATGACACTTCCAGCTCATATGAACTGAATCACCCAAAAGAGTCGACTCTTAGAGCTTCCTCCCATTTTCAGTCGTAAATTACAGTAGTACAGATTACTAGGATTATTTTTAATAAGGTATGGGCATGAGATGTTAAGATGTCATTTCTCTCTTTCAAGGATGCAAAGCATTAAAATCTGAACATACTAGCATGTGTCACATGACCACTTCTTTTCTATATACATGCTATAAACATGGAATGGTGTGAAAAGCAGCAAACTCAAAAGATTGACTCTGATTATTCCTCAGTGTTAAACATGTAACGTGATATTAAGGAATAAAAATTAATCTTGGAAGGAAGCAAAAGCCATCGTTGGTGCCAACGCATGCCATATGGGTGAATATTAAACAATATGAAAATGATTTCAGTGCCTGTATCCTGTTGTTTAGCTCCATTCACGCCAATATATTATCAAAATCACTACAGGCTTTATTACGTATCGACTCTTTGAACGAATCAGCTCATAGAATCGACTCATCACTACTCAGAAAGCTGAAATGGCAAGTTGGCAAAAGTGTTTGCAGGAGCAGGATTACAATACCCCTGGTGGAGTGGGATTCAGGGTAAGATGAGCCGGTTATGTAACAGATTTGTGTGACTAATAATGTCTTTTTGAATAAGGGATAACGAAAAGGCTGTTGTTTTCAACCTGATTGTCCCTGGACAGTGAGTGTAAGAAGCTGGTGTCAGATCTCTCTTAATGAACTCAAGGTTTTAAACTCTAGACAAATCATTTCAACAGATGGAAGTCGAGAAATGTTGGTTATGACCTTTTGCACACTTCAAAGCTTTTGAATGAGAATTAAAAGTGTACTTCTGTGTTACATTCATTGAAAAGTACAAGAAAAAAACAATATGTGTGTGTAATAGAATAAGACAAGAATTCTTTTTATGTCTGAGTGATTTTCCTCCAATTCCCTGGTTTCCTCCTACTTCCCTAATGCAAGCTGATAGATATATCGTCTCTGCTAAACTGCCCTAAGGAGTGAATAAGTGTGTGAATGTGTGTATAACTCAGGAAAAATATAATAATTGTTATTAGTTTAATTTTTAGTCTAGCAACAACTTCTAGCAACAAAGTCTCATCCCACTTGTTTTTTTTTCCCAGACTTTTTAATGCAGGAATAATTTATTTCCATTTACAGCAATCGGCAGATGCCCTTATCCAGAGCTACTTACATTTTCTTCTTCATACTGAGCTTTATTGACAGATATAATGCACATATAGACTTCTGTGATGTGTATGAGACCATTGACTTACATATCAGAAGTTTATGGTTCATTCACACTGGTGAAGGTCTTACTGTTCTGGTACTGTTCTTGTTGAGCATCTATTATAAAGATATAACAAGGACAGTATGCAAGGAAAGATCAAAATAAGAAATCACATAATCTGGTTAAATTGATTTGGAAAATTACTTACAAATAATTTGTATTATTATTATGAGAGAATATCGACATATATATTGAGTTCATATTTCACGTCATGCGAAATAAATTCCAGAAGATGGCAGCACATGCAGAAGTACAAATATAGAAAAACATTTTCGAAACATCCACTTCGCATAATGTTCTTGATTAGAAAACAGATAACAATGTAGAAGATCCGAGGCCCGAATAACACTCTCAATACCATAAGTTTAAAGTTTAAACTCAAGTTAAACTTTTCGACTAAAAGACGTGTTTTTAACAATGATAGCGCCAATTTAATATAAATAGCACCAATGTTAGATACAAAAAGAATTGATGTACAAGAAATTTGTGAGTACCCCAGTGGAAATCTACACGTTCATGAATTCAGTTTGAAGTTCAGGATTATGAGGTTATGAAGTTCAGGACTCATCTCATTTAGAATCTGCCTACATCGCGGTTTTGCTTGATCGCTTGATATTAATATTGTAAATATTATGACAGCACAGGTAAATACAATCTAAATCACAGAGTAAGACATTTAATCTGATGTCATGTGAGGTCATGCTTGTCAGACATGATTAGTTGCGGATTATTATGTCACAGCACCGTTAAATTCTTCTTCCTGATTAGTCCAAAAGTTAGAGCGCCCATTTGAAATAAGCAGCAGTAATGTGAAATAAAACAAAAATTGTTCTTAGAATAAAAATTTGTTAACATAAAAAAGCAGGAATTTTAAAAAGAAAATAAATGCTGGTCCCAAAAAAATAAAATAATTTCCATTGTTAGACTTTGCTATACCATGGCTCACCCTGTGCTTAGACCCTAACTTCCTGACAAGCTGGAATATGTGAAACCATCATCTAGCACTGCTTGATTGGTCACACTATCTCTGTTCTGGCCCCAAGGTTCTGATTATCTTCAAATGATGGGTGAAAACCTCATACTGAAACACTTAAACTAGTGCTTATTTTTCTCTGTGTGCTTTATAAATGTATGTGGTATAAAATATATAAATTAAATAAAAATATTGTGCTACAATATACAATTCCACTTAACAGAGTAACTGATGGTATCCTAAGTCTGTAACCTAGTGACCCAGTGTAATGTATTCGTTGATGCAGACTTTTGTAGGTTGCTCTGGATGAAGGGCTCTGCTAAATACAATAATCCTGAATTGAACATTGAATGTTGTGGTTGAGAAATCTTTGGGTTCTGCTCCTTTTAGCTAAAACCAAGAATCTAGGTTATCATGTGCATCCAACCTGGGCAATGACCAGGTGATTTTCTTTTCGACAGTGTTGATTGTCAGGTGGCAGCCATATTGCTAACAGGCTACCTGAACTTACTAATGACTGTATATGACAGTAAATTAAAAATAAATGCCCTTGTGGCTCCCAATAGGCCTAATGCCTGTCCATGTCTGTATACTACTCCTGAAATGATTTCTAATACTTAAGCCACTCACATTAGTGGGATTTTGGGCAAAGGAGCTTAAAGGCTAAGAGAATTAACACTGTGAGTTAGTAGTCGAAAGCGATTAATTAAACAGAAACTAGTGTTAAAACATGTTATAGCACCATGTCGACGTGTGTTTATCTTACAGTAGTGTGGATTGTCCAATATTTTATATTTAGCTTTTTTAAATAAAAGGTATTCAAATTGAAAACGCAATCCCAGAAAATAATTAAAACCAAAACCAAAGCCAAAGCATGATCCTTCATTCATTCATTCATCTTCTCCCGCTTATCCGTAGTTCGGGTCGCGGGGGCAGCAGTCTAAGCAGATTCCCTAGACACTTCTCCGTGTCCAGGGATCGGGCTGTCAAGGCCCCCGCCTTCGACTGCTGCCCAATCCTCTCAGCACCGGTCCCTTACGGTCCCTCCTGCAGGTGGTGAGCCCACGGGAAGGTGGACCCACGTCGCTCCGACGTCACGGTCCTTGATTTATTTTTCTCGTAAGGGTCCCCTGGAGCATAGAGGGTTAAGGGGCTTGCTCAAGGGCCCAAGAGTGGCAGCTTGGCGATACCGGGGCTTGAACCCCAGACCTTCCGATCGATAACCCAGCGCCTTAACCACTGGAGCCACCACTCCCCCCAAAGCATGATCATTTCATGGATTTCATAAAAATGTCATATATAATTCTTTACATTTGAACTCTAATGATGTTATACTGTAATAACAATCAAAATCATGTTTATGCATAACTGACTATCGGATTCATGTGTGCTTTTTGAACATCCTAGTTCTAATTTAGTCTCTATTCTCTGTTAGAATAACCTCCACTCTTCTGGGAGGATGCTCCACGAGATTCTGAATTGTGATTGTGGAGATTTGTGTGAGATTCATCCCCAAATGCTAGTAAAGCATAGTAAAGTCAGGTACTGATGAAGGTGAGCTGAGGGTGCAGTCAACATTCCAAATGAATACCAAAGTTGTTTAATAGGGTTTTTGAGCTCAATAGCAGGAGATCTTTCACTCCAACTCATATAAAGCATATCTTCATATGGGCTTTATGCACAGGGGCATTGTCATGCTGGAACAGTTTTTGGGTCGTCTAGTTGAAGTGAAGGGAAAATGTAATTCTACCGCATTCAAAGTCATTGAATTTGAACTAAACTGAAATTTAATGCGGAGGCTTCCAAGTTTCATCAGAAGTCACATATAAACTGCCTATTCGACTCATTATCATTCAAAGGGGGTGAATTCGGATGAAAGCCACTCTAGAGCAGCTCATTTAATTCAGGTCTACTGGTAACGCTTTACTTCCTGACAACTGACTTTTCTATCCAGCAGAGGGCAGACTTGTGTTCTGCAAACTATATATTCTGACAGATTTGTGTGAATGTTATAACGCCTGACATGATGTCAATAACAGGAAGTGTAACTGTCATGTAGCCTTATAATCAGGATGCTGAATTTAGTTGTTAACCAGTTCCACATGTCCAGAGCTCTGAAATTTTTATATGCACGTTGGACAGTTATTTTCAATCAGCATCAAATTCTAAACCAGATTTGACATTTTTAGGTGGATGAACTACTGACAGCTCTTTTTGCTCATTAAGTGTAAATAACTGATTATAACAAAACATTAAGAAAGAGTGGCATTTATTTAGTAGAGTAATTTGGATTTACTTTTTTTCTAAATTTTTCTATACTGATGGGCAACAGGACAGTGAAGGACATGAACATTTTTTTAAAGATCTGATAAGATCAGTCAGTGCAAAGTAGATTTAAGAGATTGGTCCCAAATGGGGATACAAATGTAATTTGCCATTGTTACATATTTATATGAAGCATTTTTCTTTTTTTAAATAATAAAAAAATATGCAAATTGTCCAAATTTTGGGTCCAGTCAGTATTTTGATGGTTGTGTTGTCTATTGTCCACCGGATGTCGCCATTGTTCACAATTTTGTTCTTTTCTGGCTTGTTAACTATCATCTCCTGTATCCAGTTCCCTTGTGTATATTTAAGTATTCGTTTCTTTGCTTGGTTTTGATGTTGATTAAAAGCCCATTGCGTGTTGTTTCCCTGTGTCTTCAGCCTTGTCTGAAGCCAATCCAACTTTTGAGCCAGAGCCAACTTTCGACCATCTTAGTCAATCTCTGTCTTTGGTTCCTCATCTCTCTGTGGTTTAACATGAGAAGGTCTGATTCTCCCGTCAGCCTTTGATTTAAATCCCTGCCCAGACACCCATATTTTTTATACATTTGTTTATAACAAATGATTCTATGAATCATTGAATCAGTCTTAGAGCTATGTGCTTCTCATTTTTTCCTCCCTCTTCTCTACTTTATAAAAGATTGTCAAACAAAACCAATGACAAGCATCTAACAGCCGAGCTGTCTTGATAAATACTCTAATAAAAGTATACATGTGCTGTTTTTACATCATTGCACATTTAAGGTTCTGGCATTGAGGAGTTGGTGTTTAATTTGTAATGAACTCAGACGTTGAGTTAATTTATGAGTTGCTCAGAAGCTCCTCGTATCACAACTCCAACTGACTGTATAAGACTAGAAAGGACATTAGGATGGGTGGATGGGTTTCCCTTAATTATGGGTTCTTCCTTATACAATCTAAGATTTTTTTCTGTCACAGTCGCCCCAGGCTTGCTCGTCAGGGATAAATACACATATTTTAAATATAAGTGAACTTTGTTTTATAATTCTTGCATTCTGTAAAGCTGCTTTGAGACAATGTCCATTGTGAAATATATAGAAATAAACTTGACTTGAATTGAGCTGAATTGAGTTCTGGTGGCTCATGCTGGAGCAACACTTTACTAAAATGCCTTCCATTGTTTTTTCCACTTTGATTATCCATTTATTTATTTATCTAAATATATTTGAAGCCAAAACACTGCCCTCTTGTGACCATTCCTAGTCTTTACTCATGTAGAGAATGTCAGAAACTCAGAGTGTAAGAAATTCATTTCCCAGAATTCCTTTGAGTCTATCAGAGGTCTGATGTCATCATCGAGCATGCTCTCTTAAGCCAGTGTCTGAGCTGCCAAAAGAAGCTTTTGACAAGACCATAGGTGTTGTTTCAGCTGCTCTTCAACCAGAACGAGTGATGGCTATGAGAGAGGATACGTAGATGGGGATTGTGCAGGTGGGCTGCATACAGACACTATTGTCTCTGTGTGTGTGTGTGTGTGTGTGTGTGTGTGTGTGTGTGTGTGTGTGT
>JAAIIK010000101.1:2588596-2603130 GCA_014706435.1 Silurus glanis
GTGTGTGTGTGTGTGTGTGTGTGTGTGTGTGTGTGTGTGTGTGTGTGAGAGAGATAACCTAACTGCAGCAAAATCTTCATAATATCAGACTGAATGTTGTGGGTTAGTATGCTCTGTGAAAGATGACATTTGGATTTTGTAAGGCATCTGTTAGAATAACGATTTACACAAATGTGTGTCTGGATTTGTTGAGACAAACATCAACCCCCAACAATAATTAAAGCCGATTTTATAAATGCCAGTATTAGATGAAAAAGCCAATCTGAATTCGGAACAAAGTCATTTTTCTGATGAACCGATGAATAGTAAGGTGGCGCTAATAATAGCTGAAGTGTCTTTTGTTCGAGTAGTTCACTGCAGACCTGAACACCAGCAACACCTCTTTGATGCACCTTATTGTGTCCATGCTATGAGAGATATTACATTATATAGACAAAAGTATTTGGACACCTGACTGACACCCAAACTTTTACCAAAGATTTTGGAGGCACACAAATGTATTTGATGCTTTTACCATTAAATTTAAACTCCACTTGATCTAGGAGACCCAAACCTGTTCCAGCATGACACAAAGCCGGCTCCAGGAAGATATGCTTTACTGGGGATTGAGTGGGAGCTCTTGAGTGGTCTGCTAAAGATCTACCCCAACCCTGTTGAACAAATTTGGGATGAATGTAAATGCTTGCTGCACCCCAGGTCTCCTCACCTCACCTACATCAGTAAATCTCCAAAGTACACTACAACATCTGGCAGAACACCTTCCCAGAAGATTATAAGAGCAAATTGGAACTAAATGTGGATGTCCAGAAAGCACATACGAATCTTATGGTTAAGTGTCCACAAACCTTTATACATATACTGTAGTATCAGATTCTTCTGGATTTTTTTTTTTTACGCACACTTTTGAATAGTTAGTGTAATGAATTGGGAAGATTGTATTACATTTTGGAAAGCTGTATGAATTAATTACAGCTGTGATCCACATCATACATGCCTGGATTTGTGATTTATAACAAGCAGATGTGTGTGAGTGGAAAGTTTTTGCTTTATGGTGGGAATTTGGGTGAAGTGAAAAATGTAAACAAGAGGTGCTAATGAAGAGCCAAAAATGAAGCCTGATTGAGGGCCGTGAGCTGAAAGTAAATGATACCAAACTGTATAATGTTATTCTTCTTCATATATGATTTCATAATATTCACAAACAAGCAAACAAACAAATAAATGTCTTTGCACTTATATTCTCAAATGCACACAAACGTATTTTTTCAACATTTCATTTGAATTTACATTTTTTTGCAGCTTAAAATTGTGCAGAAATAAAGATTCGTGCCATTTTTTTTTTTTTCTTCTATTTATATAGTTTTTCTACCTCTGGCATATTATGCTAAAAAAAAAAAGAAGACCTGCAGAACAAAAACAGCATTATGCCATTGATAAATATTGTTGTATTGAAACTCTACAGAGGATCTCACTCATCTATGTTTGTTCTTTGTAAAATAGGCTACCCTGTTTTAAAGATACTAGTTCAATTTCTTACGGTTTTCACAATTATCATTGATTCCGTAACTGTTCCTGATTTCCATGTCATGATGCTCTGCTGTGATTTTCACCCCAATATAAATGTTGGAGAGCGTTCAGGGGGTGTCCAGGCTCCAGTTTATTACATACACTTCTTTTTATAGTTTTGCCACTATAAGCGCCTGACTCTTAGGGGGAGGAGGGTAAGAAAGTGCGTGTCCTACTTCTTGAATCTTTTGGGAGGATTCTCTGTCTGTGTGTGTGTGTGTGTGTGTGTGTGTGTGTGTGTGTGGGAGTGTGTGATTTATGAAAGTTTGCCTATGTTTCTAAGCTACTGAATTACACTATATGGACAAAAAGTATTGGGGCACCTGATTTTCCAGCCATATTTGATTCTTCTGCAAAGTGTTACAACAAAGGCACACAATTTTATAGGACATCTTTGGATGTGGCATAATTTTTTTCCTCCTTGTTAGGAGACCCAAAATTCCTAGAAAGGCAATGCCCCTGTGTACACAGCTAGAGTGAAAGGTCTTGAGTGGGATAAATTGAAACATCGAATACATCCCAGGACTCTTCGACCTACATCAGATTTTACTATTGTAGCTGATTGAGCACAAATCTCTGCAAAGCTAGCTCTATAAAGATTTGGTTTACATGTGTTGGAGTGGGATATATTAACTATTAAACAATATTGAACACCTCTTTTGGTAGGAACCTATCTTTGGAACACTGACTGCACCCCAGGCCTCCTCACCAGACAGATCAGTGTTTGAAGTTATTAAAGGCCTTTGGCTGAATGAGCACAAATTTCCAGAGTGAAGGTTATTGTAATTGCAAAACGGGGACTTAAATGTGGAATGAGATGGTCAAAATACCAATACCGCATACCAATCTTATGCTCAAGTGTCTATTTTGATAAAAAATGGAACGGAAAAGCAGTTCGGAGGTGAAAAGTCAAAGTTGCAGTATCTTAAAACTAAAACTTAAGGTGCTTTATTTTGTCTTGCAAACATGTTTTTAGCTCTCCAGCTTTATTTGACCTCAGTATTGTTCAGTGTGCATGTTTACACCTTTAAAAATGTTGTAAACTGAGCTTTGTTGAACATAAAGATATGTAGAAAAAGTCTTGCATGATGCACCATATTTGCAGAGGGATAGCTAGCAGGGATAGCTAGTTTATTTAAATGCTCGGTAGTTAAATTGTGGTTAACATAACACCAGTACAGCAGAGTCAATGATAAATGTATCACATAATATTGATTATATAATTTTCCTTTTAAAAATGTTCATAATAGCTAATCTTTGTCATTGAATCACCCCTGAGATCAAACTATTTCCATAGTTAGTTTTAACCAATCTATTCTATTCCTGTTTGAAAGCTAATAAGCTAACAATCAGGATTGACCAATCAGATTCTTCCATTTATTTTTTTTTTTTACACATTTCTTTACCAAAGCTATTAGCTTTAGTGATGCAACGGAATAAGTTTGCTAGCTCTCAGCGACCAGAAGCAATAAGAAAATGATCATCTTTTTTTCGTTATTTACAAGGCATCGCTCCTAGACATTCGATCCTGCCTCAAATGATTACTGTATTTTCCGGACTATAAGCCGCTACTTTTTTCCCACGCTTTGAACCCCGCGGCTTAAACAACGAAGCGGCTTATTTATGGATTTTTCCTGGGTTTTTTCCCGGTTTCACAAACTTCAAGCCAAAAAACTGAGCCTCATAACATTAGACCGATGAAATTGCGGAACGGGTTCAGGTGAACCAATGAAACTCTTTATATTAAATCAGATGCGCTCCCACTGAATCGGGCTGTACCACATCATAAATATGGATGATGTTACTCTGACGTTTGACCTGCCGCTCACTCGGACTGTCAACAGGAAATGCGAATCATTCGTCACGCTGAAAACAACCGGGCATGAAAACACACTTCACCTGTGTTCTGAGCTGCACGGCATCGGGAGAAAAGCTTCACCGATGGTGATTTTTAAACGCACGACGATGCTAAAAGAAAAACTCCCGAGAGAAATTGTTGTGAAAGGAAGGAGGAAGACCGTGGACAATGACTTTCTTGGTAGGCTACTGTTTAGATACAAGCCGTGTAACAGACACTGTCTTTCGTTAAAGCCTGTGTAAAGTTCATTAGTTTCAGTGTAGACACCTGCGGCTTATAGACAGGTGCGGTTTATTTACGTTCAAAATAAAAATCTTTGTCAAATTCAGTGTGTGCGGCTTATATATGGGTGCACTTAATAGTCCGGAAATTACGGTAAGTAACATATTCTACTGACCCTCACCACTCCTCCTGCTATGTAGCATGGCATCCACAGAAAAATATAACCAGTTTTTAGTGCACCCTGTAATTTGTTCCTGCCTACACCAACGGTTTCCAGTTAAAAATAAATGTGTGTTTTGAACGAATTTTCTTTAAGTGGCAATATAATGCTAGTTATTTCTGGGTGTTAGGGTCTGGTTTTGCTGAGCACACACATGATCAGGGTATAGTGAGGTGCTGAAAGAGAGAGAGCGGGAAATAGAGAGAGGGGAAGTACAAGCACCTGTTTCACTTGTGTTCATCCAGTCTGTCACGATCCGCTCTACCACAATAAACAGGTGCTCTCAGCTGCTGCTTTTAAAACGGGGACCTCCAACCTGCAGACATTAGTGTATAATTGAAACATGTATGTGTATGATGTACGACGTGACCGTCTGCTGCAGCCGATTACCGATCGTCTAATGCGACCTCAGAGCACACATTCAAATATTCACCCTAGATATGTGACTGGATACGTCAAGAAAACAATTAAAGCTGCAGCCACATTATTCATTCCCATCTCATCGTTTACAAAGGCCTAGATTTCATAAAAGTGTCCACTTTGTAGGATTTATGATTTCATCCTTCTTTTCACAGAGTATTACCGCATTTTCAGAAATGATGCACTGTGTGTAGCATCAGATTATTCATTTTTGAGTCTCGGTCTCATCCCTTTTTTTTTTTTTTTTTTTACTGCAAACTTGCATTTTGCACTGATGAGGTTCTCCTGTCATATCTGCTTACATTTCTGAGAAATAGCTCTGTAGAGAGTATATTCACCTTCGTTTGAAGATAAATTTGAAATCCTCTCTGGTAGGGTTTTTTTTTTTTTTTCTTTTTCAAAAAGGATATTAGCACACATTCTTCAGAAAACAGAGCTCATTCATCAATCTGCTTAGTGACTGCATTAATTATTAAGTGTTTACAGAGAAGTTGGCATCAGGATATTGAAATTCATCTTTCCTGCCAGGGCATGGTCGAAGCAGAAAATTTGATATGATGGAATATAAAGGCAAAGGTTTGTTTGATTTATATGATAATTACTGCTACTACTACTACTACTACTGGTACTTCTATTGATACTACTGTTACTACTGACAAAACCACCGCCACTGTTATATTGATACTCCTCCTACTATGGACACTACTGCTATTATTTCTATGACTAATACTGCTACTCCTACTCCAGATACTACAACTGATACTCCTACTATTACAGATACTTCTACTTGTACTATTGATGCTGCTTACTGATACTCCTACTGCTACTATTGATAATACTACTTCTACTATTATACTAATAATCCTACTACTACTGATACTACTTCTACTGCTGATACTGCTGGTCCTACTCCAGATTTTACTTCAGAACTTCTGATACTCCTACTGCTATGAGCATGAGAATACTACCCCTGCTACTATACTGGTACTACTAATACTACTTCTACTAGCGATACATCTGTTCTTACTGATATTACTACTTATAATACAATTACAGGCACTTCTACTGGTACTACTTCTACTACTACTACTACCGTTACTGCTTCTCCTAACACAGAAGTACTACTGCTACTACTACCACTACTTCTACCACTAATAATAATAATTAGTCCAAGGTGCATTATAAGGGAAAAATAATAGCATTTTTAAAAAATGTAAAATTAGTACATGATTTCCGAGGTTCTAATAAAACGTACAGCTTTAACAAGTAAAAAAGTTGTGAAGTACCAATGAAAAAAACATCAGCTAATACAAGCTAACAGCAGCTTCATTCCTAGTCTTTCAAAACCTGTAAAAACGTATCATGTCTATACATATCAGCCACAAAATTCTAATAGCTTGTAGTCACCACAATTCAAACGGCTTTGATAAATATAAAGTGAACGGAGCAGCAGATAGTTTACAGTGATGGGTATTAGGTTTTATTCTCACTGTCACATCTGTTCATGTAGATCAACTCCTGGTAGACATTCGATGCTAAAAGTCACCTTATGACTTTACAAGTATATGATCGTAGAGAAATGTAGTGAGGTTTGGAAATCAACTGAGAAAAAAATTATATAATTTTTTTTTAGAAACATTCTTAAGTAAATGCTGCATAGATTTTACAAACTTATTGAGAAAGTTACATTTTAATAAAAGGGATTTAATGTGTTCTTTTGGCATATTCCAGATAAATTCTATTTGTTAGTCACATAATATTGCAATTCTTAGTATGTTCATATGAATTTTTTTTTTTTGTGAATTAAAATAATATATTCTTTAATTGATAGTGTTTATAACTACTAATGTCTTAATAGTATAATAACCAAATAAGTATGAATGTACTTAGGTTTTTATTTAAGATATATTCTAGGGCTGCAGCTATCGATTATTTTAGTAATCGAGTATTCTACCGATTATTCCAACGATTAATCGAACGATTAATCGAGTAATCGGATAGGAAATAATTTTCTTTATTAAAGAGCAATACTAAATATACAAGAGAAAATAAGATAGTTTTTTGAAATTAACAAGTAATTTGTTTCCTATTTAGAAAAATTAAAATTTTTATAGCTGTTTTCTGTGTTTACCTGCCCAGAGCTTTCCAGAGTTTAGCAGGTGGTGCGTCAGTAATGATGGTCTGTGGGGAAACACAGTGCTCCATTTGTATTTAAATAGACTAAACGATGCATCAACCAAATAATTTGCCTTGATAATTTTTTGTATTCGAATTACTCGAGTTACTCCAGGAATCGTCTCAGCTTTAATGTATTTCATTAAAAATTGGGCAAAATATTCATGTTTTCAAGTGGACTAGATATTAGTACATTAGAACATTAGTACATTAGGACAAACAAATAGTACAAATCGAACAAATACTGAAACAAACCATAATAGAAACAACTTTTGAGTTAAGAAGTTTTTTATAACCACATAATTTATTTACAATTTTAAATGTGTTTTAATGTTTTAGTTAAAATTTGGCTGCTAGTTTGTTTATATTGAAATATAAAACTACAATAAATATGTTCCTATGCACCAAGAAATGGGCTCACGAAATGCATGTAAGTTTAAGAGAAAAATTCACTCAAAACTTAATTTAAATCGAGTTTAAATCAAAATATTCATAAGGATATTTGGAGCACTAAACAGATACAGATATACAGAGTGTCATTGCATCACAACACTTACAAATACACGGTTTTGGTATATATCATTCAATTTGTTTACACATGATATGATAGTATATGATAGTATATATGATGTATAGGTATGTAAAGTTTACGTGTGCTATGTATCTGGGCTCTGTGCTCAATGTTGTGTAAAGTCAGTGGTAAGTGTGTACGTCTCATGATTAGAAGTTTGAGCTGGTGTGAGCATGCCTTCTAACTATCTGCCAGTCAGCAGTGTAGGGGAATGCAAGAGTGACAGGTGCAGTCACCGAAATAGAGTTAAGGAGTGAGAGAGAGGAAGAGAGAGAGAGACGAAGGAAAGGAGGAGAAGGAGGAGGTGGTGGCGATGTGAAGAAATGAGTTCAAAGTGAGAAATTTGGCAAACAATCGTGATTATTGTCGTCTGGAAGTGTGATGGAAGCCAGATTCATGTTTCATCAAGAAATGGAGTAAAGCAACACAACAAAAAGCTCTTTCATGTCAGATGGTGATTGAGAGCTCAAGCCATAAGACCAGAGTCAATTTTCTCCGTTCCACTTTGCTCAGCACATACAGCAGAGTCTAAGCTAGCTATTACTGTGGGCCTTTTCTTCTATTTTCTTTTCACTCACAGACACATTCCAGATTATATCTGTATGTGTAACTCTGGCTCAGTATGGCAGTGTCTCATTGAAGCCTGCAGTTTGTTCCTGCTTTCGTTGTAATTTGCACTAATTTGATAATGACTTTAATGGAGGGTTAGGTAGGTAGACTAGATACAAGCACCGATGTGAGAACTTTCACCTTCGGTTCAACCATTGCTATTCAATGCTTTTGATCAGATAACTACAGCAAATATTCTTATTATAAATTAAACTAGAATTCTCCTGTATTGTTTTACAATAACTATTTTATCTACTTATGATGCCACCATGGTTTTATAATTACACCTTAGAGTAGTTATATTTATAACACGGTTGAATACTTGATTTTGATCAGAGTCGATATGTTTAATTAGTTTTCAAGAACATCACAAAGTAATATTAACGTGCTGGCTGTAATACATAATTCATGTTTCAATAGTATCAGCCTTCCAGCATCGGTGCTTTGTGACAGTCAGAGGTAAAGCCAAAGGTTTTTAGGACAGATGGAGTTCCAGTTTCTTCCCCATACTGTTCCTCCAAATTTAAAGGCACACAATTATATAGGATGTCTTCAGATATGGTAGCATGAAATGATCCCTTCAGTTGAATTAGAAGACGCAAACCTGTTCCAGCATGACAAACCCGCTGTGCACAAACCCAGTAAAGGTCTTGAGTGGCCTGCCATAAAGCTCTGACCCCAACCCTACTGAACACCTTTGGGATAAATTGGAATTCTGACTGCACCCCAGGCCTTCTCATCGTAATGTACATCAGTACATTACCTATCTATACTATCACTACCTTTTTGATCGTTACCATTTTGTAGATTTAAATGGAGAGCTATCCGGGTTAATGCAAGTAAATTATGGTGTGCCAGAAGCTTCATTTCTAGGACCCCTGCTTTTCACAATATACATGCTTCCTTTGGGAAATATTATTAGAAGGCATGGGATTAGCGTCCACTGTTATGCTGATGATACCCAGCTGATGATACCCAGACAAACTTACTATTATTAAATTCTAATAAGACAGAGATTTTGCTAATTGGTCCAAAAACCAGTACACAGAAGCTCCAGCATTTCGACCTGCATTTAGAAGGATGTTCTGTACTACTAGTTCAACAGTAAAAGACCTGGGAGTTATTTTAGACAGCAACTTTGTCTTTTAAAAATCATATCGACCATATTACAAAAACAGCCTTCTTCCACCTTAGAAATATTGCTAAGCAACATGTTGTCTATATCTGATGCAGAGAAGCTCGTCCATGTGTTCATGACCTCCAGACTGGATTATCGTAATGCATTTCTAGGTGGTTGTCCTGCATCATTAATAAACATGATACAGTCTGTCCAGAATGTAGCAGTCAGAGTTCTCACAAGGTCGAGAAATTATGACCATATAACCCCAATCTTATCATCCCTATACTGGCTACCTGTTAAGTTTCAGATCTACTACAAACTACTGCTACTTACTTACAAAGCCCTAGATAGTTTAGCTTCCATGTATCTTCCCTGTCTTCTAATGCGCTAAAATCCGTCACAGTCCTCGAGATCTCAAAACTCCGGACTTCTAGTAGTTCCTAGAATAGCAAAGTAAACTAAAGGTGGTAGATCATTCTCACATTTAGCTTCTAAACTTTGAAATAGTCTTCCTGACAATGTTTGGGGCTCAGACACACTCTCCCAATTTATGTGCAGATTAAAAACGTATCTTTTTAGCGAGTCCTAAACATAACACATCACATATCATAACCTTGTGCTCAAGTACATCTAAACAAATGCACATTATCAACTTGTGCTGCTAATATCATGAACATCAGCTACGCTAATTCCTCTCCACTGCTTCTCTTTCTTTACCATCCCGAGGCATCCTGAGGTTGCTCCAGCCCCAGTCACGTCCCACCTTATGAAGATTGTGGACCTTTAAAGAAGTAGATGCTGACCCCGCAAACATCCCGAACCATCTAGAGACGTATCAGAGCCATTTGGATTCCACCTCATGTGGAGTTTGGACATTGGACCTCTTCGAGTGTTTAAAGGCTCTGGCATGAAGAAGCTGGTGTTGGAGCTATGATGATCTTAAATGTTGAGCTATTTTATGAGTTGCTCAGTAGCTCCTGGTTCCATAATCTCAAATAACTGTATAAGACTTTAGAAAGAACATTACTCATAATCACACATTCCAGTGCTCATGTTAGTTCTCACTCTCCAGTGTTCTGTATTGTTTAAAGATCTATAATCACACTCTTGATATCACCCAAATGAGGATGGGTTCCCCTTTTGAGTCTGGTTCCTTTCAAGGTTTCTTCCTCATAACATCTAAGGGAGTTTTTCCTTGCCACAGTCGCCATGGCTGCTCATCAGGCATAAATACACATAGTTTACCTTAACTGTTAAATTCTGTAAAGCTGCTTTGAGACAATGTCTGTTGTGAAAAGCTCTATAGAAATAAACTTGACTTAACTTGACTTATGGCTGAATGAGCACAAATCTCTACAATCACATTTTAGTGGAACATCTTCCCAAAAGAGTAAAGGTTATTATTGAAGCAAATTGGGACTATAGTGAGAATTCCTGTTTAAAAAGAACATACCAATCTTATGGTCAGGTGTCCACAAACCTTCATCCATCTAGTATACTATGTGTTAGAATATCCCAAACAGAATACAGTAGTTAAGTTGATTGAATAGCATGGTTTGCCATTTCCTTGCTGTCTAATTATTCATGTCAGTGTGAGCATTTGGAATTTTGTTGTGCTCCAGAGGCAATAAACCTTCCTGACCTCATAAATACCACATAGACTGTTACTCTACTGTCTATTCATCCATGTAGGAAGTATTATTTTGTTTAGGACACATGTCACAGGAAGTCCTGATTGCCTATGAGCAGAGTGGTTGATCGAGTTGGAGGGATAGAAAAGCATTTAAAAAAAGTCATCCCTTCTAACTCACCCCTCACCCCCTTATTGGTTCTTTCTGTCTTCCCACATACTGTGTAATGTCCTCTGCTCATCCACTAACCTCATCTATCATTCCAACAACCTTGGCAGGGTTGTAGTCAAATTAGTGGATGTGTAAGCTGGAGATTTGGCATAAGAAGACCTAAATCAGCAATCTGGTAAAAGGGGGAATCCTTAAATTGTCTCTTAGAACAGACTTTAAGTCACTCCTGTTTGTCTGTCTATATGAGAGAGCCTTAAAAAGTATCTAGGAGACTGTGTAAAGCAGGTTGTCTAATCTTTTCCACAAAGGGCCGGTGTGGGTGCAGGTTTGATTTCATCCTATCAAGGACCACACCTGATAGTCATTCCTTGGTGTAAAGCATTGGTAAAGGATTATATGGTAAAGGTGTATTTTTTGTTGTTGTTATTGTAGTATCATTGTATATCATTATCATGATTGTACAATATTATTATAGTTGTTTTATCATGCCACCCAGATGAAAATGCATTTCCCTTTTGAGCCTGGTTCCTCTCAAGGTTTTTTCTCATGCCATCTCAGGAAGTTTTTCCTTGCCACAGTCGCTACCGGCTCGCTCGTTAGGGATAAGCATTAAATTGTAAGGAACAAACTTATAGACACTTAAATCATACATTCTTTTATACAACTTGTTTGGACTTTAGACTTTTAAAGCTGCTTTGAGACAATGTCGATTGTAAAAAGTGCTGTACAAATAAAAATGTATTCAATAGTATTTAAATTATTAGTCTTACTGGGTCATTTAGCTTTCTGTTTGTACTTGTTAAAAGATTAGTCTGAATTGGTCAAATAAACAAACATCCAACAAACAAATAATAGCTGATCTCTTTATTCTTGTCTTTTCAATACATGATACTGTAGCTGGCTTTTGTTAGGTACCTTTGATGCCACCCACCTGTAGCTGACCCGGGGAGGTCTCTTCCTACAGTAGCCTTGTGGGCACATGCACCCACTGAGATCACAGCACCTTGGGTGACTCCTGTTGAGTCACACTGCAGAGTTCAGACTTTGTTGACACTCAGGTGAACCACTGTGGGCTGAATATCAAGACCACACGCTCTTAACCTGCGAAAGTCTCTCACTATAAATAGTGAGTGGGTGCAAATGAATTCGAAAGAACAACCATTTGTAGCTGTTCTTAAAAATGGTGTTGAAAGGTGTACAGGCATTGATTTATTTAACTGAGCTTCATTACCTTTATGAATATTAAACATATTATAATTTCATATATTACTTTTCTATAACAGCATGTCCAGAAATGTTTAGTTTCTCTCTTAATGCAGCATTTTGGCATCAATTATGTTGCATTCATTTAAATACAACTTGAAACACACTTTCTTTCTACATGAAAAAACAAAAAAACATTCCTATGTAATTCATCATAGCAACAACTGCATTTTGCTTTGTTAATTAACAAACGATTTAAAGTCCTGTATTCACATCAATTATGCAATAAAATTCAAAACAAACCTATAAAATCTGTGCTTGTTTGTGTTTTCATTTGGGATATTTTTCTCTGCTTTCCTTAGATTTTGTGTTTTAAACCTTGTAAAAATGCTGTAAAGCCTTGCATTGACAAATTGCCTGGTTGTGTGTGTAGAGTAATGTAAAGCATTGTTGATCCTTTAAATCCCCCCCATGGCTCTGGGTTCACTAGTATGGCTAGAGGTTAAGCCTGGGAGATTGGGTGTTCAGGACTGCAGCTTTGCACATGGATGTATTAGCGGTGAAGCTTGCTTTGGTCAGCAGAAGTAACCTTTGACTAACTGTTTTTAGATGTCTAGAATTGTTTTATTAAATGTCCAGAATACTTCTAATACTTTTTGCACATTAATACTGATATATATTTTGTATATGTTTTATTTGTCCAGTAGGTGTCCACTTAAATAGAGTTTCCATGTGTTTCAACATTAGAAGATTAGTGGATTTATATCAGTTTGCTCAGAATACTCTCAGCATCTCTTTGAACACCAGCCAAAACAGTCATTTTTGGTAGTTGCAACTGTCAAGTACATGTACTTATGATGATTATGTAATGTTGCTAAAATAAAAAAGATTGTTAACATTACTAGCATTGCCTACAAACAAAATAAAAAAAAAAAAAAAAACAATAAAACAAATAAAACGATGAACGAATAAAAAATCCCAACTCGCATGAAGAGTGTTTATTGATGAAATTTGGGTAACTGTGCTCATTGTTAGTCACAGTGAAAGGCAACCAATCAAAACTGATTTCTGAAAATCTTGAGTTGACTGACATGTCAGTTCAGCCCAATCCCTGCTGACAGGAAGTAAAAAAATATTTGCGAAGAAATTTTTTACTCAAGAAATAGTCAAGAAGCAGCTCATGAGGGTGGAAATTTATTTTTATTAGAATAGATTTTTCCTTGCGCACCAGAGCTTATATTGCTTGCAAAGCAGACTTGTTGTGAGGGTTTTACACAAGCACGAGTTCACTCCTTTCCATACACATATTTTCTCGCAGTTTATTGCAAGCTCCCAACCTACACTTTGCTACCTGTATTGCCACAAAAAAAAGAAAAAGAAAACAAAAAAGTTTTGAAGTATTCAAATGTACATTTGAGACATTTCGGTTATTTCTGTGTAATCAACCTTTATGTGCCACTTTACAGAAGCTATTTCGAAAACAATTGTGATTTGAGACTTTATTTGTTGGCCGGCATTTTAGAGCTAAGAGCTAAGCCCTAGAAAAAAAAAGCTAGCTACGCCTCAGTACAATTTTCTCCTCAGAGAAAATAACCGATGGAAAAGACATGTCATTAGAGTTACTTTTCTCCTGCCAGACTTGTCTCGCTTCCTGTACTTTTTTCTACCTAAAAAAAACCTATAGTTTGTAACTCAAATCTTGGTTAACTCTAGAATACCTGCTAGTAGCTATGAGCTATCCTGCTGAAGTAAATTAACTTTAGCATTGTAAGGATGGCACAAATGTACCATCATTACAATATTTTATTAGTGACATTGGACGTTGCATATTTTGTTGAAAATATAAAGAGACATAATAGTGAAGCTGAGGTGGCTGGGTTTCTTCAGGGTCCTCTGGTTTCTTCCCACTTCCCTTAAACATATTAATAGGGGAATTGACCAGAATAAATTGCCCTTAGGTGTGAATTTGTGTATGTTTATGGTCTAATCCTTGCTTTTCAAAATAATTTTTAAAACTCCTTTATATCTCCTGATATACCCAGAGCAGTAAGTAAGTAGATTTTCTGTGCTTATTGTTTTTAATTAAATATTCTTATTATTAGCTAGCTTCCTAATGAAAGTTCTAGCTGCTGCTGAGTTCCTTGATTTAATTGTCATTCATGCTTGTTAATTAAGATGCCAAGTAAAAGATGCTCTATTCTCAGAATCTATTAATTTTTTCCTCAGAAAATATCTGTGATGCAGAGGTCGTGGGATTTGGAAACCTTCTATAGTTACAGCATCAGGATGCAGCTATTGATTTTATTTAACTGGTAGCTACAGTATAATGAAAAACTCATTGCCTGAACCCAAAATGCTTTTTTAGGGAACATAGACTACTGGTTTGCCCACTGCTGGAATGAAAATGTACAGAAAGATATATGTTAATCACAGCATGTGTATGAGAGTAGAAACACGAGTAACTTTAAGTAGATAAAAAGTATTGTTCAGTGTTTTCTTGTTACTTGTATGTAATATATTTGACATTTTTCTATTTTCTTGAAAAACAATATCCTTCTCCATGTGTGGGTCCATTGTATTGCTAGTTTGTGTATCTTAGTCATTTCATTCTTCATCAGTGGCTGAGCTGCTATCTGATAGGTTCAAACTGATGAGGAGTGTGAGTCACCAGAGCAGCTGGCTCGTCTTAGAAATTTAGAGCACTGCTTCATCTCCATATCAGGGCCAAGACTCACTCACTCTCTCTCTCTCTCTCTCTCTCTCTCTCT
>JAAIIK010000101.1:2603530-2631958 GCA_014706435.1 Silurus glanis
AAAATACTGTATATGTATAGCTCTGAGGTGTATTTACAGACTGTAATTGAAGTACTCTGGACTACTTAGAACTCTCTGGTACAGCTAATTGGAATGCTTCAGAAATGAAGTGTGTGTGTGTGTGTGTGTGTGTGTGTGTGTGTGTGTGTGTGGTTGAGGCTGTAGATAAGAATAAAGGGCACCCTGTCCCCATTTTCCTGTGTGTGGAATAGTTCAGGAGACAGATCTGGGCTGTCAGAAAATAAATGTTGGACCACCTCCAAAGGAAGAAAGCATTAGAAGATTTGACAAACTTTATAGAACAGGACCTGAGGAACGCTTCAACATGTGTATCATGTTAAAGGATGTCACTGAAAATGTTTAAATGGTGGTGTCTTCAAGAATCAAACAAGCCATTTTATAAACAGTGGCAAAACCAAGGCAAAAACTCCCCAGTATCTAACAGAGAAATTCAGATTTGGATTACGATCTGATAAAATAATGGAAATAGGCTCGGGGCGTGTAGCTAGAATACATGATGATATCTCTTAAGGTGAAAAGTTTAAATGTGTGATACTGCCTTTGTCTCAAATCTTTCTTTGTTGCATTGCTTCTTCCCTTTTCCATGCTGCCATTTACAAATAAAGTTGTGTATGTTTTTGCTTAGAAAACATCAACAGAAGTTTTAAGAACATTTTTTTATGAGCATAGTTTATTTATTTATTTATTTTTTCTTTTCTTCAAAGCAACAAATCAGATTGAATGTACGTTATGCACATTTAGGTTTTCCAATATACGGCAGTGATGCTATTTGTGTACCATCGTGCACTGAAACTGAAAGGATATTCAAGGTTTTTCAGATAGATAGATAGATAGATAGATAGATAGATAGATAGATAGATAGATAGATAGATAGATAGATAGATAGATAGATAGATAGATATTCTAGTTTTTCAGGCTGTGCATTACAACACAGTGAGGTTCTTTCATTTCAGTGATGTTGAGAAGCTGTGGTCCAGCGCCCCTGGAGCACAGAGGGTTAAGAGCCTTGCTTAAGGACCCAAGAGTGGCAAATTGGCGATACTAGGGCTTTAACCCTTGACCTTTGATTGATAACTAAGTGTACACGCATGCGTAGTGTATGTATCAGTATTCACATATTATAATGGCCATTCCTGACCTTGTTAATAAGTGATAAAGAAGCTAAATAAATATATATAAATGATAGGTCTGATTAAATGTTAAATCTGTTAAATGTTAAATCTAACTGACTTATTTATCTGCCTTCAGCATAAAAAGCATCCCCCCCCCCCCCAACCCCCACCACCAGCATAGCTATAAACAATTCTATCATTAATCAAAGATAGTTAGGACACACAATAGGTGTTGGTCTCCTAAGCCTAGATGGAAATGAAGCTATGTAGAGGAAACAAGTTGATTTGCAACAAGAGGGATATAGAAGGCTTACATAATGAGTGACAGGGGAACAGCTGAGAATGCCCTGTTTCAGGTTGTCCCCAAGAGTGTTTATTGGAGTATTTACACCCTTCTAGACAGGACTGTGTGTGTTTGTCTTCGTCCACAGTATGTGTATGTGAGTGTATTAATGCCCCACATGAGGAGAATTAATTTACCACAAGCCCATTGTCACTTGTGATATCTGGCCTTATTTTGTCCTATGTGACTTATTTATAATTATTTTTTTCTACGTCTGTCTATTTTTTCTCATTTGTGTTGTCTGAGCTCAGGATGACACGGTGGTGCTCCAGTGTACAGCGACCGTCCTGAAGGAGCAGATCAAGCTGTGCCTGTCTTGTGAGGGCTTCGGGAACAGATTGTGCTTCCTTGAAACAACATCCAATGCCCAGGTAGCTTCTGGCTTGAGACAATTGCGTTATTACATAGATACTAAAGTATTTAAAGAAAGTCTTTTGAAAGACACTAAGCATTTGCCCTTTTGTCTGGAGGTTCCAAGTTTGAATCCTGAAAATGCCACAGCTGTCCATGGTTTGGAGTCCAGGACCAGCATACTTGTCTAGCTCTGGGGGTGTGAGGGTTGGGCTTAATGTCTCCTCTGTCAGTCAGAGCAATGGTAGCCAAATTACAAAGCTACATCTGATTGAAACTCAAGCCCAATTTCAGCAAGCAAGGGACAGAAAAAAACAATGGTCATCAACACGGCATTTCTAACCGATTTATTTCTAAATAAACTGCTAAAAAATGATTCTTTCCACACATAATGTTCCACAGCCTGATCAAATGCTCCTACTCATTTAAATTTTTCATGTATATTTTTTTCAATCCCTTATCCAGAATGTGCCTCCTGACTTGGCTATCTGCGCCTTCATTCTTGAGCAGTCGCTTTCGGTGCGAGCGCTGCAGGAGATGCTGGCCAACACCATGGAGATGGAGGTGAGAGCCAGAGAAAACAGGAAACAGGGGAATAATAGAGTGAAAGCTGGAGAGGATGAAAGGAGATGGTAGCTGAAGTTCTAGGTGATTTTTGTTAACATATCTGTGAGCTTCTAATAACATGGAGGTAAGATCCTGTAAAATGTGTAGGCTTGGATTGCTGTCATTGGGTGAATATGGTCATGTGATGAGCTCAGCTTAATCGTGCTGCAAAATGCTCAATAACCAATAGAACAGATTGTGAACTATATAAAGTTATAAAAATATATATGTAAAAAAATATATTTTAAAGCTATGCTTTACTAATAATCTAATCAGCTGTTTTTTTTATTTGTTTTTCTTTGTTTACTGATTTATTTGTGTGAAATTTTTAGTTTAGTTTTTAATTAGAGTTGGTCTAAAGGCTGTGCTAGGTTATGTGGAGGCGATGTAAGGCACATTCTGTCTTTGCCTTTTGGACAAACGATCTGTAGATCCTCCGTTAGCATAACTTAACTTCATCTGCCTTTTTTTTTTTCCCTTTTCCCCTGACACCTCGTCCCTTTCTCTGCCATCCGTAGGCAGTCGATTTGGACCAGTGGGTATGTCCTTGCACATGTCTCTTGTTTATGTCTACCCCAATCTGATATAAGCACCTCTCCTCCACTCCTTCCTGTCCTTTTTTCCCAGTGTGTCTCGTTTAGATGAAATGAAATGGTGCTGCAGTTACACCCCCCCCCCCCCATTTCCCAGGACTTCTCTACTCCCTCAGCTTCGATCACACCACGTTTCTCACATAGAGTCGGAATCTCATTTGGTTTCCAAATGACATTTCCAGCAAGAGTTAGTACCCGAGTAAACCTGAGAGAGAGAGCGAGATAGATAGATAGATAGATAGATAGATAGATAGATAGATAGATAGATAGATAGATAGATAGATAGATAGATAGATAGATAGATAGATAGATAGATAGATAGATCGATAGAGACATACAGAAACTCAAATCCTGGTAGATGAGGCTAGAAAACATACTGTTTTTTTAACATAAGTCACCTTCCCATCTGCCCATCACACATTAAGCGCTTACCATGGCTGTATTTTTTACGAGCTCCTTAAGAATTCAAAGAAAACCCTGAATTTTCTTCCACAATTTGTTAACACTATCATCTCCCAAAGAAACCCAGGGTCTTCTTTGGATTTGTGCCTGCCACACCGCCATTTCATGCAGCATCTTCATCCTTTTACTAACCACCACTCCATCTTTTTTTTTCCTCCCACTTATAACAAGCCATTAATCAATATATCATATTTATGTCATTGCTAATAAACGACTAAAAAAAACCTTACCATCGTGCTTAAGCTCAAACAACGCATGATATTTCTGTTTTTATTTCTTTCCCTTTTTTCTTCACCTCTCGACAGTTCCATTGTTTCCTCATGACTTTGAGAAGCCCTTCAGATTAACTCCATTTGCTGCTCACTAATCTCCAGTAGGTCATGAAAAGTTCAGGAAAAAAAATTACCATTTAGGCTGAAATATGTGCAGTAGTATAGCGTTATCTAATTCAGGGGTGGGCAGATTATAATTTCATTAGCTTTGAAATCTCACTGATCAGGTGATTAAAAATTATAATGCAAAGCATAAAGCTAGGTTAGGTAGGTAACAGTGGTGGACAGAATCAAAGTAAAGTTAATTAATAAAAGCTTTTTAACGTATCTGTACTTTACTGAAGTATTTCTATTTGGGGAGACTTTCACTTTAACTTCACTGCATTCCACAGTCAAATATTGTACTTTTCCCCCTACTACATTAAGCAAAATTTGTTGTTGCTTTTTATTTATAAGAGGATAAAAATTTAACTGGTCAATCACACAGCAAGCCACCAATCAGGGTAGAGCACACGCTGATTTGACTCATTTATATCATTCTATTAATAGACTGGTGCGTTTAGATTAACATTAGTCTTTTCACATACTTTGGATACTTAAGTGCATCTGAAGGCAAAAAATGTTGTACTTTTACTCAAGTGAAATCTTTAAGGGACACTTTAACTGAAATAATATTTTATCCGGTGTATTTCTACTTTAACTGAAGTACATGGTTTTTGTACTCTGCCCACCACTGGTAGGTAAGTAAACAGTTACAATAATATTGTTCTTTCTGTTGCTTTATGAATAAAGAAATAGCCCAGGCATGAAGTCTGCTTGTTCTTGAGAACCAGATTATTAATTTGTCCACCCCAGGGCTATTAACTCGCCTACCCCAATCATTTACAACATTTATACAGATACACATACAGAAGCCCTTTTATGGAATAAAAAAGTCAAAACCAGTAGTAATATCTGGGTATTAATCTGAGAAGAAGAAAGAAAGAAAGAAGGAAAGAAAGAAAGAAAGAAAGAACATCTCTTTTAAAATGAGCAAGGCTCTTTCTGCTCTTAGAAACAAGCAATGATCCAAAATGGTAATGAGAATAGCCTGACATGAGAAAGTCCATGCAGGAGAGAGGGGTGGTGTCATTAAGGATTGAGGTGCTGAGAGAAAATCTGCTCGCTGTTACTGTCAACAGGAAGACAGATGGCGGTGTAACACACTGACCCACACAGGTGGATGAAGGTGTGATTAACTCCAGAGACCTGCCGTGTGCATACTCTCTCTCACCCGAGTCATGCTACTGACACCGATGACGATGTTTCATGGTGATAGTGCAGGTGATGATAATCACTAATAACAATAATCGTCTTTTGCCTTTCTCATTCCTAAACCTTACGGTAAACTGACCACATACCGTAACTTATGACCTCATGGAAGCCTTTTGTGAACCCTTTCGGTTTGGTGTGACCTTTGTTTGACCTCTGTTTGTACTCATGTGTGGACTTCCTGTGGTACCGTAACTCACTTCCTCCAAGTTTGATGGGAGGTGAAGAGATGCCTATTCCCCCTCGGTGTGGCTTCTCTTCCTTCTTTTCTTCCCATGAGCATCTATATGTGGTTTACTGTACATTCTTCTCTCATTTGTCCTGCTACTCATCTCTGTTTTATGTTTGAAGAATGAAGATGACATCCATTTTAAAAAGGAGGTTGCGGGTGGCATATACACTCCTCATTCACTCATAACGAACACACACACACACACACACACACACACACACACACACACACACACACACACACACACACACACACATACACAGATAAATGTTCACAGATGTTTATAACTACCCACTCACAAAAAGCCATGCTTACACACTCCTTTCCCAAGAATGAAGAATAATGAATGTGTATCTGGGTTGAATAATTTTCTCTTTTCTCCTCCGGCTCTCTGTTTCCAGTCCTCTCAGGGAGGAGGCCATCGAACACTGCTGTATGGCCATGCTATCTTGTTGAGACACAGCCACTCTGGCATGGTGAGCCACAAAACATTCGTTCAGCTGTTCCGCATTTTTTAAAGTATAGCGGCACCTCAGATCGACCAGCCATAACATTAAAACCACTGGCAGGTGAAGTGAATAATATTGATTATAAGTCTCAGAAGGTCTGTGATATATTACAGCAAGTAAACAGTCAGTTTTTAAAGATGTGTTGGAAAGTGAAACAATCTGAAGGATTTTGACAACGACTAAATCATGATGGCTAGACTACTGGGTCAAGTATCTCCAAAACAGAAAGTCTTTTGGAAGCGTTTCTGGTTCTGTAGCTACAGAGACCGCATGCTGATCCATATCCACCATCAAAAGTTCCTATAATAGGGATTGCAGCATTATGGACACTGGAGCAGTAGAAAAAGGTGGGCCTGGTCTGACTAATCATGTTTTCTTTCACATCATGAAGATGGCTGAGTGTGTGTTGCTTACCTGGGGAAGAGTTGGCATGAGGATGCACTCTGGGAAGATGGAAAATTGTCGGATTATGTGCGATGCTCTTGGAAACGAGTTTCATGTGTAATAATTTCTGGCATTCCTGTGGATGTTTTTGACTTATGCTTCCTATGAAAACATTGTTCCAGACCAAGAAGCCCTTCATGATAATAGTATTCCCTAATAGTAGTTTTGTATTGTTCAGGAACGGATTGATGTACATGATGAACCTGGGACAAAGGTATTGATTTGGCCTCCAAATTCTCTAGATCTCAATCTGATCAAGTATCTATAAGATGTGTTGGAAAAACTGTCTTATGCCAGGCTCATATTGTGCTATATTCCTTTGCAATTTTTGCTCTTCAGACTGTAGGATCTCAGTTGTCATAATGTCCGACTGTACGACAGTCAAAAACTGATGCACACAAGAAAAATTCTTGGCTGAAGTTTTACGTCATTAATCAGTGACACGTTCAGACCCGCATTCGCTCGCTAATTGTATCTAGCAGAAATAAAAAAAAAACTGTGGTGTTAATTTGGTTCATGACATGCCTTGATAATAAAAACGCCATATAAACACTCCTTTTCTCACCATAACTCAGTAAGTTTCTCTGCTTGCTGTGCTGTCCACCTGATTCATTTCAACATTTTCCCTGAGGTGGTTTAACGTTGTCGCGCAAACTGTGTCATCAGGTTCAGCGCTGCTATTGGTTCTTGGTTTTGACAGCCGTCATAGGAGAAGTCACACTGCAGGAAAGAGTCTGAAATTTTCTGACACTGCCAGAATTTCATTAGAGAGAAAACATTAGCGCAACAGTCATTAATCGGCTGTCGGTGAACATGTCAAACCAGCGATCAAAGGCTATAGATTTTAGCTAAAAATGATAGGAATCTTTTATGATTTTTAAAATTTGTTTCAGCTGACCATGATCAATTATGCCTGGCATAATTTATAAGGCCTCACTTCTCAACTTACAGGATCTGCTGCTAATATTTTGGTCCAAGATACACACACCATAAGAGGTTTTTGAGTTCGTGCTGTAAAGGGTCAGAGCTCCTCGGCACCTAATATACTATAAATATAATACTAGGCAGTTGGTTTTAATATTATGGCTGATGGGTGTATGTTTTTATGATAAAAAAAAAAAATTGCTTTGAGAAATAGTTTGTTTGCACTGTCAAACTATATACAGTATATTCTAATAAAGACATATAAAAAATAATGATTGTATATATATTAATTAATTCTAACTTGAATCGTAGTACCTCAGTTGCCTGACCACATCACGGTCGCTCACGGACAAGCTGGCCTTTGATGTGGGTTTGCAGGAGGACTCTACAGGTACACACAAAAAACGTTCACCCCTTTTACATGGATGAAGCACAGTTTTTGATGGTCATATTTCTTATTTAGAGAAACTGAAGTTGCATTAGTATGATTTTGCAAGAGTCCATATTAACTTTTTTTTTATGAGTGGCTACAACGGAAGACATAATGAATGAGAACCACAGAAGCATGATCGGGTAAAGAAATAATATAAAACTAATAAGGGGGAAATGCATATATTCGGTCATATACTGTATTTAACTGTAAAACTGTAACCCTGTAAGAATCCTTATACATTGTATTTGTATAGTGAGAATGGTTGTAAGCAAAATGCCTACAAAATAATATACAACAGGGGTTTCCCCATGCTAGTATAATACAAATTGTACTTATTGACTAGCTTATGTTGCACAGAATAGAAATTTCCCATATTTTACAACCCTCACTGATTCCAAAAAATGTCTTACATATTTTTATGTATTTTTTAATATACAATTTAATGTAAACTTTGGCTACGTACTATACAAGTCGTGAGAAAAGCATTAAAATGTGTGGTAAGTGATGTTTTACCTTAAAATGTGGTGCATTGTAGGTGAAGCATGCTGGTGGACCATCCATCCTGCATCCAAGCAAAGGTCAGAAGGTGAGAAGGTCAGAGTGGGAGATGACCTGATCCTGGTTAGCGTGTCATCTGAGAGATACCTGGTAGGACTTTTTACCTTTTCTTGTATTGGATCTTCCTCTTGGATATACACCCATCTCACAGTTCTGCTTGTGCATATCAATTCTGCGTGTCTTAGTTTGTCGTTGACTCCTGTCTTTGAGCTCCTGTGATTTTTGTGTCCTTGCAGCATCTGTCCTATGCCAGTGGGGACTTAATGGTAGACGCCTCATTCATGCAAACCCTGTGGAACATGAATCCTGTGTGCTCAGGCTGTGAGCTTGCAGAGGGTGAGCTTCTGTTGAATAATTAAAAATCTACTTTTTCGCATCTCCTGACCCTCTGTTTAGGTTTTTATTTTTTGAGAGGGACACAATGAGATAAATGTTGAAGGTCAATTTAGATATAGGTTAGCTTTGTTAACCAAAACAATGAGTCAATAGTACCCAATAAGAGTCAATAGTTTGCAATAGTACCAAATAAGAGTTAACAGTAACCAATAAGGGTCAATAGTTCCCAACAATACCCGGTAAGGGTCAAAAGTACCCAATAAGGGACAATCGATTATAGTGATTGTAGGGCAAATCCTCATACTGTATAATAAAACAACAAAAGAAGAAAAATTATTGCTACATTGTTTTTTTGCAAGGTCTGGAGATCTACCAGCTCCAGATGGAGCTGCTGATAGATTGTGATCATTTAGCTCTTTAAATTTCCTATAAAAAGAAAGGTATACACAAGCCAAGAAAGCCCAACACATTTACATAACATCACATTTATATAATTGTTATGCCTATAATGCATTAATCAGACACTTATAGTGAAACTATGGCAGGAAATAAATCTTGACTTGACTATGATTGCCTGTCAAATTTATACTGAAAAGCCAATATAGGAGAATACAGGAGAAGCTTTCACTAAATGTATGGTACGTAATGCTCGATAAAAATTACACTCCCCAAATTTGTAACCAATTTATTTTTTAAATATATATGCAATACTGTATGTATTTAACCTATAGGTTTTTTGACTGGGGGCCATGTTCTCCGCTTGTTCCACGGCCATATGGACGAGTGTCTGGCCATACCCCCACCCGACCAAGGAGAAGATCAGCGCAAGTAAGCGAGGAAACACAAAGACAAAGCTGTGGCATAAAAATGTGTTCTGCCCTCTCATTTCTGTCTCTCTTCTCACTCTCGACTCTTTTTCTGCTTTCTCAGGATTGCACAGTACGAGTCAGGAGCAGTCTGTAGTCAAGCACGCTCTTTGTGGAGACTTGAGCCTCTGAGAATCAGGCAAGGAGAATGTTTATTACATGATCAGATATGGAGATGTGATCACTGAGCTTATAGAACGGTAGATAAAGAGCCAAGGCTGTGTCAAGTATTAATTGTAATTTAAAAAAAGAAAATACTAGTTTATTGATTTGATTTGATATTGAGATTTTTTTATGAGTTGTACTAAAAGTACATGGGGAAATTCCACACACTAAGGTGCAGAGATGGGACTTTATGATTTGCAAAATGTGTAAAATGTGCCATAGTTACTTCTACATTCAACAGATTTCAACAGTTTTTGAGTAGATTTTTACCTTGATGTAATTCTTATGGTTTAAATTATTTTTTTTTTATAGCTGGAGTGGTGGTCATATGAAGTGGGGTCAGCCATTCCGTATACGCCACATCACCACTGGACGCTATCTGTGCCTAGATGATGAAAAAGGTCTGATGGTTCTGGACCCAGAGAAGGCCAATACCAAGCAGTCAGCTTTTTGCTTTCGTGCCTCCAAGGTCTCCATTTGTTTGAAATTCTTGATAAAAAAAAAGCCAAAGCAGATTTCATCAACACTTTTTTACTTAATTAAATAGTTTCACGTTATGTAGTATAAAATGATTTAATATTTATCAGCAGAATTCTTATTTTAATTCACGTCCTTTCACTCTACTGTGTTTCATTGTTGTCTGTGAGCAGGAGAAGGTGGAGGTGGTGAAAAAGCGTGATGTTGAGGGCATGGGGGTTCCCGAGATCAAGTATGGCGAGTCGATGTGCTTTGTACAGCATGTTTCTACAGGTCTGTGGCTCACCTACGCTGCCCTCGATGCCAAAGCAGCTCGTCTGGGTACCATGAAAAGAAGGGTACGATACTGTAGAGAACCCAAGGCCACATGACCTGCCTTCTATGAATACTAATTGCATAACTGACAAATATATATCTGTGTAGTGTGAATCCGAATACAAATCTTATTTCGGCTGAAAAAAATAAATTTCTATCCTTTCTCTCTTTTCTTTTCAGGTTACTCTACATCAGGAAGGCCACATGGATGATACCTTGGTGATGTCACGTTCTCAGACGGAGGAGTCTCAGGCAGCTCGCATGATCTACAACACCTCAGGCCTTTTTAAACTGTTCATTAAGTATGAATTACACTACATCGTACTGCCTTTTAATAACTGAGATGTATAGATATGTATGTAAGACACAATACTTATAATATATAAAGATGCAGTAGGACAGTAGAAGACTTTATTGTGAACTGCAGGCAAATGATTAATATTATCAGTACAATGATTTTTTTTTTTACTAATTTGAATAGACAAAGACAATAAACAAAGTGTCCCAGTCCTATGTACTGCATAGAAATCTACTATGATTAAAGTGTAATCAGTTCTCTAACACAGCTAGCACGAACACTAATATACTGTGTGTAAAGGATATTAGTTAATGTAGTGAAGGGGCTTGCAAACCATTCGCAGCGAGAAATTGTTTTTAATTAACATGATGCTATTCAATCTATTTAAACTATTAGGCTCATAGTTAGGGTTAGTGATTTAGCTAAACGGAACAGTACTACACTAACGACTACACTATTATACTAACTGAACTGTAGGTAATCAGAATATCTTCATGATTTCTTATGTTCAAGGTTAATAAACAAAAAATAATACTGAGTAACTAACATTCCAGACACAGTATAACATATCAAATATTTCATTTATATAGTATTTGTACCATTAATAGAAATGCATTCAGAAGGAGCCACACTCAGTGGCAGCCTATAAGAAGATTCTTTCAAAATGAGCTATAAGTAAATATCTATATAGAAAATAATGGGATCTGGAAGAATGTAAAGTGAATCGTTGAACATTACTGAAGTTGTTCTGTTTATGGAAGTGTCAGAAGGATGAAAGCTTTAGAGCGAAACTGTTCCTTTTGTTCTTAGCGTGTGTTTCATTGCTTTGTGAAAGCAAGAATATAAGGAAAGATCAGGCTCAATTTGCTGTATGTTTATGTGTAGGGGGCTGGACTCTCTAAGTGGGAAGAATAGGGCTGCAGGTCCGGTCTCGCTCCCTCTGGATGGGGTGATTCTCTCCCTTCAGGATCTTATCCACTACTTTCAGCCACCTGAGGAGGAGCTGGAGCATGAGGAGAAACAGACAAAACTGCGCTCACTGCGCAACCGTCAGAACCTCTTCCAAGAAGAGGTAGGTCATGAAGGACATCTGGGAGATTACCAGCTGTCGGTGCAAATTTAGAGCAGTGTATTAAAAAAATATGTGTGTGTTCATGTGTCAGTCATTATTCTACATAGAGACAATTTGATAAGGTGATATTGAAATATTTTTTGAGATTTATATTTAGATCATCTGAGACGTAGAAATAAATACCTTGGTCTCAGTCGAACCAGTTGATGATTCAGTCAACTGCATGTTTCTGATTATTACTGATTGTGTTATAGGGAATGATTACCATCGTACTGGAGTGTGTCGACAGGCTTAATGTGTACAACACTGCCGCTCACTTCTCTGAGTTCGCCGGGGAAGAGGCAGCCGAGTCCTGGAAGGAAATAGTCAACCTGCTCTACGAACTGCTGGGTGAGACCCTGAATTTTGTTACTATAAAAAGCTTGCTTACGTTTGAAATTAGTGATCATTTATAATTCCACCCTCCCACTGATTAGTTTTTCCGGGTTGCATTTTACAGTAAGAGAGCGGCCTCTAGAGGCGAATCACTGACACCATGTGTTGTTTGTTGAAGTGTCTTTTTTTTTTTTTTCATTTTGAATGTGTTTTTATTTATTTGGTGTGTTACTTTTTTTGTTTCAGTTTGAATTTGTCTTTTATTTTTCTTAGTTTTTTATATAATTAAACTTTTTATATTGATTAAATTTAGCACATTTCCATGATTTCATACCTTTATTTGTTTTTTTTTTTCTCAAAAAAGTTCAGTACAGACGCTCCCCACTTTACAGACTTTAACGGATACAAACAAAGTCGAAAAAATGAGTCTACATGATGCGCACTGGACTAGGGAGAATTTATTTTTTAAGTGCATTTTTCAAAATAGATTTTTATTATTTTTTTAATTACTTTTTTTAAATACAAAATATTATATACAGTATTTTGATTTGTTTTAGTATACTGACTTTTGGCAGGTTGCTGTAGTATAAGAGAAATAAAACACTTCAGGACATGATTGCCATTGCCGATTATTGTTCTGTACCATCAGGCTCTTCATTTATTCTTTCCTTAATGTATATTTCTTGTTCTATAATTTCCATGACATAATACAGCATCCCTAATAATCTGTAATGAATACACATGCACATGTATAACATTTATTTCTTTCTGTTATGCAGCTTCGCTTATCAGAGGAAACCGTGCTAACTGTGCTTTGTTCTGCGATAATCTGGACTGGTTGGTCAGTAAACTGGACCGTCTGGAGGCCTCGTCAGGTGCACAGCTCTCGCACATATCATATAGAAATGACCTGATATGGTCCGGTGCTTCATTTACACGTTTCTACTTCTTTCCTGCAGGAATTCTGGAGGTGTTGTACTGCATTTTGATTGAAAGCCCTGAAGTCCTGAACATCATCCAGGAGAACCACATCAAGTCTATTATCTCTCTTTTGGACAAGCACGGACGCAATCACAAGGTCTGCTAGTCAGGATTATAGTCATGCATACTGTCATTGCTAATAATGTGTCTGACCTGACATGATTTATTTTGTACGGGAATTTCTAAAAGATGTGAGTACATGTGGGGAAGAGCTACTAGGTTTTGTAGTTAAGTTGTTGCTAAGAGAAACAAGGGCTGAAGTCATCATTTTTTGTCAATAGGTACTGGACGTGCTCCGCTCTCTGTGTGTGTGCAACGGTGTGGCTGTGAGGTCCAACCAGAATCTCATCACAGAAAATCTGCTACCACGCCGTGAGCTTCTGCTCCAGACCAACATCGTAAATTATGTTACTAGGTAAAATGGCACCTTTTTGCAAATTGTTGGAGCTAAGCAGTACCATATTTTTTCACAATTCGGACTTTATCTCTCACTTTTCTTCTTGCAATTCCAACTTTTTTTCTTCACAATTCTGACTTTTTTAGCCAATTGGTCAGTGTCACTCTCTTTGTAGTGTCAGGAAGCTTTACACATTGAAAACGAAAAAGACTGATCTGTAAAACAATGAATAAAATCATAAATGACAATTTTTTTATGACTTTTTTTCACAAACCGTGAGATCTTCATGTAACTGGAAGAATCGAAAAAGTAAAAGAACTTGCGAGAAATAAAGTCGGAATTGCAAAATGTAATAAAGTCGGAATAGCGAGAAATAAAGTCAGAATTGAGAGAAATAAAGTAAGAATTGAGAGAAATGAAGTCAAAATTTGCATGAAATAAAGGCGGAATTGCGAGAAAAAAGGCAGAATTACAAGAAAAAATGCAGAATTGCGAGAAAAAAGGTGGAATTGCGAGATAGAAAGCAGAATTGCGAGAACAAAGGTGGAATTGCGGAAAAAAATTACGTTGGAAATTAGGGGAAAAAAAACAACTTTTATTTGGAGGAACTGGGCTTCCATATGATACAGCGTGTTAATTAAACTGGTTTTCGTGATCATAGTGCTCTTCAGACTGTTTAATTGTTGTTGTTATCCCTTTATTTAATAAACAAAATGTATCCATTAATGTTCATTCATTTATTAATTACAGTTCTATCTTTTATGCAGACTGCATTTAGCTAGTGCCAGGCTTGGTTTGTATAATAAGCTGCAATAGCAATAAGTTGAACATTCATTTCAGACATGTTGTGACTGCATTTTGTGTAATGTTTTGTGTTTTCACCTCAAATTCTGTCTGATGATAAAACATTTAAAGAATTCGCCTTTTTTGTACATAATCTGTTATCAAAAGATGATTTTTTTTTTTTTTTACTTTGTTCCACAGTGTAAGACCCAATATCTTCCTCGGAACATGTGAGGGCTCGACACAGTATAAGAAATGGTACTACGAGGTTATTGTGGACTATGTGGAGCCGTTCGTGACTGCTCATGCTAGTCATTTACGTGTCGGCTGGGCGCTAACAGAAGGATATAGCCCCTACCCTGGAGGAGGAGAAGGCTGGGGAGGTAATGGTGTTGGCGATGACCTCTACTCCTATGGATTTGATGGATGTTACCTGTGGTCAGGTGAGTGTAAAAGCTAGTAGTAGTGAGTTTGGTTGTCTGAGGTTTTTCTGTCATTTCTTTAGATTATTCCTCACAGTTTGACTTAACAACTAGTTTCAAGTGGAATTTCTAATTTGTCATTCATAGGTCATGTGGCTCGTCAGGTGGCATCACCCAGTCAGCACAGCCTGGCAGCTGATGATGTTGTAAGCTGCTGTCTGGATTTGAGCGTGCCCAGTATCTCTTTTCGCATCAACGGGCATCCTGTTCAGGGCATGTTCGAGAATTTTAATTTGGATGGCCTTTTCTTTCCTGTTATCAGCTTATCAGCTGGGGTCAAGTGAGAAATTTCTTCTAACAATTTGGTTAATTGTTTGACTTTGTTTCAATTGTGACAGATTTTCACTCTTAAACTGGGGCATGTTTTCCTGAACTTTCCTAGAGCTCGATTTCTATTGGGCGGACGTCACGGTGACTTTAAATTCTTCCCTCCACCTGGCTATGCTCCCTGCTATGAGGCACTCCTGCCCAGAGAGAGGATGCGTATCGAGCCCATCAAAGAGTACAAGCATGACTTCAGTGAAGTCAGAAACCTCCTGGGCCCCACACAGTCTCTCAAACACACCTCATTCACACCATGTCCTGTGGACACCGCTCAGGTGCCCAACCTATACTTTCTATTTCTGTGCTAAATGTCAATTATTCTTTCAATTGTGTTTTTGTAAAGCAATTTTAGGCAAAAAAAAAACATTCTGCATGTTAATTTTTTTTTTTTTCATAGATTGTGCTGCCACCTCACTTGGAACGCATCAGAGAAAAACTTGCTGAAAACATCCATGCGTTGTGGGCTGTCACTCGCATCGAGCAGGGTTGGACCTACGGTCCAGTAAGTGTCTTTCTTTCATACCTTGCCACAAACTACACCACAAATATTCACTAATACTGTATATGTTGAGTTTAATACATCATCTCCTCTCTTCATCAGTTCCGTGATGATAATAAGAAACTGCACCCGTGCCTGGTTGACTTCCAGAACCTTCCAGAACCTGAGAGAAACTACAACTTGCAGATGTCTGGAGAAACTTTAAAGTAAATAATTATTTTATTCTACTCACATAATATATATATTTTTAAATTCTCTTTTAAAGTTGTTTCCTGGCTAGAAACCTGTGTTTGTACTCAGTTTGAGTTACTTTTATACTTTACATAAAACTTTTTGCTTTTGAAATTCTTCAGGACGCTCCTGGCTCTGGGCTGCCATGTGGGTATGGGAGATGAGAAAGCAGAAGAAAATCTAAAGAAGATCAAGCTGCCTAAGACGTATGCTGACAAATCCAACAAGAGCCAGATAACCACATACTGAACAAGATTTGAGATATCTTTAGGTCTTAGACTGAGGTTTATACCACTGCGTTTTTAAACTGACCCCTCATTTAACATAGAAATGTGGCAAACATAGTGTTAAAATTGGAAGTGAAAGTAGTAGGTCTACGGTTTATTCTCTGGGCTACCGAGGGGATGATCAGGGGTTCAAGCCCCAGTATCGCCAAGCTGCCACTCTTGTGCTCCTGAGCAAGGCCCTTAACACTGTATCCTCCAGGGGCATTGCTTCCTAACATCGTTTAGATGTGTAAAGAAAGAATTTCACTGCTCTGTAATTTGAGATTAAAGTTAAAAAGCCTCTTTCTTGAAAAAATATTCTATACAGTAAGTAACTTTATGTTGAGATGAAGGTATGTTCTTCAGCTTAGATGTTTAATTATTTCCATATTTATTTTTTAGCTGTTTGGTGTAATTCTGCAATACAAAATGATTTTCCCAGACCATCAAACATACAAATGATTTCCTTCACAACAGCTACATATCATGCTTATTTACGCTAACACTCGTTTAACAGGAAGCATATGAAGCATATTATTTTCTTTCCTGCCTCTTTCTATCTCTCAGGTATGTGATGAGCAGTGGGTACAAGCCAGCTCCTCTAGATCTCAGTCATGTGAAACTTACTCCCAACCAGAACCAGCTGGTGGAGAAGCTGGCAGAGAACGGGCACAATGTGTGGGCACGAGACCGTGTGAGGCAGGGTTGGACTTACAGCATTGTGCAGGTATTATTCAGGGTTTTAGTGTTGGCAGGAACGATATGAGATATGAGCTCCTACTGACCAGCTCATCAAAGTAGATGAAGAGATGGAGATCTGCTGTTGTGTGTAATGCAGCATGCATCTACCATCATGGTGCTTACTACAATCTTTTTTTTAAGATACCAAACTCAGATGAGATGATGAGAATGGTTAATAGAGATGATAAATTATTATTAACTGGATTTTGCTAAATTAAACTGAAGTGTTTAGCAGTTACATGTTTTTGTATTTTTGTCTTTAGGATATTTTGAATAAACGTAACCCTCGTCTGGTACCGTACGTCTTACTGGATGAGAGAACCAAGAAAACCAACAGAGACAGTGTGAACAATGCTGTACGCACCCTCATTGGCTATGGATACAACATTGAGCCACCAGACCAAGAGAGCAGTAAGCGCTGATTATCTTACACATCAAAATTTATCCGTTATACAAGTTTGTTTAGACAGCGCTTTTTATCTGTCCATTACACGTCAAAAGTTTTCAATTCCAATATGACTTGAGTAAAAGTCTTAGAATATCTGATTTGAACAGTACTGAGTATTGGTAATGCTTATTGTCAATTAAAATATTGTGGAGTACAAAGTATATATATATATTCAGGGTTGGGCAAAGACACATAAAAATGTAAAAGAGAAAAATATAACAACTTTAAGTGAATCAAAATAAACTACAAAATACAGAAGCCACACCATATATCAAAATAAACTACTGTATTTTTGTATTTAAAAAATACTAAGGACTTTTACAAGGGAGCATAAAATTTCTTTGCAAACTTTCCATCAATTGGCCTATTTGATTTCTCACATTACACCGAATCAGTTGATTAAGTAAACAATGTTTGATAGCAACAGCGTTCCTCTGGCCGAGCCATGCAAAAAATCGTTTTCTAGGTTACGTATGTAACCCTGGTTCTACGAGGGAACGAGATGCTGTGTCAACAACGCTTTGGGAATGCTTTCACGTGTCCATGATCTGAATCACGTGTGTAATCTGTCCAACGGGAATGGCGCAACGTTGCCGGCTGGGTGATGTCACAACCAGGAAGCTATAAAAAGCACATGCGGTGGAGATGGCACTAGCTTCTGCAAGGGAAGGAAGCGCTCCAGGGAGTGTGGCCTGGAGATGCAGCGTCTCGTTCCCTCGGGGAACCAGGGTTGCATACATAACCTAGAGACGTTCACCTTCAAGAACTCGAGCTGCATCAACAACGCTTTGGGAACGAGTGTCCAATACCGCATTGCTGACCAGTCCCTGACTAGTGTGAAAGGGCACAGCTAGGTTAAAAAACTGAGGGGCCAGGAGTGGCACTAAGGTCAAGGTTGTAGAACCTGACAAAGGTCAGCGGGGTAGACCACTCTGAGTGGCGTGAGCTCTGACAACGAACGGTATGGGGAGACCAGAGGACTCATAAGAAGATTAGATAGCATCCACAATCCACCTGCTGAGGGTCTGCTTGTTCGCAGTAATTCCCTTTTTATAGGGGCCGTAGCAGACGAACAGCTGCTCAGACTTTCTCCACAGCTCTGTTCTGTGGACATATGTGTATGTACAAACTGTATCCTCCTGTGATCTTTCAGATCTCCCAGACCCTATTTTAATTACTTGGTGTTTGGTAATGAAGGGCTACTTTACATCAGCAACACTGACTCAATGACAAATAAGTCATTTATAAGAAGACGGCTGATGGCATTTGTATTCATAGCAACTAGTTTCTTTCTAATTAATCATTTGATTGTTAATTATAAATATAATCATATATTATATTTATGATATACAAATTCTATCTAATACCCTGTAAATATATATTTAATTTTCATACACAAATGAAAACAGCTAATATATATATATATATATATATATTTATTTATTTTTATTTTTTTATATATATTGTACTTCTGATAAGAACTGACTGTTGTTGCATTTAAGATCAATACGTTTTATAAAAAAACACACACTGGAATATAAACTCCCTGTTTTCAATTTTTCCAGGTGGCCACTCGTTGGAAGGTGGGCGAGGCGTTAAGGTGCGAATCTTCAGGGCAGAGAAGCAATATGCGGTGACCTCAGGGAAATGGTACTTTGAGTTTGAGGCAGCGACAACGGGAGAAATGCGAGTGGGTTGGGCTCGGCCGAATGTGCGTGCTGGCACTGAGCTCGGAGCTGATGAACTGGCTTATGTTTTCAACGGAAACAGGGTATGTGATGGTTTATTTCATTGTCGTTGCTCCATGGGGTTTGAGTTATTTTCAGAAGACAGTTCATCTGTACTGCTATACAAGCTGCACATTGACTACTCTAAAATATATCCAAGATTAATTTCCATAGTATTTTTCATTTAGAAAAAGACTTTATCATCAACATTTGAACAGTTTACATTTTAAAACAATTTTAAATAAAATGCATGTTTGGTTAAATAATATATAAAATAATATTTAATAAAAATAGAATAAATCAAAATAATGCAATACATGTTTTTCTATTATATTGATTAAATTGGCGCAAATTAAATTGATTAAATAAAATTCATTAAATGAAAATAAATTAATTAAATGAAATAGTTTTATTATTAAAATAGTTATTTGTTAGAACCCATTTGGGTAATGCAGATGTGTATGTTTAACATTTAAATATTTAAATATTATATTTTTTAAAGATATGATCTACTGTAGTGTGCTACTTATTTCAGCACACTTTAACAAATGTCTTAAATCCTTCCATCCTTCATTCATTCACTTCCTCAATATGCAAAATTGTCGGGATTTTCTCCTTGTATTAGACATTCTTGAAGCTGGACATAAAACGTTAAAAAAATTTTATAACCCTAGGATTGTTATGTAGGTTTTGAACTTTAAAATAAGAAAATAATAATTAAACAAAAAATGCTCAAATGCGAGGCGAGACTAAACACACTTGTGATCCACACTCAGATTTTAACTGAACTGAAAGTCCTGTACGGAACAATTTCAGTACGAATACGTGTACTGTTACACCCCTATTTTATAAATAGGGGTATTTATTATATTCTATTTTATAGAATGTGTTCATACGTTTAATGTATATTTCATGTACATATTAAAAATAGAATAAATCAAAATAATGCAATACATGTTATGCAATACAATAATGCAGTACATATTATTGTACATTCTGGGGGAGTGGTGGCTCCAGCGGTTAAGGCGCTGGGTTATCGATCGGAGGGTCTGGGGTTCAAGCCCCGGTATCGCCAAGCTGCCACTCTTGGGCCCTTGAGCAAGGCCCTTAACCCTCTATGCTCCAGGGGACCCTTACGAGAAAAATAAATCAAGGACCGTGACTTCGGAGCGAAGTGGGGCCGCCTTCCCGTGGGCTCACCACCTGCAGGAGGGACCGTAAGGGACCGGTGCTGAGAGGATCGGGCAGCAGTCGAAGGCGGGGGCCTTGACAGCCCGATCCCTGGACACGGAGAAGTGTCTAGGGAATCTGCTTAGACTGCTGCCCCCGCGACCCGAATTACGGATAAGCGGGAGAAGATGAATGAATGAATGAATTAATGTACATTCTCAAAAAAGCTCAGGAAGAAGTTATAGGTTTTATTTTGTTTTCAATGATGCAATGAAATGATTTAGTTACGTAAAGTAGTGCATTCTTTAAATAACACAAATATTTTTTTTTAAAGATATGGCATATACAATACAGCTTTACATACTTGGTGCATAAGTTGCACTTTACGTAAGAAATGTAACTAATCCCACTTTTCTGTTTAGTTTAAACTGTGAACTTATGTAAACCTACGCTAAACCAAATTGTGATTTGGGATATTTCAGAGTTATCTTGGTGTTTATTTATTGAACATTTGGATGCTGTGCTTTCATTTCCAGGCTCAGCGTTGGCACATTGGAAACGAGCCTTTCGGGCGCCAGTGGCAGTCGGGAGATGTGGTGGGCTGCATGATTGACTTGGTGGAGATGAACATCATGTTTACTCTGAACGGGGAGATGCTGATCAGTGACTCTGGCTCTGAGATGGCCTTCAAAGACATAGAGATTGGAGATGGTGAGCTGCATAACCCCTGCCAGATAACTGGGAATGTAAATCTTTTTTAGGAGTGGATGCAGGAAACGGTGATACCGTGATGGTGTTTAGCATATGTAGCTTTGATGTTGTGGCCCTTTGATTATTTTAATCACTTGGCAGTGAATGCCCCATTTAAATCTTAGTGTGTTTTCCACAAAACAACTATAGTGTATATTTTTATATGCAATATTTTTCTTTTGTTGAGTCTCATATTTCCTTAAATGTCTTGTTCCTTGTCTGCTAGGTTTTATCCCTGTGTGTGCATTGGGCCTGTCTCAGGTGGGGCGTATCAACCTGGGCCAGAATGTTAGCAGCCTGCGATATTTCGCCATTTGTGGACTGCAGGAAGGATTCGAGCCCTTCGCCATCAACATGAAGAGGGACATCACCATGTGGTTCAGCAAAAGTCTGCCCCAGTTCATCCCAGTGCCTACTAGCCACAATCACATTGAGGTCTTTACTTCATTTGTAATAGAATGTTATAAATATCAAATGGAATAGGAATGCCCAAAATATATGTGCAAATATGATCATTTCTTTGACAAGTTTTCTAAATAGTTTAATGCAAAAATTCCTGGGCCATATTTGATTAGACTTTTGCAATATTTGGTGGATTGCACCTTCTATCACACTATTTCAGAAGGGTTTTTTTGACTGAATTTTTGTGACTGCACAGGTGTCTCGTGTGGATGGCACAGTTGACAGCGCCCCCTGTCTGAAACTCACCCACAAGACCTTTGGTTCCCAGAATGCCAACACAGACATGCTGTTCCTGAGGCTCAGCATGCCTATCGAGTTCCACGAGACTTTCAAAGTGCAGGCAGGCACCACACCCCTCACTCGAACCCTAACCATTCCAGAGGACGAAGTGTTGGAGGTGGATCCGGACTCTGATTATGAAGTTCTGAAGAAATCAGCCAGCAAGAAGGAGCAGGAAGAGAAAGATAAAGAGCCGTCTGTGCCCAGAGACACTCCAGGTGTAAAGGAGAATGACAAGGACACTGCATCTGAAAAAGGCAAAAAGAAAGGGTGAGGATAGCAGTGCTGAATGCTTTTGTTATACAGCAACTCTATTAATTATTTGTAGTACCTGGAGTTATTTGTCACCTGGGTTGCTTTTTTTCAGGCATTTTCAGTTTCATTGGCTTTATTTTGTCTTTAGACAATTTTCAGTTTTATGAATGAAAGATACCACTGCTGTGATTTTTTTTTGCATTCTGTCCATTTTTATCAATTATTCGACATGTTTTTTCTTCACGCTTAATAGTTTTGTTGGCTCTATAAATTATTAATTTTCATTTGTCAACCTGATTGTGAGCTGATCTTATTGTCATAGACTCCCTTTAGTAAATCTTGAAAAATGGCAGCACCATAAAACAAAAAAAAAGAATGAAATGTGATTGGTAATTAGATAAAAAATTATTGTGTAAAGCCTTTCCTTGAAATCTAACTGTGCAGGTTTATCAAAAGAGCATTGTTGAGCATTGTTCTGTTCATCTCGGATTGTGTTTCCTTTATTTCCTCATTTTAGGTTCCTGTTTAAAGCTAAGAAAGCAGCCATGATCACTCCTCCTCCTCCTCTACCTGTTATGCCACGCTTGATGCAGGATGTGGTGCCGGATGAACGGGATGACCCTGAGATCATTCTTAATACCACTACTGTAAGCCATTTAAATACTTTGAATGCTATGAAAATATACAAGTTTTGGGAATAATTTTGTACAATGTACAGGGAAATTGAAAGTAAGTTTGATAGAGTACTAAGACTTAATAATAGAATTCTTACACTATTAAATATGTATGAAAAGGTTTTGTTTGTTTCCATAGGTAATGTTGATATTACTATAGTATTTGACAGATATAATACATTTATATCAGACATATTACTATTAAAATGTGACATACTTTTATAACAAAAAATCTGTCGTTCTCTCTCTTTTGTCTCTCTTTCTTTGCTTCTAGTATTATTACTCAGTGCGAATCTTTGCTGGTCAAGAGCCTGGTGGTGTTTGGGTTGGCTGGGTCACCCCAGACTACCACCAGTACGATCCTAGCTTTGACCTCTTTAAAGTTCGCACTGTCACAGTGACTGTAGGAGATGACAAAGGCAACATCCATGACAGGTAAGGACTGACAGCATGGGTTTTGTGCCTCTAATAGGGGATTTTGGTATTAAAATTGGATCAGTTATCCAAATTAGGCAGATTAGGTGCTAAAAAATAAAGATTAGGCAGATGAGGTTCTTCAAATCTCAAATAAAGAGTTGCCGTCCCTTATTTTATTTTCCAGTGGATTTTTTTCCAATTATGATTCGAAGAGCAATAAGTCCATTGAGTGAATTTCATTGTCAAAAATAGTCATTTTGTAATAAATGGGAACTTATAACAGTACTGCAAATATCTTATTGATACAATCTTTCACAAAATGTGTGTGACAAACCTCCTAAAGTTCAATGTTCAACTCAATAAATGATGTATTTATTTTTCATTCGAAACCAATGTTTAATAATTATTGTGTATTTTTGCTGTTCTTGTCTATCTGTATTATTGTATCAGCATAAAAAGGAGCAACTGTTACATGGTTTGGGGAGGTGACTTAATCAGTGGCTCTCAGCAGCGCTTCAGCCAGGAGGATCTGGTGGTTGGATGTCTGGTTGACTTGGCTACTGGTCTTATGACTTTTATGGCCAATGGGAAGGAAATTAATACCTTTTACCAGGTGAGATCGGATTAAAGCTGTTTTGGAGCCTGATAATGTAATGATTTAAGGATCTAATTGTGTAAGGGTTTAAGAGTGAGCTCTTAGTTTGGATTTTCCTGGGCTTTGCTAATATTATTGGAAAATATCGTTTTTTTTTTTTTCATTCAATAATTGTAAAACTTAATGAAAAAATGGCCCATTTTACATAGGACAAGTGTTTGTTGATATTTTGTGTGATTGGCACACTGTAATTCATGCTTCTTTCTCTCAGGTGGAACCCAACACCAAGCTTTTCCCTGCTGTGTTCGTTCAGCCCTTCAGCCAGAACATGCTGCAGTTTGAGTTGGGAAAGCTAAAGGTTCGAATTTTTCCTCATTCTTTCCTCTTCAGTGAACAGATTAAGTCATTAAACACATAAACATTACACAATTCAAATTCCATGGCTCGGTTTTGAAAGCTGTTTATTGAGTATCTAAAAAATTTCATAACGTTTCTTGTCTCTGTATAATCTTTTTCGAACTCTTCCTATCGTCTTTAGAACATCATGCCTCTCTCAGCGGCGATGTTTCGTAGCGAACGGATGAACCCTGTGCCTCAGTGTCCTCCTCGCCTAGATGTCGAGATGCTCACACCGGTTATTTGGAGTCGAGTCCCAAATAACTTCTTGCAACCTGAATGGGGGAAAGTGAGTGAGAGACACGGCTGGATGGTAGAGTGCACTGAGCCGCTCACCATGATGGCACTGCACATCCCTGAGGAGAACAGGTCTGAGAATAAAACATATATATGCCTGCCCTTGATATTTCTGATCTAAACATATTTCTTTTCTTAGTTGTTCGAATTAAATATTATGTAAAAATGTAAAGTGTGGCCAAAATATTTTCCTTCTCTATCACACACAGATTAGTCTTGCATGCTAACAGTGAAGGGTTGTTATGCATAGCTTCCTGCTAACTAGCTAAGTAGGTAGTTAAATACAGTTAAGAGAACAAAACTGTCATGTCCATTTGCTAAAAGACACAAATCAGTGCAAAGTTACACATAATATTGAAAGATACACAAAATGCAACTAAATTTAACTAGTCAGTCACAAAATATTATTATATTAGGTATTTCATATTCTATCCTGATTGCTGGGATTAGGCCTGGTATGTTGTTAGACTTTTCTATTGACTAAAGTCAGGGTGAGCTGATGTGTATAATTACAAATTTCCTATGAATTGATATAGTTGATCTATTAATATTACAGGATGGTCAGGGTTAGTCAGGAACAGCTACTCAGAAACATCAAATTATAGCTTTTTTTGTTAATTTTAAATAAAAACAAATGTTACCTCATTAGTAAAGGGGTAGCTCAGTGTTAAGATATTGGACTTCTGATCGTGAGTTCAAATCCCAGCACCACTAAATTGCCACTGCTGGGCCCTTGAGCAAGGCCCTTAACCCTCAAATACTCAATTGTATGAATAAGATAATTGTAAGTTAAGATAAGGAAAAAGGCATCTTCCAAATACCATAAATATAAATGTCATTCATTAAAATTTGTCTTTCTAGTTGTGGTGTTGTCCTGTATTTGAAAAGTCTGTATGTTCTTCTTTATTTTTCAGATGTATTGACATCCTGGAGTTGTCAGAGCGCCATGACCTGCTGAAATTCCACCACCACACTCTGATGCTGTATTGCGCTGTGTGCGCTCTGGGCAACAACCGAGTAGCCCATGCTCTCTGCAGCCACGTGGACGAGTCGCAGCTTTTCTATGCCATCGAGAACACGTACCTGCCTGGACCTCTCCGTATCGGCTACTACGACCTGCTCATCAGCATCCATTTAGAGTCGGCCAAGCGCAATCGTCTGGGCACCAATCGCGAGTTTATTGTGCCCATGTCGAAGGAGACGCTCAGTATCACTCTGTATCCAGATGCCGAAAAAGCTCATGATCTGCCTGGGGTGGGTCTGACGACCTGTCTCAGGCCCAAACTTCACTTCTCACCTGTTAGCTTTGTAGGCACCGATCCAGACGTCTACACTCTTAGCCCTATCTTTCCTCTGCAGGTACGTTTATGTGGCAGTAATCAGTGCATTTATGACAGTACAAATGTAGGAGAAAGTGGCAGTGATAAAGACAGTGCTAGTGTTTAGGAATCAATTTGTACATTTGCATTAGGTTTAACACCATTGTTTGTATATAAATTGCTCATATTTGGTATATTATCCTCTATAGGAACTAAAGACCAAGTCTCTGAGCATGCTAACTGAGGCTGTAATGGATGGCAGTCAGGCTGTGCGTGATCCAGTAGGTGGCAGCGTCGAGTTCCACTTTGTGCCCATCCTCAAACTTATCAGCACTCTCCTCATCATGGGCATCTTCAACGACGAGGATGTCAAACACATCCTTAAGATGATCGACCCCAATGTTTTTGGGCCTCCCAAAAAGAAAGAGGAAGGAGAAGAGGAAGCGGAGGAAGAGACGTCTAAAGAGGAAGGAGAGGGAGCCAAAGAGAAAAAGGAGGCAGCCGAAGGAGAGGCAGAGCTCTTGGATGAAGGTGTAGGAGAAGAGGAAGAAGATGACGAGCTCAAAGCTCTTCAGAAGGAGGAAGGGGAGGAGGGAGAGGAGACTGAGAAGGCAAAAGAAGAGCAGCAGGAAGGGCAAAAAGTGGATGGAGAAAAAGCAGAAGAGGAGAAGGAAGCAGAGGAAGGAGGAGAAGAAGAACATGTGGAAGAGGAGGAGGCACCAGAGGAAGGATTGCTGCAGATGAAGCTTCCGGAGTCAGTCAAACTGCAGGTGAGCTCTACAACTACTACTACTACTACCATTAGTACTACTATATTAATAAATCATTACTTTATTTGCAGTTAATGTATTTTTCTCAGGAACATCACATTCTCTTAGCATTAACTCTTTTGCCGTGCATTTTCCTCTCTTTCTCAGTCTTTATCTTTCACGCTTTCTCTTTCCCTTTTTCTTCCCAGATGTGCACCCTGCTTCAGTATTTCTGCGACTGTGAGCTACGCCACCGTGTAGAAGCCATAGTTGCCTTCGCTGATACTTTTGTTCACTTCATCCAGACCAACCAACGAGAACGCTACAATCAGCTCATGAGAGCTTTCACCATGACTGCTGCTGAAACGGCGCGAAAGACCCGAGAGTTTCGGTCTCCTCCACAAGAGCAGGTACACACTCAGCATGAACACCACACTGCACACGGTCTTCTTCATTATCAGATGCAACACATACTCACTCTCAATGTGTCTCTAGGTATAGTATGTGCCTGAGGTTTGTGTTTTATTTTTCAGGTCGTCATGTTGACTAACTTTAAGCACTGCCCTGAGGATGATGAGTGTCCAGTGCCTGAGGAAGTGCGTGAGACTCTCCAGAAATTCCACAGTGACATCCTGAATCACTGTGGTGAGTTGTTCTATTTAACAACATATTGTTCTTCTCTGATTTTTTTATTTTTATTTAATTGTGAAACAGAAATCAATAATTTTGCTTCTTTAATATATTGTTAGAAAGCATTATTTTGGAAATAAACTACTTTTCGATTTCAGGTATCCACCTGGAGGAAGAGGAGGAAGAGGAAGAAGTAGATATTTCACTTAAAGGAAGACTGCTCAAGTTGGTGGAACGAGTGAAGAAATTGCGTAAGCAGCAAGAAGAAGAAGAGCCCGAACCTGAAGAAGAACCCAAACCGAGTAAGTAAAAAATGGTTTGTGCTAATCTAATTAACCTTTTGTAAATTAAATTTATACATTTATTTTATATAAAAATGTCAATTGCAATAGTTTATATATGAAACTTTTTTTAAATAAAAAAAAAACCAAGCATTTAAACTATTATCTTTCCAGTCGTAAATTTAATTTAATTTAATTTAATTTAATTTAATTTAATTTAATTTAATTTAATTTAATTTAATTTAATTTAATTTAGTTTTGTTTAGTTTAGTTTAGTTTAGTTTAGTTTTGTTTTGTTTTGTTTTTAAAATATTATTTATTCTTTGATGTGGTCATTAGGTGCTCAACTGGGAAAATATTTCTTAAATATTTTTTTGCATTACATATTTATCTCCCTCTCAGGCACTTTGCAGGAGCTGACCTCTCACACAATGATCCACTGGGCTCAGGAGTCCTTCATTCAAAACCCAGAGCTAGTACGAATGATGTTTAGCTTGCTGCACCGACAGTATGACTCTCTTGGCGAGTTGTTTCGAGCTCTACCCAAAGCCTATGCCATCAACGCCGTGTCCGTGCAGGACACCATGGACCTGCTCGAGTGCCTGGGTCAGATCCGCTCACTTCTGATTGTTCAGATGGGTCCTGAAGAGGAGACACTTATGATTCAGAGCATTGGGTTAGTACTGCTACATAACATGCAGTGAAATTCATGACCAATGCAAAGATCTTGCTCTTCACAACGGAAGTAATTCATGTCCGTTCTTGTATTCTGTCTTGCAGGAACATCATGAACAATAAGGTGTTCTACCAACATCCCAACTTAATGAGGGCTCTTGGCATGCACGAGACCGTTATGGAGGTCATGGTCAATGTGCTCGGAGGTGGAGGGGACTCAAAGGTGTCCCAAAGGCACAATAATGAGATTTGGCTCAATGTATTTGTTTTGTGAATAGAATAGATTTTTAACCAATGTATGACTCTTTCCAAAAAAGGAGATTCGATTCCCCCAGATGGTGACGAGCTGCTGCCGCTTCCTTTGTTATTTCTGCCGTATCAGTCGTCAGAACCAGCGATCCATGTTCGACCACCTTTCATACCTGCTTCAGAACAGTGGCTTTGGCCTTGGTAAAATAAATGTGAAAAATATATCTAGTATATATATATATATATATATATATATATATATATATATATATATAT
>JAAIIK010000101.1:2662240-2686962 GCA_014706435.1 Silurus glanis
CTTTCTTTCTTTCTTTCTTTCTTTCTTTCTTTCTTTCTTTCTTTCTTAGACCATATATTTCATTGAAATGATCTCTCTCTCTTTCTTTCTTTCTTTCTTTCTTTGTTTCTTTCTTTCTTTCTTTGAGACCATATATTTCATTAAAATTATCTAATATTTCCTTTCTTTCTTTCTTTCTTTCTTTCTTTCTTTCTTTCTTTCTTTCTTTCTTTCTTTCTTTCTTTCTTTATGAGACCATATATTTCATTAAAATTATCTAATATTTTCTTTCTTTCTTTCTTTCTTTCTTTCTTTCTTTCTTTCTTTCTTTCTTTCTTTCTTTCTTTCTTTCTGAGACCATATATTATATTAAAATAATAACATATATATGGTTAAAAAAAAAATTCAATAGTTTTTTATTGTAAATGCTGCTCTATTGTTATTATTAGTAGTAAATGACTATACATGTTAAATAAATATTGAAAAACAGTACAGTACAGTAATGTAGTGTAATACCTCACATATAATTACATAACATACAGTATGACTGTACATTTGTTTTATGGCTGAGACTTATTAAATATAAAAAAAACAGATGTTGATGCATGGCATGGGGATTTGAACACAACCTTCTGATCTGCAACACAAAGTTCCTCCGCCACATCTATCTAACAAATTTTTACTATTGGAATAACTATATAATAAAACAATGAATGTCAGTGGTTTTCTAAGTGAACATCTATACTAGTAAGAAGGCCATGAAAATGATCCACTAATTTGCAAATATAATTGATCATTTTTACCATTTTCACAAATGTTAGAAATCCCACAGTGTTTTCTGCTATATTACTAAAAGTCATTGTACTGCTTTAATTGGCTAATTGTTTATAGTGTAACCCTGTAAATTAATAAAGACAGTTTTTTGGGGTTGTAAAATAAATGTTTTGTGACATTAAGCTTCTTTTTTTTTTTACTTTTAAAGGAATCTATCAGTGACTTCTACTGGTATTATTCTGGGAAAGACATCATCGATGACCCAGGCAAGAGGAACTTCTCCAAAGCAATGACAGTAGCCAAGCAGGTTTTTAACAGTCTGACAGAATACATACAGGTAGGATTTCTTATCTGTGTTAATTGTCATTGTTCACCACGTTAGCTTCAGATGCTCTTGACCCGTGATATTTTGCCGCCCTCAGGGTCCGTGCACTGGGAACCAGCAGTCTCTGGCTCACAGCAGGTTGTGGGATGCCGTGGTGGGATTCCTCCATGTATTTGCACACATGATGATGAAACTGGCGCAGGTATTCTGCTATACATGCAACTCCTAAGCACACATGTAGACAGAAACACAAACATCCATATTCAAACAGTAAGAGTTTAGTGCTTGAGTGCGGTGTATTTATAATATCTTGAAAATATAATATAGAATTTGTTGAAATGTCTTCTGTGTCTTGCACGGATGTATTTCTAATGCAAGTTTATGCAATTGTTTACGCAACACACAGTATATCATGCAACACTGTGCATGATATCCAGTGAGACTTGCATATTACCTTGTGTGGGTTACGCCTAGCTCGGTATTGCAAGCTAATGTTTTTTTGTTGTTGTTGTTGTTTTTTTTTTTTTTTTTGGTTTTTTTTTTTTTTTGCTTTTTTTTTTTTGCTTTTTTAATGATTTTTATGAAAATTCTTTTCACATGGTGACTCCAGAGTAAAGTATGTATTGTTTTACTTCTTAAACCCTTCTTAAATTATTCTCCTTTTTCTTTCTTTCTTTCTTTCTTTCTTTCTTTCTTTCTTTCTTTCTTTAATATTTTAATATTTCCTTTAGTAATTCAGTTGCTTCCTGCTTTGAATTAGTGTAGAGACTAATACTGGTTTGCTGCTTTTTTTTGTGTATGGCTAATAAATATAATTAGTGATTAGATTTTTCACCCTGATGCAGTTTAAATAAATATTAAACAAAACCTGCATTATATTTAATCAATATCTTGTTTTATCCCCTCTAACCTGTAACTGCACTAATTCCTTTACTCCCTTGTTTTCTAAGTGTGCTACACGTCTTTCTTTATCCAATGCATTTTTGTATTACATTCTCTCCTATATTTTATCCTAGACATCAATGTTGATCCATTAAAAATATTCATATTATGTACAAAACCTGCATTTATAACAAATTTTCAACCAGCATAAAAACTTGTGATGGTGTTGAATAGTATCTGGTCAATGTACTGGACTTTAGAGTCAAGTCAAGCCCAATTATGTTTTGATGCCTCCTGCCTCCTGGGATTATTCATCAGTCCTGCATCTTGACGGCAGAAATTCTGAATCCAAGCTTATTAGCTTTGTAACTATATCGTTTGTTGATGCCTTCAAGTGTATCACTAAAGGAGTGAATACGTGAATACAAAAATGAATGAAAAATGTTGGGTAACATTTTTTATTCTGATGTGTAACCTTGCCAGATGCACCCTGACCCAGGACTACGAAATGGCGTAAGGATTCGTATTTCGCCTTCGCTTTTATCTTATGTCTAAATGATCTGCTGCTTCTCAGACACACACCACACACCCCCACTCAGCTTCCAGCAGTTTTGTGGGATGTCCTAGCTGCACATTTTCTGAAGTGTACTGTCATTGCGTTTCTGTTTCTTTTTACCTGAGCACTGAAACCAGTCGGGTTTTTCTGTAGTCAGGTTCTGCTCAAAGATTAAATGAGGCAGTGCCCTTCAGTTTATGTGGCTTGCATTTGTAGATTTTGTCCTACATTCCTTGTCCAGTAGTGACTCCATATTGTGGTCTCCCTCATGAAGGAATGAGGGACATGTTACATACCGATCCTTCAGCCCTGTTCCTTACATTTCATGTATCAATATGTATTTGTTCTTGAATTCTTTAACCATATAGTTGATTTATGTTAACCCATTGATTTGTGTGTGCCTGGTACTTGTTTTAATCCACATGCTGTCCTGTGCATATAACCTAAAATGCTAGACACCATTAAGGCTGCCTGGAATACATCCACACACATTATCAGCTTAATTAGAAGTTCCACTTTTTTCCAGCTGCTTTTTTTTTCCCATTCTGCCTGAGTGTTTTTCTCCATCCCCAATCATCTCTTGATTCATAATAAAAATCATACTTCCAATGTGTAATGCTCTATTTGTTGTTGATAAATGCAAACCCAGGATCATTTCTGGAGTAAAACACACCCAGAGGTAAGGTTGTAATCATATAGATTTTGTCCTAAAGGTGATAATTCCTATAACATTATTAGTTAAAAAAGTTAATGAAATGGTGTTCAGGGTTGCACTTCTATTGACTGGTTATCTTCAGAATTTTAATGGGGAAAGAGAAGTAGAGTGGTAGCTTGGATGTCTGTAAACCCCTTACAGTTTTGTATATTTTTGACATACAATAAAACATTATCGGATTTTTACACAATTCCTAAAAATAGACAAAGTTATTTATTTATTTGTTTGGTTGTTTTTTGTCACATTTGTTTAATGGTATTCACTTTGTCTACTTGTAGGGAAACGTGTGTGAAAGTATGATGACGTTTTAGGTCATATTCATGCGAAAATATATAAAATCCCAAAGGGTTCACAAACATCCAAACACCACTATAGGTATTAAAACTCCTGTTTGTGAGGTCTAATAAAAACGAATGATGTGCATATAACAGAATGCTGCCTTTGTCCTCAGAAAAGTGAATGATGAATCAAAATTGTTAAATACTGGTTAACATGTTTTATTTCATCTGATGTGTGTGTGTGTGTGTGTGTGTATGTATGTTTGTCTTGTTCTAGGATTCCAGTCAGATTGGTCTTCTAAAAGAACTTTTAGATCTTCAGAAGGATATGGTGGTGATGCTGCTTTCTCTTCTGGAGGGTATGATACATTTCTACACCATATAATAGAGCAATGTTGAATGCTGAAAGCATGTCATAAATGAATAATAATATAAATCTGATTATATAAGATACATATTATTGCATTCGTTGTACCGTCACTGTTTCTATAGTAACAACGCATTTGTTGGAACCTGCAAGGCATATGATATTCTAAACTAAGATTATTGATCGATGTTATTTAACAAAGAAAGTTGTATTGTTGTTGAAATTGTGTCTGGATTTCCAGGGTCACTGAGTTTTCCACCATTTAAACATTTTCAAGACTAGAGACTTCGTTCTTTTTGGTTTTCATCACATTAAATGTAACTTTAAATGGTTAAAAAGTATGATGTTTATTAATGAATTATAAAAAAATTTATAAAAGGGACAAAACAACTTAGGACATGCTGTTATAGAAAGAATAATAATCTCTGAAGTGGCTCGCTACAGGTCATACTGTATCACAACACCCCATAGTGGATTATATAACAGCACATTGTGTTTAATATAGACTTGTTTGATGAAATAGCTTGTCTTTTTGATGAGAGTCTGAGTCAGGCTGTACTGCTCCCACATTTATGGATTGAATGTTATTTTTATCAGGTAACATCGTGAATGGCACCATTGCTCGCCAGATGGTGGACATGTTGGTGGAGTCATCTAGCAATGTAGAAATGATCCTCAAATTCTTTGACATGTTCCTTAAACTGAAAGACATTGTGGCTTCGGATGCATTCCGGGATTATGTGACGGACCCACGTGGCCTGATCTCGAAGAAGGACTTTTCCAAAGCCATGGACAGTCAAAAGCAATACTCCCCATCTGAGATCCAATTCCTTCTGTCCTGCTCTGAGGCTGATGAAAACGAGATGATCAACTTTGAAGAGTTTGCTAATCGATTCCAAGAGCCAGCCAAGGACATTGGCTTCAACATTGCTGTGTTACTCACCAACCTTTCAGAGCACGTGCCCCATGACACACGCTTGCAGAACTTCTTGGAGCAAGCTGAAAGTGTCCTGAACTATTTCCGCCCTTTTCTGGGCCGCATCGAAATTATGGGTGCCAGTCGGAGGATTGAGCGTATCTACTTTGAGATCAGTGAGGCCAATAGGAACCAGTGGGAAATGCCTCAGGTCCGAGAGTCTAAGAGGCAGTTTATATTTGATGTGGTCAATGAAGGTGGTGAATCCGAGAAGATGGAGCTATTTGTCAACTTCTGCGAGGACACCATTTTTGAGATGAACATCGCTTCCCAGATCTCCGAGCAAGAGGAAGAAGGATTCGGAGATGAGGACGATGAAGAAGAAGAGGACACCAGTGGAGGAGGCAATGGAGAAGTAGAGGAAGGGAATGGAGATGAGACCGTGGCCGAGTCCAGTTCGGCATTCTCTGACTTCCTCAAGAGCATTGTGAACTTCTTCAATATGTTTACTTTCCGCAATCTCAGGCGACGCTATCGCAAACTTCGGAGGATGACTATAAAGGAAATGATCGTAGGCCTGGTCACCTTCTTCTACACCATCATACTGGGAATCCTTCACTTTATCTACAGCATATGCAAAGGCTTTTTCATGCTTATATGGAAAACGCTGTTTGGAGGCGGCCTCGTGGAAGGAGCTAAAAAGATAACAATAACAGAAATTCTTACTAACATGCCCGATCCAACTCAGGATGAGGTACACGGTGACCACCCACCTGAGCCTGGAGCTAGAAGTGTCCAGGATGCAGGTGGATCGGGAGATGGAGAGGAAGCAGGTGGTGGAGAGGCAGAAGACGAGGATGGGCAAGAAGCAGAAGGAGGAGGTAGACCTGGATTTGACATACCTGGTGGTCTAGGAGATATGGGAGAGACAGAGCCTGAGGAACCCCCAACTCCTGAGGGTACCCCACTGCTGAAGAGGAAACTGGTCAGCTACATCAAGACAAGTTTAGCATTTAACTGTATTGACAACAGCTGTGATCTAATTACTATCTTCTTCTCTATTATGTCTTCTTTTCAGGCAGCGGAAGGAGCAGAAGGCGAAGAAGTGGTAGCAGAAGAGCCAGCAAAGGAAGAGCCAGCCCCTGAACCAGAGAAAGCAGAGTAAGGATAAAAATCAAAGCACCATTTAAACAAAATATATTCATTTCAGATCTAGTTAACGTTTTTCTGAAATATTGTGCTGAAAAATTGAAGTAACATTGTGTTAAAAAATCTATCAAGTACCGAAAATGGAGAGAAAACTGAGAAAGAAGCAGAGACGGTGCCAGAGGAGAAAGAGCCTGAACAGGAAGAGATCAAAGTAAAAGCCAAAGCTAAGAAAGAAAAACCAACTTCTGGAGATGGCTTCGAGCTCTGGAATGAATTGGAGGTGCAGAGGATCAAGTTCATGGTAAGGATTTTTTTTTTCATGTTTGAGATTTTAAAAATTAAACAGTTCAGCAAAGAGTTTTATTGCTATAATTGCTATCTCAATTTTAGAACTACCTGTCTCGCAACTTCTACAACCTGCGCTTCCTGGCTCTGTTCATTGCCTTTGCTCTGAACTTCATCCTGCTTTTTTACAAGGTCAGCACAAACAGATTAGTATTGTTTCCGAATTTGAATGTGCTGTGCCTCGATATTATCTGTTTTTTACGTTTTCTCTTGCTCTTGCTCTGGGTCTCTCTCTTTTACTCTCTCAGGTGTCCAGCAGTCCTCCAGGTGAGGAATTTGAAGGCTCTGGCATGTTCGAGGGTTCTGGAATTGATGAGGGCTCTGGGGGTGAACCTGAGGGTTCTGGAATGGAAGAGAATGGTGAGGAAGATGATGAAGAAGGGCCTCTTTATTACTTCTTGGAAGAGAGCACCGGTTACATGGAGCCTGCAATGGCGTTTTTTGGCATTTTGCACACCATCATATCTTTTCTCTGCATTATCGGCTACAATTGTCTCAAGGTCAGTGAGTCACAATATGTTTGTACACTTATGTCTATAGTAGAGCTACTTTATGGGTCTTACTACAGAATAGTTATTTTTATATTTACACAATGTAATCAAGCTCACGAGCTTGCTTGCAAATATGTTTGTATAAGTGGATTTTGAGAAGTTTATGTAAAACTAGCCTGCTACAATTATTTTTTTTAATATTGAATTTGATATGCAGTAGGAGTGTGGCATGCCAAGCTGCCTTTTTCTGAACATGCAGCAATTTACATAGTTTTCTTTGAACAGGACTTTAACCCTTAACTTGGCTTGATTTACCTGTTCTTACATTAGTTCTGAAATAATTACATACTAATCCGATGAGTTCTGCTGGCTAAACCCACATTTTATAAGTAGGATTCGTAATTTAGAACTTTGAACTTAACAAATCTAAAGTGTGAGCTGTGCCACATATCAGGAATACTGAAGACCAGCAAACTCCAAATATGGCAAGGCAAGGCTGAAGACAAAACAGGCATTTGGGGAGGTGGTGTCTTAGTGGTTAAGGCACTGGGTTAGAATCAGAAGATCAGGGGTTCAAGCCCTGGTATTGCCAAGCTGCCACTCTTGGGGCCCTTAACTCTTTCTTCTTCAGGGACTTTGTAATAAAAAAATCCTTAAAACAGAATAGATAAATGGATCAAAATAAATAAATGTATGAATAATAAACTAGACTATCATTTACGGCATTTGGCAAACACCCTTATTTAGAGCGACTTACATTTTTCTCATTCAAACAACTGAGCGGCTATAGGGTTAGGGGCCTTGCACAGGGGCCCAGTATTTGCAGGTTGGTCTGGCTGGGATTTGATCTAATGACCTATGGATGCAAAATGTATTGCTTTAACCACTAAGCTACAGCAGTTGAGGTTTAAAAGCGTTGGTGGTGCTGGGATTTGAACCCGTGAACTTCCAATTCGTCTTATCCGCTGAGCCACCACTTCCTTAAGACTTGAGGCACATCAGGTGGCAAATAAGAATGAGTAATATCTGTGGAATGTTTGTGTTAAAACTTGTGATCAGAAGAAATCCCACCACCACTAATCTGGCACTTAACCAATTTACTGCTCAGTGAATGAGATATGAATGAGATAATTGTAAGTCATTCTGGATAAGAGCATGTAAATGTACAGAGGAGTGTGTTCTTGAGGACAAGTGTCAGTTACAGTGCCTTGCGAAAGTATTCGGCCCCCTTGAACCTTGCGACCTTTTGCCACATTTCAGGCTTCAAACATAAAGATATAAAACTGTAATTTTTTGTGAAGAATCAACAACAAGTGGGACACAATCATGAAGTGGAACGAAATTTATTGGATATTTCAAACTTTTTTAACAAATAAAAAACTGAAAAATTGGGCGTGCAAAATTATTCAGCCCCCTTAAGTTAATACTTTGTAGCGCCACCTTTTGCTGCGATTACAGCTGTAAGTCGCTTGGGGTATGTCTCTATCAGTTTTGCACATCGAGAGACTGAAATCTTTGCCCATTCCTCCTTGCAAAACAGCTCGAGCTCAGTGAGGTTGGATGGAGAGCATTTGTGAACAGCAGTTTTCAGTTCTTTCCACAGATTCTCGATTGGATTCAGGTCTGGACTTTGACTTGGCCATTCTAACACCTGGATATGTTTATTTGTGAACCATTCCATTGTAGATTTTGCTTTATGTTTTGGATCATTGTCTTGTTGGAAGACAAATCTCCGTCCCAGTCTCAGGTCTTTTGCAGACTCCATCAGGTTTTCTTCCAGAATGGTCCTGTATTTGGCTCCATCCATCTTCCCATCAATTTTAACCATCTTCCCTGTCCCTGCTGAAGAAAAGCAGGCCAAAACCATGATGCTGCCACCACCATGTTTGACAGTGGGGATGGTGTGTTCAGGGTGATGAGCTGTGTTGCTTTTACGCCAAACATAACGTTTTGCATTGTTGCCAAAAAGTTAGATTTTGGTTTCATCTGACCAGAGCACCTTCTTCCACATGTTTGGTGTGTCTCCCAGGTGGCTTGTGGCAAACTTTAAACGACACTTTTTATGGATATCTTTAAGTAATGGCTTTCTTCTTGCCACTCTTCCATAAAGGCCAGATTTGTGCAGTATACGACTGATTGTTGTCCTATGGACAGAGTCTCCCACCTCAGCTGTAGATCTCTGCAGTTCATCCAGAGTGATCATGGGCCTCTTGGCTGCATCTCTGATCAGTCTTCTCCTTGTATGAGCTGAAATTTAGAGGGACGGCCAGGTCTTGGTAGATTTGCAGTGGTCTGACACTCCTTCCATTTCAATATTATCGCTTGCACAGTGCTCCTTGGGATGTTTAAAGCTTGGGAAATCTTTTTGTATCCAAATCCGGCTTTAAACTTCTCCACAACAGTATCTCGGACCTGCCTGGTGTGTTCCTTGTTCTTCATGATGCTCTCTGCGCTTTAAACGGACCTCTGAGACTATCACAGTGCAGGTGCATTTATACGGAGACTTGATTACACACAGGTGGATTCTATTTATCATCATTAGTCATTTAGGTCAACATTGGATCATTCAGAGATCCTCACTGAACTTCTGGAGAGAGTTTGCTGCACTGAAAGTAAAGGGGCTGAATAATTTTGCACGCCCAATTTTTCAGTTTTTTATTTGTTAAAAAAGTTTGAGATATCCAATAAATTTCGTTCCACTTCATGATTGTGTCCCACTTGTTGTTGATTCTTCACAAAAAATTACAGTTTTATATCTTTATGTTTGAAGCCTGAAATGTGGCAAAAGGTCGCAAAGTTCAAGGGGGCCGAATACTTTCGCAAGGCACTGTATCAGATGGATTGGAAAATGTTATAGTTTGTTGTTTGCAAATCCTAAATCGGCTATTTAGACACTATTTATACTGGTATTTGGACCGTTTGTTTGAGACAGCGTTTTTCTTGACTGTCCACTATGCAAATTATCTTTCTTCTGTGTGTGTTGTGTGTGGTGTAGGTTCCCTTGGTTATTTTTAAAAGGGAGAAGGAGCTGGCCCGTAAGCTGGAATTTGATGGTGTCTATGTAACCGAACAACCAGAAGATGATGACATCAAGGGCCAGTGGGATAGACTAGTGCTAAATACACCGTAAGAAATGGGGTTTTAATTTAATGTATATATTCAGATGTGATGAAAACATTCTAGAAATGATTGATGGATCATAGAACTCTTGGAAACTTTTTTATTTTATATAAGTATTATAATAATAATTTTTAAAACCAGTGAAAACCCTTGAATAAACTGGACTGACCGTATTAACCGAGTATTGAGAGCTGTAATTACATTTCATATTTTCCACACACAGAACCTTCCCAAACAACTACTGGGACAAGTTTGTAAAGAGAAAGGTGAGTGTTAAAGATGTACTCACTGGATAATAACTATTCGCAACCTCACACGTTCATTCACATATCTCTGTAAATGCATTTGTGTATGATGATAGGTGCTGGAGAAGTACGGAGATATCTATGGCAGAGAGAGGATTGCTGAGCTGTTGGGAATGGACTTGGCGTCTCTCGATGTCAGTGCAATGACGCATGAGAAAAAGCCTGAACCTGATAACTCCATGTTCACCTGGTACAGCATCGCTTTACTCACTCACACACTTACATACATACACTTAAACATAATTCACTAAATATATATAGTTCTGTGACTCCAGGCTGACCTCCTTCGACATCAAGTACCAGATCTGGAAATTTGGAGTTGTGTTTACTGATAACGTAAGTTTGTCTAACTATTTTCATGTGTTACTTATTTTCTGACCGAATGCATTCTAATCTCCTCACTCCGTATTTCAGACTTTCCTTTACCTGGTGTGGTACTTGGTCATGTCCTTGCTTGGACACTACAACAACTTTTTCTTTGCTTGTCATCTTCTGGACATCGCCATGGGAGTCAAAACGCTGCGTACCATCCTTTCGTCTGTCACACACAATGGCAAGCAGGTGCAGCCGAATTTTTGATTTGAGTGGATATTAAATCATAAAAAAAGGGCATTAAAAAGCACTTCAATGATGATAGATGATGGAATTTTTATTAAATGAATTTATTGTCTTTTAATGCTGGATTAGTTGTTTTGGTATGCACTGTACAAACAAATGAGAATTACTTTGTAAGAGATTTATAGCCTATAAAAAGGCTATAAATTATTATTATTATCATAATGTCATTTTTTCATATGAATTGCTTTCGAAACCAAAACATTCATTGACTTTTGCATATGGTTGGTTGAATCTAACAAATATTTAGACTATGTTAATAACTAGAGGTCGCCCGATAGGGGATTTTACTGATATCGAGGTTGAATCCTACTTGCCGATAACCGATTAATCAAATGATACTTTTTAAAATGGATACTGAATAAAAACCAAACACTCCATGTAAAATAGTACTGAACCTACATACATATTACATAGAGTATATATAAACATTTTCAAAATAGGCATTGTTCAGAAGGCCATTCTAAATGTGAGGGTGGGCAATATTCAGCCCCGTTGGCCATAGTTCGGGAACCCCAATTCATGTTCTTTAGGTATCTGATGTTGCTTTTGCTGATCTTATTATCTATATTTGTTCTTGGTGCAGCTGGTGATGACGGTGGGCTTGCTAGCTGTAGTCGTGTACCTCTACACTGTCGTGGCCTTCAACTTCTTCCGCAAGTTCTACAACATGAGTGAGGACGAGGATGAGCCGGACATGAAGTGCGATGACATGATGACTGTAAGTGAAATTTCAGCGTTATGATTAAGATGTTACAGTACGTAGGTGACACTTACTGTTTCCTCCATTTCCTTCTCAGTGCTATCTGTTCCACATGTATGTGGGTGTGAGAGCCGGAGGTGGTATAGGGGACGAGATCGAGGATCCTGCTGGAGATGAATATGAGCTGTATCGTGTGGTCTTTGACATCACTTTCTTCTTCTTCGTCATTGTCATTCTTCTGGCCATCATTCAGGGTAAGGACAAAGTTCTATTTGCAGACAGAGAAGCAAGATCTATGATTCACATTAAATCTGTAATATGGAATCTTTTAAAGCAGACGTTCTCAAATGTTTGAGATGTTGCAGTAACAAGCTCCACTTTGCTGCAAAGGATCTCCACTAGTTTTTGCGGCATGGCAGTGAGGATTTGTACTTTTTTAGTTACAATAACATTATTGAGGTCAGACATTGTTGTGTGAGGAGGCATGGGGTTCGGTTCCAGCTCATCTCAAAGGTGTTCAGTGGCTCTGTGAAGGACATTCAAGTTTTTCCAGTCCAACCTTAACACACCATGTCTTCATGGAGCTCACTTTTTACACAGTTGCATTGTCATGCTGGAACATGTTTGGACCTTTTAAAAGGAAGAAATAATAAAAGGAAGTTTTAATGCTACAGCATACAAAGATTTACTATACAACGATAATTGCCTACTTGTTATTTATTTGAGTTAAAAGCATTCAAGTGACAATTCAATGTTTTTATTATAACTGTAAACTCTAAACCACTGGTTTAAAGTGTCTGTGAAGATTCCTCCTTTCTCTGGATTGCCTTGTTATTAGGAACAAAAGGAGGTGAGAGTGGTGAGAGAGGCATCAAGAGTTCCCCAAAAAGGAGAGAAAGAAGAAAGTGTATTAGAGGGGTAATGATCAGTAAATGTGAGAATGGATTAGGTCCTTGGGTGTGGCTTTCCTGGGGGACGTGTGAAAAGCTCTTGATCTCCTTGGGAAAGTATTAAAGAGCAGCATGAAAAATAGGAGACAGGTTGTGCCTGAGACCTCCACTTTTGTTGAGGGAAGGATTGTCCACCAGGACATACATGGCCTCCTTTACTCCTGTCTCAAACCATCTGTCTTCTCTGTCCAAGATGTGGATTATTTCATTCTTACTGGTCTTTTTATCCCATTTATCTTTGGTTGTTCTTCTAAGTATTTAAAACCTTCTCTTTTGTTGTTTCTTTCACGTTTTTTATTGGGTTTTTTTTTTTACATAAAAATGTAGATGTAAACTCAAATGCATTGTTGTACACTGAAAATAAAAAATGTTCTGTATTATTACCACAACATACAGTACATACTCTTTACAAATTACTAGTTGGAAATGGAAAGTAAGGTGATAATTGTTTCATGTATGCTAATAGTGTCTCAGTGAATTATCATCACAACTGCTGCATTGGGTTGTACAGGTCTGATCATTGATGCCTTTGGTGAGCTGAGAGATCAGCAGGAACAGGTCAGAGAGGACATGGAGGTAAGTTACAGAAATTGTTCTTTTGCATGGTGTAACGGTTAAGTTCATTGTTTAAGTGATTATAATTTGTGGTACACTGACCTCTCTTCTCCTCCTCAGACTAAGTGTTTCATTTGCGGAATTGGAAGTGACTACTTTGACACGACTCCGCATGGGTTTGAGACGCATACGATGGAGGAGCACAACTTAGCCAACTATATGTGAGTAAGACAGTTCCTGGGCTTATACAGTAGATTGGCCTCTTGTACACCAACCAGGGAAGGAAAGAGCTGGTGCTGGAGCTGGTGTTGGTGTTGGTTCAAGAAGTCAGTAAGCCTTTTTAAGAACCTGCCTCACCGTTTAGAGCTTTAAGTTTACGATGTATACTTTTGGGTTTGAAAAGATATACATTATTTTTGATCAAATGCAGATGTCTCAGCTGCCATACAAAGAGGCTCATGATTTTACTGGTTCTTAGTTGCTGTTTAATTTAATAATATTGCAGTAAAAATTTACCTGGAGTCAACAGTGCAAAGTAATGGAGAGTGTGTTAGAGAAGTGAAGAAAAGAGTGCAGGCAGGGTGGAGTGGGTGGAGAAGAGTGATAGCAGGAGTGATTTGTGATAGAAGAGTATCTGTGAGAGTGAAAGGGAAAGTTTATAGGACTGTGGTGAGACCTGCGATGTTGTATGGTTTAGAGACGGTGGCATTGAGTAAAAGACAGGAGGTGACAGAGTTGAATTTGCTGGAGGATGGACAGGATTTGAAATTAGATTATTAGAGTGACCATGCAGATAGACATTTTGGAGACAAGGTGGGGGAGACACGATTGAGATGGTTTGGTCATGCACAGAGGAGGAACATGGGGTATATCAGAAGAAGAATGCTAAGGATGGAGCTGCCAGGCAGAAGGAAAAGAGGAAGCAAAGGAGGAGGTGTATGGATGTGGTGAGGGAAGACATGCAGGCAGTAGGTTTGAAAGATGCAGATGGAGAGGACAGAGCGGTATGGAGACGGATGATCTGCTGTGGCGACCCCTAATGGGAGCCGAAAGAAAAGGTTGATGCAGCAGCATTTTTTGCACCAAAAACCAAACTAAACTATTTCTTTTTAATGGTGTAAATATGTTCTAGATCAAGAACTGCCATCTTGCTGATTAAAGGGCTATCACTGATACCTTGAGTTCTCAGGATTTTTATACATATAATATACTGTCTATCGGTTGCATCACCTCATCTGCTCTTTTGTTCTGCCCCAAACAGGTTCTTCCTGATGTATCTAATTAATAAAGATGAAACAGAACATACTGGACAGGTTGGTGTCACCATGCATAGATCTTTCTCTGTTTTTCCTTCTCCTTTCTTATTCCCTTCATCCTCATTTTCTGTCTCTGTAGGAATCCTACGTGTGGAAAATGTATCAGGAGCGATGCTGGGACTTCTTCCCAGCTGGCGACTGTTTCAGAAAGCAATACGAAGATCAGCTCGGCTAGTTTTCCGATGCCGGTTCACTAGTGCGCGTGTCGATGTGTGTGCCTGGAAATACAGATGGAAAGGAAATGGAATTGTTCCAGTGTTGCCAATTGAGAACAAACTTGAGCACACATTTACACCCCAAGCCTTTTATTTACTCACATCACTATCAGAATAAGAGGAAGATGAATATGCAATGTGTGTATATTATTGTTGCGTTTGTGTATGTGTGTGAGAGAGAGAGAGAGAGAGAGAGAGAGAGAGAGAGAGAGAGATCAATAGACCGAGCGAAGCAAAAATGTCTGGATTGGAAACCAAGTGTATTTTATTTTGGTAAAATTTAAAGAGACAAACAAAAATCTGAACGCTCGAGCCTGCCATCTCTCAGTCTTCTCTGGATGTTTTGATGGACCTTAAAACATTACAAGGTGCCTAATACTGAATGAACTACAATAATGGGCAGGTATGGTGATACTGCTTAATTAGGATGTCATATTTTTTTATTAGAAATCATAGTTTGATTAGAAGAATATTTCCGACTGAAATTTTGTTGTTTTTCTCTGTCTATGTTTGTTATAGATGAAGTTTCATGTTTGTTTACACATGTACATACTAGAGCAACAGAATCAGAGCCATATCACTGCTAAAGTCATGCTCTACGCAATAGAAAACATTAACATGTGATCCTTTGAGAGGAACCTAACCAAAGGCCTTTTTTTCTCACTATTTATTTCTTGAGAATTTTATATAGCCTACAGAACTGACTCAAACTTTGTATGAATGTTAAATTAACTGTTCTGCACTGCAAAGTCTTAGGATGAGATGTCATTTCTGCAACTCGGCTCTACAATGCCATCTTTACAGGAGAGGACATTTTCTTATTTGAACTTGCATAGAAACACTAATAAGGAACAAAAAATACTACCTTGTGAGGGAAATGACGCTACATAACCTGAAGGCAGGTTTTCTATTTTGGATGTATAGAGTTCAACCGCCGTTCCAATCCTGTCATGTACGTCTCTGACAAGAAAAACTTTAAATACTGTAGATTTAATAAACTTATTTTAACAAAAAAATTATATATATATATATATATATATATACACACACACATCTTTTTTTTGTTGGAGCATTATGGAAAATAACAGACGTTCTCCACCGTTCTGTTTTAAGTAAACATGAATTGAGGAATTTTTTTTTTTTAGATAAGTACTGATAAACCTAGTGATGAAAAGAGGATGAAATTTGCATCCAGTTTGCAAACAGATGTGATTTGTGATTTCGCCAGCAGACTTTTGGTATTATTTTTAAGCCAATATCATATTATTTTTTTTTCCATATTAGCCAAATAAATGATATTAGATATCTACTATTGGTAAGCAACAGAAAACACAGAGCCACACACACACACACATGCAAACGTACTTACGTTCCATGTCTGCAGGAAGTGTGGGAAAGCATTTCAAATGTGTGAAAGATAGAGGTTGTTTTTCTTCAAATCTCACTGTGTTTCAATAAAATAATATTTTAGGAGCACCTCTGATTCCCTCTGTGTATTTTCTTCGGCATGAAAACTGTTGTTTCACAGATTCTTGTTTTTTTTTTTTTTTTAACACAGATAACATATTAAAAATATTAAGCACATCCGGACAAAGAACTGAGTCAGAGCAATTGAAATAGTCATTAAAACTATTATGCAATATAAGAATGCATATCAGTTAAAAGTTTGTTAATGTTTGATAAGCTTTCAAAGCAGACTCTCTGGCACTAAGAAGTAATAATGATAGAAGTCAGTTTGGAGTTTATAACTGATGTTTCATATGTAAATGCATTGAAGGATGTAAATATAGTCATTAGTTACATCATTCTTTAATAAGGGATGTTCTGTATATTTACATCAGATTTGTAGTATATACTCTGTATATATATATATATATATATATATATATATATATATATATATATATATATATATATATATATATATATATATCTTTTTTTTCCACCTGGATTGTGGTATTAATAGGTTTGTAATTCTTTTTTTAATGATTTTCATGTTTTTTTTGCAAGCAATGACACTTTCAATGCTACAAAATTGTTTTACCTTGTTACATACATCCTGCAGATAACATTTTCAATATTAAAGAGTTACTGAGAACAAGTAAATCAGGCATAACATGCACTGTCATGCAGTAAAGTTATAAAAAGATGTCATTTTAATTGTCGATTCCTTGCTTTTTAATCAAAATCACAAAGCCCATATACAGTACATGCATACTAAACTATGCTTGTATAACCACATGGATTGAAAATAGGAGTTGAGGTGGGGACGTTAGAGCAGGGAAAATTATTCAGATTTGCAGAACACTGTGTATTCAATGACCTTAACTGAGATTTGCAAAACATCCAACATCCCTTAACCTGCAGACAAAAAGACTGTTTCTGAGGATGTGGCAACCCTACAAAATGATAAAAGTAGTTCCCCTTCGGGAACTCGAGCTGCGTCGAAACGCTTTGGGAACGCCCCTGCGTTGTCCACCCTCTGAACCACGTGTGAAATCTAGCCAATAGGCAAGCCGTGACGTCATAGACAGGCGACGTCGCGTAAACCAGGAAGCTACAAGATGGCTACATTTTCTATCAGCCACTGTGCTTCACAGAATCATGTCAGATGACTGTTTTTTGTAAATAATCACTAGTATTAAAGTCGTACTTTGCAATCTATTATTGTCTAGTGGTGTCTTTAGTTGTTGCACAGGTTATGTTGATCTCATTTCCTTGCCTTAATACTTTCTGTCGACTTAATCGCTGTATGTTATCATCCTTATTAAGCAGTCTGCACTTGCATTACAGTCTTTGCCCTCATTAAGTGACACTAGAGTGCATAATTCTTTCTCTGCCATGTTTAAACCTATCCCACTTTCTTTATACACAATCATCAATAAGAATTGAGTAACTAAACCTGTCCAGTTTAGCTGGTCACATTGCTTCAACTACTATGCATGAATGAGCTGGCATGTTATCAGGTATGTTCATATTTACTTAGGGAGTGCATACCTTTCACCTGGACTCAGACAAAACTGACTTAACTACTACTAATACTGCTAGTAATAATAAAAATAATAATAGATAAAAAAAAAAAAATCTAAATATATTCACCTATAAAACATTCTACAGGGTAACTAAAGTATTTGAATAGACACTGGAAACCTTAAAATATCTATATTAGACATTCTGGGTGCCCAGTCAAGTGCGATTAATTAATTAATTGCTCATAATTTCCGCTAACCTTTTGAACCGCACTTGATTTATGTGCCGTAAAGAAATAGGCACGTATCCAACATGGCTACATGACGCATTAAGCGATAGATCTTTAATGCCTCAGACACGCCCTTGCAAAAGACATGGGCACACATTAAGCGAGTTGGCCAGGTGCCATAGCTGCTTGTCTTTTGTTGGGCTGTCAAGTTTAGCATGTTGATAACAGTGTGAGTACAAACAAAGCAGTGAGTATATGAACACAGGTCATTTCACCCCTCCCATTAATGAATGAATATAAAAGCAGACTACAATTTTGCTGCTGTTTCTGTCTTGTGCCAGCCGAAACGCTTTTTCTTTTCTTCCATCTGAAGTATATTTAGCATCCAGAAATCATGGCCTTCGTAGCCCCACCTGGCTACCAGTCTATCTTTAATCCAGTGAGTATTTTATTTACTTTTTAATTGATCAATATAGTTTACTCTGGGATAATTTACCCAAAATGTCATCCTTGGTCTGTGTGTTTTATTTAGAGCATCCCATATGTTGGCCCTATCTGTGGTGGTCTTAGAGCAGGAATGTCGCTCTATATCCAGGGAAAGATTCAACATCATATTAGCAGGTGGACATTTTTGTTGTTGTTGTTGTTGTTGTTGTTGTTGTTGTTAAGAGGGCACAAGCACATTCTGTTTTACTTCGCTGTGTTTCATGGCACAAATTAGTTTGCATTAAATACATGACATTTTATTGATTTACATTTATACAAATACCACAAAAATATTTTACTCCTCGCTCTGTGTTATTAAAGGTGTTTCAGTTTGTTTTTGATATCACACAGAGAGCATGACGTTGGTAACCGAGCTCACATTCATACCAAGCTGATAAGCTTCAATTTTTATCTTGGTTTCTACACACACAATGACTGCATGGCCTATTACATAATGATGGAATATTAATGACTTTATAAGAATGCTTGATGGGAGTAAATAATTCTGGCCTTCTATTTTACTCCCAACAGTTTTAATTTAAATCTGCAGTGTGGTGAATTTAATGGATGCGATATTGCGTTCCACTTCAACCCTCGATTCGACTTCTGGGACAAAGTGGTCTTCAACACTTTCCAGAATGGCGTATGGGAAGGAGAAGAGATGGTCAGGCACATGCCTTTCCACAAGGGCCATCATTTTGAGATGATCATAATCATCACCACAGAGGGCTATCAGGTTGTTTTGTCTATTTTTTTACGTTTAATAAAGTAGATGCTACCATTTACCCAGAAATGATGTATTTATTCAGCAGTATGCATAAAAAAAGCTAATACATATGCTGTCATTATTATACAGGTCAATGTGAATGGGAAAGATCTCTACCTCTTCCAGCACAGAATGCCCCTGGAACGGGTCTGTGCCTTAGAGATTGGGGGGGATGTGGCCATCGATAGCATCAACGTTATTGGGGTAAAGATGAGCTGTATTTACTTACTGATGAACTGATTTGTTGACTGATTGACTGATTGATCTACTGTTTGTATGCTTCATTTTTGTTCAGGGCATGCAGGGCATGGGGGTAAGTGCTTCCTATTTTTTGCTAATTTCACTTTCGTGTAAATTCTGTTACACAATAGTTCTTTGACAAAAGAATAAATCTTTTTTTTTTATTCATAATATGGAATTTTTACAGTACAAAGGTGTGAAACTCTGCTAAAACAATTTACTTGCTCTTGTTACCAAACTCAATCTTAGAATACAAATATAGTACAAGGTTGACTGGATGGTCACGTAACATGATAAATGAGGGTAAAAACCAACGTAGCATGACCGTAGTTGATGTGCCGGTTTGACGGGTATCAGAACAAACATTTCATGTTTTTGCTTTAGCTTTGCATACGTCTAAAAAATATCTCTAGCAGACTATTCCAATGGTTTTCTTCTGTTTAAAGTAAATTTACTCACAAAGGAATTTCAAGGTGTAAACTTAAGATATTCAGTAAGTAATGTAAATAAAGAAATGAGAAACTTTTTGAAAAGGTTTCAAATATAGCCGAAAGCTATGTCAACCTTTAACATTCATATGCAGGTTAGACAACTGACGTCCATTTTGCACAACCACAGTGGCTCTTTTGCACAAAAACCAAAAAGTTTCACTTTTGTCCAATAGACAGTTATGACATGTATCTATTCATATGTATTCAATAAACAGTATAAATTTCATTATATAATTTGAACAAAAAAGTCTTAATATTTAGCAATAGTAACATCATTATTATTATTATTAATTTCCAATGGGTTTTCTATCAATTATAAAGCTGAGTAAATCTTCACCATGTATGCTTACACCTTATTTTGCTTTAAAAATTATTATTAAGTGTGTTTTTTTAGAACTTGATCACACCACATCTAGGGTTATGTACCATGTATAAAGGCTATGTCTGTGCTATGAACTGCAGAATGCATTCCTTTAATGAACATTTCGCTTTATTGTGCCAATTCTGAATTTTGTAAGACGATACCTTTTTTTTTCCAATATATTATATATGCTGGAACAGGTTTGGGTCTCCTCTTTTCAAGTAAAAAGAAAATCTCATGCTACGTCCTCCAGAAAGTTTTCCAAACTTGTTTTAGATGTTTGGAAAAGAGCCACATATGGCTGGAAAGTCAGGTGTCCCAATACTCTTGTCCATATAGTGTATAATGTTAATTAAGATCGTCAATGGACCGTTGTATGGGCTTATTATTGTTTTTAGATTCAATGGAAGATATCATGACTGTGAATCTGTAACAAGCGACATAAATAGATATCAAATGATCTGCATCTTTTATCCCACACAGGGAGGATGCCAAGGCGGAATGGATGGTAATATGGGGGTGAGTGTGTGAACTGAATACCATAAATCTTTATTTGTCTGTGTCATCATGTAAACCAGATCGTAAAGATAATGTGGTAAATGTGATAAATATGTAATAATCTGCTTAACTATAGCAGGGAGGATATCCTGGAGGTGGAGCTGGGGTAAATCTTTCTCTCATACCTACTTTAAAATGAATTAAATCTGCACATGATTATTGTTTCTGTTTACATATTCATAAATTCATATTCATATTAAACTCGCATGAACTCATTAATGGTCTTATTTATTATATGAAGCAGTGGATCTAATGATAATAATAAAAAAAAATCATGTACCTTTTTATATAATAATAAAATGGTAGTAGATACAGTATGTGTCTTCTTAGTCTAATCCCTGTTCATTTCAGGTTAATGTGGTTATACAGTAGTTAGTTGTAGGTAGTTTTGTTAAAACTTGACAACTTGAGCTTGTAATTCAGATACTTTTCAGCTCTAATTGAAAGTAATGTTTGAAGTTTTGTAACTCCTACATATACTGTAGTCTAGTCATAGTCTAATTTAAACCATCGCTGACCAGGTGTAGTATGAATCACTGAATCCATTCATAAAACGTTTCCCCCATTACATCTAGTTCCAAATATATGCCCTTTTCAACAATTTTCAGCTGTATTTTATATTATTTAAGATGCTTTATGTATATATTGTAACAGATATCAAGTCCACAAAGTTTGTAGAGTAATATGAAAATTTAAACCTACATTCTTTATAATCTGTGGAAAGTTTGAAAATAGTTTATTAGGTCCAGATATTTTTGAAGAACCCCTTTTGAACATGACTGTACATGTAATACTGTGTCTTTTTTCCTAGTCTATATTTTAATCACTGCATATTTTCAACAGGAATGTTATCCTGCTGGTGGAATGGGGGTGAGTGTATCACCAAAAAATCTATGTTGTATATATTTAAGCATGACAATATTTCATTAAAATATTGAATAAATAATTCAATTAAATATTTATCACGTTGTACAGGGAGGCTATCCAGGAGGCTATCCAGGAGGTGGAATGGGTGGCATGGGGGTGAGTGTGTAAATGGAGATAACAATCACGATTATGAAGACATATCACACCATCCCATTACTGATTATTTCCTGTAACATCTCATTGTGTTTATTTGTTATTACTTGCTTAAAATTGACTAAAAAAGATATATATATTTAGAACTAAACAAGTTTTCTGTTTTAGGGAGGCTATCCAGGACCTGGGCTTGGGGTATGCTGATATTTCCTGGATATGGATATTTATGTACAATTTGAAAGCATTGTGTATGGATTTTTGGTGATTTGGTCTTCTTGTCACCATTTTTTTTGCGATTAATTATTAGTCTGTTTCTTGAAGGGAGGAAGCATGGTGTTACCAGGAGGAAATCTGCCAGTAAGTGTACAGGAGATGTTTTTCAACATTCATTTGTTCATATTTGCATCTTAAATTGTGTTATGTTTTATATTATTATGAAAGCTCAAAAATGTTCTTTACAGAACTTGTTTATTGCAATCACCTTTAACTCAAACAACTTACATTTGAGTTGAGCACATGAAGGTTATGAGTCAGACTTGATTATAATAATGCAAGGAATTTACAGACTGATTTTAGTCATTAAAGCCACTGCAAGCAAAGTAAATTTTTTAAATCAGTCTAGTCTGTGTATTCCCATATACTGTACAGTACTCAGAAAGCACCATGAAACCATTGCAGTAATACTGCAATATGATTTATTTTAAACCAGTGGCAAACATTATTTCTTTTGTTCTTTCTTCATCAGGTAATGGGAATGCAGCCTATCTTCAACCCTGTAAGTAGGAGGAAGGTTTGATTTATTACTTGGACAATTTTAAAGCTTGCTGCAGACTTTGATATGGAAATCCATTACACCATTATAAACTATTACTTCTCACGGTAGAAATGTTTTATTAAAAACACAGTAGATTTATAGAAAATAGGAAATTAGACATGGCATTATAATACTGACTGCCATGGTCACTTTGAAAGAACAGCACAGGTACCCAAATAATACTTAATGCCAAATACCAAATGAGAATGATACGTGAGATCTGTTAATATGGTTGTTAAATGGTTAAAATAATGTTTTCATAGATTTTTAAAAATAATAAACTTTCTATTTTTTAAGTTGTATGAGCTAAATGATACTTGTATGTTTAATGTTAGTTGTGCTATTTTTTGCATGCTTAGGGCATTCCCTATTTAGATATGATTCCTGGTGGGATGGTATCCAATAGGACCATTATCATCAGAGGCATGGTGCCATATGGAGCTGACAGGTATGAATATTAAATGGTTTTAATGGTATATTTTTAGTTTGCTGCCTGCAAAGGTGCCTAAAAAATCTTGTACAATTGTGGTGGAAAGAAGTTTTCAATAAAACATCACAGAGCACAAGCGTAACCACATGGTCCTGGTGAGAGTGTGTGTGGAGTAAGGATGGTGTACTTTATCCACTAATGGTGTAGAGGTACATTGCATATGGCTAATAGAAAGAACCATATTATCCAAAAAAATAATAACCATAATCTACTTAAATATTTAATAAAATTGTTTCAGCATTGAACCCATATGGATGTGACTTCTTGGGAAATTGCACACACATACATTTTTCTGGCCTAAAAAAAGAGGTCTGAGCAAAAATAATTTACAGTCTAGAAGTGACTATTATTATTAATTAAACAATATAAAATAATATTCAAATATTTTAGGTATGATGAGTAAAGAATATTTTGCCTATTCTTTTGCAGGTTTCATATTAACTTCATAGCTGGAGCCACACGAGACATAGCCTTTCACCTCAACTCTCGAATTAGAGAGGGATTGGTAGTCCGTAACAGCCAGATCAATGGTTGCTGGGGTGAAGAAGAAATGGATCTCAACTTCAACCCCTTCATGGAGGGACAATACTTTGAGGTATGGATCTATTGATTTAGACGTGAACTCATTTGCTTTCCTCATTGTTATTGTCCATCCATCAACATCCAGCTTTATTTACTGTCTCTGTCTCATTTGCAGATTTCCATTCGCTGTGGTGAAAAAAAGATAAAGGTGTTTGCAAATGGGCAGCACATGTGTACTTTCCACCACCGTTTTCAGCCTTACAATCAGATTGACACATTGGAGGTGAATGGAGACGTCCAGGTCTCATACATCCACTACTGATTCCGGTGTTCCACTGCATCTGACATTGTTCCTGCTTTAACTTTTAGGAATGCTGTATAAAAAAATACTTGCTTTATTATGCACAGATCAATAAATAATGCATCTCTTACATGTGCAGTGTTTAAATCAGCCTAAATACCCAATATAAAATATTCTTAGTCTGTGATCTAATGAATCAATATCAGAATGCAGGAAAACAGTATCAGGATAAACTATATTTATATACCACAAAGAAAAAAGAAACCATCTAACTATAGACATTTAGACTACTGTACATTTTGTACTCTGCCCATTCCTGCCAATTAAAAGTGAATGGAAAACAAAACATACATTGTAAGTTACATTATAAGTAATCACATTTGTTCTGTGAATACTGTTTTTATTTAATTGTTCAGCTGAGCAGTATGTGTTTCCCTCATGATAAATGTGTTTTAAATGAGTCATAAGATGATAAGATAAAGATAATTTAATGGGTGTAGCCCATTGAATGATTGGTTTGGTTGAAGAACTAAAAATGACAATCTTGACTCATGAATGTGCACATACACTTCCCCAGAAATACACACGAATTTTTAACACCAGAAATGTGTGTGCAACCTTCAACCTTTTATTGTATTTCTTTCCAGCTATGAACCAAATATTGCAGCTACTCAATATATATATATATATATATATATATATATATATATATATATATATATATAGGAGAGCACGAGGTTCAGGGGAAGGAACAACGTTGTCACCCTTCTCTCGCTCCTTTTATGTGCTCCCTCCTCATTAGCAAAAACTCCCTCAGGGGTGTCATTTTTACCGCTTTTCTGCCACCCCGCCTAGCCCTCCATTCACAAACCGGCGCTCGGCCACGCCCCTGCTAATCCATATAAATATATATATATA
>JAAIIK010000101.1:2687062-2697989 GCA_014706435.1 Silurus glanis
CCAAGAAACTGTGTGTTTTTGTGTTTATATATATATATACACACACACACACACACCTGTAGTTCATTAACACAATTTATTTACAGCTACCCTCTGTTTCCACATGTTTCTCTGCTACTACCTCGAGTACACACTAAATATTAGTTACTTAGCCTATTTTCACTTGCATTATCTGTTAACAATAAGAACACACATTTCAGTGCCAAAACAGCAGTGCTGTACTCATAACACCTCTTATACAACATCAGGTATTACATAGAAAAAAGACTTTAAAGATACCAGATACCAGAAAATCCCCTCCTCCTCCAAATAAATTTTTTTGTGAAGAAAACATTTATAAATATATGTGTACTTATTATGAACATGTCTAGTGAACAGAAAATCACTGGACTATAGACATGAAACATAAAGGAATGTCAAAATACAAAAATATAAATTTTATTCCTTCTGGCGTAATTGAACACCGCATTAAATCAACCCTGCTATGTTGCTTCAAGATGAAGAAGCAGTACGGATCAAAACTCTTCATTAGTGTGCAGTTGCTTGTAAATTGACCTTTACTTTGAATCGCTTTTTTGCCACACCTGGCTCTCTTAAATTCAAGTGACTTTTTAGCCATGCATATTTTATTCGCATTTGCTTTTAGTACAACTTGATAAGAATAAAATGACAAAAAACTATGAAGTGTTTATTAGTCAATTCTGGTAATTGGTTTTAGCTATAAGCAAAACAGTAGCCTTTTAGAACCTTCCGAAAGCCAGCCCTTATTAATGATTTTATATGAGCTGTACTGTTTTCCCAAGCATGGGGATAATAGGTAGCTTTTACAGATGTAAATATAAATGTAAATTGGCATCTTTTTTACTTTTTAGTCACCTTGAAATGTAAATTAAAGTGCAGGTGTATTGCTTTGATCTTTTCTCCCTCCCTCTACCTTCTGATGACAGCAAGTCTTTTGCATACAAGAGCTAGCATTCTTCTCATCTTCATGTCATTGGATACTGACATTTATTCAGTGGAAATCATTTTCCAACCAAAAATCTAAAAACCAAACTGGCATTTCTATAAACGTGGCATCTTTACATTTGCATCACAAAGATTCAGCTATTATGTAATTTCAAAGAAAAGATAATAAAAAAAAACAGCCTTTTTTTGTCATCATGTGTCTTGAATATGAATGCATGCACATGTTTTGGATTTTGCACATTTGTTAGTCTTACAGTCTGGAACTGAAAAGGATTTGATTGGGATTGCATGCCATGGACTTGCAGAGAATCCACAATTTAAGGGACTTTCGGTAAGTTTCTGAGGTCCTATCACAAGTATAATCTACAGACATATTATGATCATGTGATCTACTAATGATCAAGCACATTTTATATATTAGAATCGTTTTTATTTTTATTTCTAACTAAAGCTGCATTTTTTAAAGATATGCTACAGGTACATTCTGAGTTTTAATTGTAGACATTGCATTATAATATATCAATGTTAATGTAGCATTTGAGAAAAAAAAAGAAATCTTGTTATGAATAAACAAATAGGTTACCAGACACAAACCTTTACAATGCAAAAAGTGCAAATAAACAGGAGTTTTAATAGTAAGCTCATTGTTATGGCACAGAGCATTATGCTATATGGTTATGCACCAAATATATAAAATTCCATCTACAAAAAGAGATATAAAGTGCACAGATGAAGTTATAGCAAGAGCAATAACAAATGTAGCATTGATCTTGTAGTATGTTTTTGCCCCTGGCTGCCATAAAGATTTATTTTCTTGTTTAAGCAGTTTTCTGAGAAACTGGATGAAAGAAGCATTTGAATATCAAAGCTTCATATTGATTCATATTAAATAAAACATTTCACTGGGGTTTTGGGTATTACAGTTTCTTAAGGAGGTTTGATAGTAAATTACATAAAACATACCATACATGAATTAAAATGTATTTATTTAGAAAAGGTTAGAAACTCAGTTTACATATCATAGTAAAATGAATAAATATGTTGGTCATCCATGAGCAAAGTGATAAAGGGCATCGTCTCATGAAACTCTTACAGTATGTGCAGCAGGCAGGTAATATAAAATATATTTTTGATGTATAAATGACCATTTTTTTAAGGTAACAATGAAAAGGACAGTTGCAAGCAGACATCCTATTAATTACACATACAATACCTACTCATACAAGGGTGATCTGCATTATCATAACTGAAATTCGACAGAAAACAAAACAATTAAATAATCACTTTTTTCAGATTTTATAAAGTGTTTAAGTTGTACTTTGGTAGATGTGCTTCCATAGTTCTAATGATTCTACACTATAATACTTTTTTTTGTGGTTTGGATGGAAAGCTGTGGGATCAGGTTCAATTTAAGTCTACACAGCAGATGAAGTAATTCTTGACAAATTAGCACTGACCTACTCTGAGTTTTTTTTTTTTTATCTATGTGAGTGACCAACTTTCTCATGATCCCAAATCTTCTACAAATAAAATTGCTTACATGGCTGAAGATGAGTGCTGCTTGGGTGCCAACACTGATGGTTGATTGATGGTTGTCCAGAATGAGCTTGTATACTTCTAAGAACTGTATTTCCATACATATTGCATAACATGATTTTTTTTTTTTTTTTTTTTTTTTTTAAGTTTGTGTGAAATATATACCAATTTCTTAATTCTGTTTTGTCAGTTTAGTGCCAGAGGGCAAAACTATTCTCTAACGGTTGGGAAATTCCTTGGGGACAAGAGCAGTCCCACCCCATCACTATAAAGCTTCCACTATATTATACAGTGTACATTACAAAACCTTACCTACACATTGGAGCATTTCTGTTTGTGTATACTGCATTTTTGCAATCATGAGTTTTATGAGATCTGTTGTTTCTCCAAGCAGCTGGTTCTGTTCCAACACCTGCTTCCACTCTGGACACCAGCAAATCTCCAATCCAGTAAGTTTATTTTGGTGAATTTGCAATGTTTGAATGAATGTGGATGTCATATTAGTGTTTCAACCTCTTTTTGTGTCCATCTTACAATGAATATAAATGTGCTTTTGCTTCTATTAGACTATTCTAAAGTATATGTACTGTATGTGAAATCGATTGCATTATGTTATCGTAGACTAATAATGTATTTTTGTGCTACAGATAATTCCTTATGTTGGACCAATTATATCTGAGGGATTAAAACCAGGAATGGCTCTTTATGTTCAAGGGGCTGTTCCTGATAATGGCAAACAGTATGATTTTTATTTCTCTTTTACATACCACAAATAATACATGTTTTAATGTTAATTTTAGGTGTTATTTTTGTTTGACTTTTTTCTGGTTTTTTTTTTTCTGTTTTTTTTTTTTCCTTTTTTCCAACAGGTTTTCAATCAATTTCCAAACAGGCCAGAATAAATTTGATGACATCGCATTTCACTTCAATCCCCTGATCGGTGAATATGTATATTTGAACAGCTTCCAAAATGGAAACTGGGAGGTGAAGGAAAGTGTCCCTGATGAGTCCTTCACCAGAGGAGCAGCCTTCAATATGTTCATTGCCATTAAGGCAGATGGTTATGAGGTGTGTTCAATGACTGAATTCTCTAATATTTGTTATACATGTTGCATAAACTCATAGAGTTTTCCTTTCCAGGTTTATGTGAATGACTTAAAACAGTCCACGTTCCAGCATCGCATTCCTTTAGAGAAAGTTACTACACTCGCCATTTGTGGAGATGTTAACATTGAGTTTTTTGGTTTATGCGAAGTAAGTATAAAAAAAATTGCTTCTTTTTTTCATATTTATCTTTTAATGTGGCTCTGGATGTGGATGGAATTTTAAGGTCAAGCTGATGTACTGAGAATGTTTATAATATTTTCATTTTGCTGTTAGAACTGGAGAAGATCTTTCTTTACAGAGCAAGCAATTACAAGCACAGTGAGCTCATTGTCGAACATGTTAACAATCCCTTCAGAGGTGTCCCATCAAGTCATTCAGCCTGTGAGTAAAACAGCACATAATGGACATGAATCTTTATGAATTTGCCCACAGCACATAAGTTCCATAAGACAAATTAAGTCATAAGGTGTTTAATATGCAATCTTACATACATACAGTACATACAAAGATGTTACAGTGCCTGTCAACATTTTGGAAACACCTAGACTTTTATCATTTTTGTTTCATTTTGCTTATATGTAACAATCTAGGTAATTTAATGGTATGAAGATTTACTTTTACCAAATAAATGTAGAAATGAACACATGTTTAACAGCTTAATAACACATCCAAGCGGTTTGTTTCTTTAAACATTCAGTAAAAATACATTGCCGTGTCTCTTGTAAAACTTACTGAAGGTTTTCTTGCTGGTTGGAAATTTTTTTTCCGACCTTGTAATCATCTCATCATCTCATCTGTAAGATCTTGGTTCATCTCAGAGCAGTTAAAATATGCAAGATGCAATAAGATTTAGTGACTGGGCAGGCCATTCTGTGATAGATAACATTCCAGCTGACTGTTTGCTCTCTAAATAAGGTTCACAGAGCTTGGACGTATACATGAAGTCATTGTCTTTTTGCCTGGTGACGTTGGTTTCGATTAGCCGCAGTCCAGACGGAATTGCATGGTTTTGAGATATTGAATGATAGCCATGTTGGTTCAGGATTTCTTTTACACAGAATAATCTCTAACTTCTCTACTTTAAAACAATCCCAAACCATTGCACTTTCACCTCCATCTTTGTCTGTAAGTGTGAGGCAGGTCTGCTAACATCTTTTCCTGTTCTCCATCGTACATAATGTCCATTTTGGACATTTCTGTCCACAGACCATTCTTCCATTCATTCAATATCCAATTCTTGTGTGTTTTTGCCTTTTACCAAGTTTCTAAACTTTTATCTAGGTGTTTCCAAACTTTTGACAGGCAGTTTATCTAAGCGAAAAACCTTCTATTTTCTTAAAAAATAGATTTTTGAAACAGCTGAAATTTGGGAGAAAATTCATGCCTACAACTCTACATACTTCTAGGTTACTTGCTAAAAATTCCCATCTCTCTCTCTCCCTTTCTACACTTACAGTGACACTTTCTGCACATAACACCTTTCTGGCACCTTGTTACTATTCAATCACTCCTGTTCACTAGGTTTGAGATCTCCAGGATTTTTAAGTCCCACAGTCACTCATTATGTCATTTGGTTAAGGGTGTGGTCTGCACCAATAATGTGTGTTGTGTGCACTAACAGAATATCTGTTTTAGTAACTATACATGTATTAGTGCTAATAATAATACTACATACTTTAGTAGAAAGAACTGTATGAGTAACAATATTCAGTACATTTTAGCAAATTCCTTGAAAAATTTATTTGTCATTGTGTAGTCAAAGATTTTGATATGTAGCTTAATTACAGTGAAATTGGATGACATATAGTAAATTGCATGGATTCATAAATCATGAAACATAAGCATTTGCTTGAAGAAAAGTACTGTTTTAGTCATATTACTAGAATTTACTGAACTAAGAAGGGCTCTGGTGAGGTTTAGTAGGGGTGTTAATATACCTTTGGACCAAATAGAGTTTGAAGTGGTCTGAGACTACAAGTTTTAATGTGTGGCATAAGTTAAAGCAGGATATCACTTAATGTTGCATTGGTGAAATGTTTCAAAAGAGGTGTGGCATTTTAAATCTGCCAATGCAGTGGGATTTTTTAACTTGTTCCCACTGATGCATATATAAACTTCTTTTAAAACTAGTTGACATTTGAAGCGTATGCACAATAACACATTAAAGTCCATGTACAAATAAAATATTGGATTGTATGTAAATCTTTAGATATAAGTGTTTAGAGCCACAGTTCCACAGTTTGGTATGAAAAAGAGCAGAAACTGTACTTATGTGAAAATAAAGAGAGAGACTTAAGTCATTTGGTCTATATTGAGAAAAGTCCCTACATATTTTCTCTTTTATGGCATTTAGATTGGCATAAGTCTTTACATTCACTTACATATTTGTTCACTCACATCTTTAATCACGTTCATGTTTAATGATTTTTGGATTTTGGGTAAAACCTAGAATGTCCATGTTGTATGTACTCTCCGTAGGTACTTCCACATGTGGGTAAAATCAGGGACAAGCTAAAACCAGAGATGGCGATATTTTTCCAAGGAGTTCTTCCTGCACATCCAAAAGAGTATGTTATTACGTTACTGTTAAAGAAAGCCCAAATACCAGTTACCTTTAAGTATAAAAAGTATACACGTTTGTATTATTTCTTTTTCACAGGTTTGAGATAAATTTACAGACTGATAGTGATGACATCGCTTTTCACTTCAACCCTCACATTGGGCAATATGTCCACCTGAACAGCTTCAGAAATGGGCTTTGGGAGAAGGAGGAATGTGTCCCGGATGAAATCTTTACCAAAGGAGCAGCTTTCTATATGTTTGTTTTCATTACTTCAGAAGGTTATGAGGTTTGTGGGTTCTTTTTTTCTTTTTTTTTTTTTTTTTTTTACATATTTTGCACAATTTTGCTTTGAAATTGTCTAATTATATAAATAAGAATAATAATTGTAATATTACTACCTCTACTACTACTTCTACTACTAATAATAATAATAATAAGTAGAAGAAGAAGACAATATATAAAATCATAACAATAATTGAAATGATTGTACTGTGTATTCCAGGTGTATGTGAATGGCTTGAAGCAGTGTATGTTTAGACATCGCATTCCTCTAGAGAATGTTTCAACAATTAGCATTTATGGAGATGTTACAATTCCCATCTATGGTTTCATTAATGTAAGTAACAGCATTTCTTGTTAATATTTTAAAAATAATTTCTTGTTAATTAGTTTGTTAAAGATCTATTTTAATATTTTGATTGTTTTATTAGAACTGGAGCAAATCCTTTACCTTTATGGACCTTTTAAAAATCACAGGCATGGACATCTCATTTTCGAGCATGCTACCCATCCTATCAGAGGTTTCACATCCAGTCATCCTTCCTGTGAGTTGTAAAGCACATGGCAGCCTTTTATGGATATTTTTTCTTTTCAACATTATTAAAAACTGATCAGTCATATTGTTCTGCTTCATAGACACTTCCCTATGTGGGTACAATTAAAGGGGGCATAAAACCAGATATGGCTGTATTCTTTCAAGGCACTCTTCCTGCACATGCCAAAAGGTATACTCACTCTCTCGCTCTTTCTCTCTCTCTCTCTCTCTCTCTCTATATATATATATATATATATATATATATATATATATATATATATATATATATAAATTAGGGGTGTAACGATACTCGTATTCGTACCAAAATGTTTCGCTACAGGGCTTTCGGTTCGGTACATATGCATACTCAATGCAATACTTTTTACATGTGGAATATTAAAATCTGAGTTCACCTTGAGAACGTATTAAGTGCCGGATCGCAAGTTTGTTTAGTCTCCGCCTTGCACCTGGTGTGCATTTTTTTTTATTTTTATTTTTAAACATGAAAACATACACAACAATGCCAGGGGTATAAAAAGGAAATTATAGTGAACACAGTGTCACTGTGGCTACTCACTCCGTACCGGAAATAAGATTTGTTTTGCGAGAACAGAAAGAATAAAAAGAAATTCGCTCTAACAAATGTAAACTAATTACATTTCTGCATTCATTGAATTTTATTTTATCAAATTAATTTGTGCCGATTTAATTGATTACCCAATTTAATCAATATAAAAATGTGTATTGCATTAATTAGATTTATTCTTTTATACAATTTTATAAAATATTATTTTATATATTATTTAACCAAGCAAACATTTTATTTTAAAATTGTTTTAAAAATTGTAAACTGTTTGAATGTTGATCACAAATGTTAATAATAATAAACTGCATTAATAAAAAAAGACAAGCAATTTTATGCTTTGCATTTCTTTCCCCTAACCGTTCCAAAATTGAACCGAACCATCACTTAAAAATCGAGGTACGTACCGAACTTTGAATTTTTGTACACCGTTACACCCCAAATATATGTATATCAACTGCAGATAATATGAATACGTAAAATTTCTCCTATGTTCCTCATACCCTTTTGTAGGTTTGCAATAAATTTCCAAACTGGGCAGTCTGATAGCGATGACATCGCTTTCCAATTTAGCCCTCGCATTGGTCAATATGTCTACCTGAATAGCTTCAGAAATGGCAGCTGGGAAAAGAAGGAAACTGTACCTGATAAACCCTTCACCAAAGGAGCAGCTTTCAACATGTTTGTCACCATCAATTCTGAGGACTATGAGGTGTGTTTTTGAAACTAATATGTAGATGAATACTAGAAGTATACAAATCATAGAAAGAAATTAAAACAAATTTATCATTCCTCTGCAGGTCCATGTGAATGGTGTGCATCTTTGTACATTTAAGCACCGCGTTCCTTTAGAGAACGTTACTACCCTTGCCATTTTTGGAGATATTTCGATCGCCATTTATGGTTTCATTGATGTAAGACTTCATTGATATTATTCTTTTTATTCTGTTGGATTAAATCATTTCCAAGGAAACTGTTTCACTGATGATCATGCATTATATGCTCATTTTAATCAGAACTGGAGTAGATCACCTTTATGTATGGACCAATCAAAAGTCACAGAACGTAGGAGCTTGTTGTCAAAACAGCTGTCCATTCTGTCAGAGGTTTCACATCCAGTCATTCAGCCAGTGAGTAAAATTGCAAGAACCATTTAAATAGTAAGGCCATCTGCACAAAAACACACCATTATATTGTTCTCCTTAGGCACTGCCTTATATGGGTACCATTAAAGAAGATATAAAATCAGATATGGCTGTTCTGTTCCATGGGGCTGTTTCCAAATATGGCAAAAGGTATTGTAAAAAAAATATATATTTTGCTATTGAATACCTTATTGACGGTTTGAGTTCGTACAGTGTTTTTTCCCCCAAATATTTCTATGACCATTTCTAATTCTATTCGCAGCTTTGAGATAAATCTTCTGACAGGAGACTCTGGTAATGATGACATTGCTTTTCACATCAGTTCCCGAATTGGTAAATCTTTGGCCCTAAACAGCTTCATAAATGGCAGCTGGGGGACTGAGGAAATTGCAACTGACAATCCCTTCACCAAAGGAGCATCCTTTGATTTGGTTGTTGTTATCACCTCGTTTGGATACGAGGTATGATACTTAAATTCCAAGGAGAAAATAAAACATTTACAATCTTAACTCATACATCACAAATTTCACCCTGCTCTTACAGGTATATGTCAACAACTTGCAACATTGTACATTCAAACATCGAATTCCTGTGAAGAAAGTTTCTACATTTGGTATTCGTGGAGATGTTACCATTAACTATTTTGGTTTGGTTGAAGTGAGTAAAACTCTTCTCTTTTACAAATGGGTTTTATGCAAAATAATTTCTAAATAGCATAAAACGTCTGCCTCATAAAGCACATTTGGTAAAAAAAAAATACTCTTTGGTCCATATTTACAATTGTTTGCTATTACAATTATTTCTCATTCATAAGTCTCCTGATCTGTAGATCATTCCACTCAGGTTGCTAGCTTATTTAATTAGAAGTGGTGTCCAAGTTGTGTTAAAGGCTTTTCAATAGTGGATCTTTAAGCACAATCACCTGACTGTTAGAACACTCAGTATACTACATAACACAACTTCTGAGGAGCATCTAATTTATGGCCCTTAGTAAATAAAACGCTAGAACCTAGGAATTGAACAGTTTTATAGTCAGCAATCTCAACCTAGAAAGCTTTTTCTTCTTAAGTCTTGATTGTTTGCAAACTAGGTGGGAAATTAGTAGAAAAAGCTTAAAAATCCCAACCAATCATAAAATGACAACCACATATCAAGGCTCATGACAATTTAATTATCATCATTTATTAGGTTTAATGATTTAAAATTTATTTTTTCTATCTTTAAGAACTGGAGTGAATCCCCAATGTTTGTGAAACTGAATGAAATTCAAGACGTGTCTATTACTTCCAAGAGTGTAAAAGATGTCCCATGTGAGATTTCACAGCCAATCAGCAAAACTGTGAGTTACATTAGAAATGCCTTGCGCATGACTGTCACAATCTATTGTAGCTATTGTTCTATTGTAAAACATTTGGAATACAACGTCATACCTCTAAAAGTTAATGGAAAATAATGCTGAATGTTTTGATTATCAGTTTGTACCAGTTAAGCTGACAGCAGAAGACCTATTGTGCAAACTTTTGCTCTTCACAGGAACTTCCAGATGATGGTGTAATCTCAAAAGAAATGAAGACAGACATTGATGTAAATTTTGAAGTGGTTCATCTAGAAGATTCCACTGAGTATGATTTAAAACTTTCTAATAACTTGAACCTGAAAAAAATGTAACGATGTTTGTATAAAAAAAAAAAAAACGTAACAAATCTATTTTATTACAAACATGAAATCTTTTGTTTAACAGTGCAATGGACATCAAACTTACTGAACATGAAACTGAAGTAAGTGAAACTGTTGGTTTTAATACTGAGACATAAGGACATTTATTTCTGCACAACTTTGATCTACTTAACTGTTGACACTTAAAATCTTTATTTTTTGTCAGATCTCAACTGAATCCTCCATAGTAACAGAAAGTAAAGAAATCGTAGACATGTCATTTACTATTGAGAGACTGATAGACGTCCCATCAGAAATTTCACATCCAGTCAGCAAACCTGTGAGTTACACTGAAATGCAGTACACACGACTGTCACTAAATACTGAAATGTAAAGGTTTATCTGTTTAAAAATGATATGCTATAAGATGATTAACCCGAGATTTAAAAAGTATATAATCATGATCTTAGTTAGTAACTCTTTGCCTAAAAAAAGACCAATTGTGTAATTATTTTTCCTCACAGGAACTTCCATATGTAGGTGTAATCCAAGAAGGG
>JAAIIK010000101.1:2697999-2708760 GCA_014706435.1 Silurus glanis
AAGAGTATGTTTACATGTTTCTATCAATTGCTTAACTTTAAACAAATCAGACAGGAAAATTACATCTGAGAGTAATGTTTGAAGAAAGAAAATCAGTGGTCATGATCACGACTTTTTTGTGCTGCACTGAATTTGAAAACCATTCATCATGGAGCACATATTTTGAGCAAAATGTATTTTTTTGTTTTATATTGTTTTAAATTTTGTTTTGCTTAGATTCACAATAAATTTCAAGAGGGGTGAGAGTGAAAGCGATGACATTGCGTTTCACATCAACCCTCGAATTGGTGATGTAGTCGTGCTAAACAGCTTTAGAAATGGTAGTTGGGAGGAAGAGGAACATGCTTCTATCACTGCCTTTTCTAACGAAGCAGCCTTCAATATGTTCATCGTCATCAGCTCAGAGGGATATGAGGTATGTTTCCTAAATCAGCAAGCAGACATGAACACAAGAGTCTGATTCCTATGTTGGTCAAACACCAAAATTTGCTTTGATCCTGCAGGTCTTTGTGAACGGTTTGCGACAGTTTACATTTAAGCACCGCTTTCCTGTAGAGGACGTTTCTACACTTGATATTTCTGGTGATGTTACAATCAACTACTTTGGATTTGTTGAAGTAAGTACAATTCTTCTTTTTTCTTCTTCTTCTTCTCTTATTATTATTATTATTATTATTATTATTATTATTACTTATATTATAACTTATTGGAAGTCCAAAATTCCCGTTCTTATTATTAGAAGGACTTTTTAAATACATTTGTAATTTAATCAATGTTTTAAATATGTTTAATTATTATATTTCACTGACAGAAATGGAGCATATCTTCCTTGGCACTGAAAAATAAGGAAATCACTGCAAGCCCTTTTATGACACTCGTTCCCATTACATCAGACAAGCTTGTAAGCAAAATTTTAGTTCATGACCTGAATTGGTTAATCTTTTTTTTTTTCAGAAGCATATTTACTTAAGCTACTTAGGACATGTACTGTATAAGGACAGTGTGACAGCAGTGAAGTGTGCAGTAGGAACGACAAACTTGTTTCTTGGCGGAGGTGGGACTGCATCAAGGATCGGCTCTAAGCCCTTCCCTGTTTGCAGTGTTGATAGACGAGGTCAGACAGGAGTCTCCATTGACTATGGTGTTTGCGGATAATATTGTGATTTGTGGTGAGAGTAGGGAGCAGGTTGAGAAGAGCCTCGAGTGGTGGAGGTACATGCTGGAGAGAAGGGGAATGAAAGTCAGGAGGAGTAAAACATGTACATGTGTGTGAATGAGAGGGAGGGCAGTGGAGTGGTGCGGTTGCAGGGAGAAGAGGTGGTGAAGGTGGATGAGTTTAGGTACCTGGGGTCAAAAGTGCAAAATAATGGAGAGTGTGTTAGAGAAGTGAGAAAAAGAGTGCAGGCAGGGTGGAGTGGGTGGAGATAAGGTCTGGACTGTGGTGAGACCTGCTATGTTGTATGGTTTCGAGACAGTGGGATTGACAAAAAGGCAGGAGGCAGAGTTGAAAATGCTGAGATTTTCATTGGGAGCGACGAGAATGGACAGGATTAGAAATGAGTTTATTAGAGGGACGGCGCATATAGGACGTTTTGGAGACAAGGTGAGGGAGGAGCGATTGAAATGGTTTGGACATGTGCAGAGGAGGGACATGGAGTATATAAGTAGACGAATGCTGAGGATGGGGCTGCCAGGAAGGCCAGGGAGTAGGTTTTTGGATGTGGTGAGGGAAGACATGCAGGTAGTTGGTTTGAAAGAAGCAGATGTAGAGGACAAAGTAGTATGGAGACGAATGGTCTGCAGAGGTGACCCCTAATGGTAGCATGAATTCTTAAATTTTAGCAAACATGCTGTCAACATGCTGTCAACATCAACATACATCTTATCAAATGTCTAAACTTACATCTCTGCATACAGATTTGCATACATTTATTTTTTATATTTATTTTTTCCAGGCACTTCCATTTGTGGGCACCATTCCGGGTGGAATAAAAGCAGATATGGCTGTACTTATTTATGGGAAAGTTTTTGCAGAATCTAATGAGTAAGGCTTCATCTGAGTAAGGGATAAAAAATGTGTGGGCATAGAACTGTTTGTAGAAAAAAATCACTTTTCACTGTTCTTTTCTTCTCAGGTTTGAAATTAACTTCCAAACACACCAGTCTTCTGATGATTTTGCCTTTAACATCAATCCACAAATTGTTCGTTTTCTGGTGCTAAGCAGTCTCAGAAATGATAGTTGGAAGAGGGAAGATTTTGCTTCAGACAAGGGAGCAGCCTTCAATTTGTTTGTTGTTATTAAAGTAGAAGGTTATGAGGTATGTATCCATTATATGAATGGATGGATGGATGGATGGATGGATGGATGGATGGATGGATGGATGGATGGATGACAAAATAACAAAATAATGTCTATTTTTTAGGTCTATGTAAATGGCCTGCAGTATTGTATGTTCAAGCATCGCATGCCTTTAGAAACCATCTCTTCACTTGGCATTCATGGAGATGTTTTTGTCAATTTCATTGGTTTTATTGATGTAAGCCATACACATTCCTTTATAAACTGTTAAATTCTTATTTAAGAAATTATTTCATTGAACTGTCATCCAACTGGAGACTTTAACTGGAACTGTTAATGTCCTAAATATTCTATTAGAACTGGAGCAGTTCTTCTATGGTTTTGGAAAATATTAAAATCACAAGCTTGGAAAAACCATACTGGAAACCAATATCAATCCCACCAGAGGTTTCACATCCAGTCAGCAACCCTGTAAGTCAAACAGCATTTGACTGATGATAAGATGTAAAATTTGACAGGACGTCAAAGCCACAAATGTATAAAACTTTCATTTGAATTAAAAGAAAATAATTGGAATTGTAATATTTTTTGCTTACTCTGTGATTATTCTTTTACATCACCCGAATCTTCACTTTTCTCTGCACTAGACCCTTCCTTATGTAGGAATGATCCCAGGAAAGGCAAGACCGAATATGGCTGTCTTGTTTCAAGGGGCTCTTCCTGCAGATGCCAATACGTATGCCTGCATTTTACTATAATATAATAGTTAAAAAATTAATCATCTATATAGTACTGGAGCTATGGATAAAAGAAGCACTGATCAAGAATGTATGCTCTTTGATTCCTGAGGTGAAAAAATTTTAATTATTTTTTCTTTTTTACTTTATATTTTACAGGTTTACAATTAATTTCCAAACTGGTGAATCTGATGGTGATGACATCGCTTTTCACATTAACCCCAAATTTGGCCATTATGTGGCACTTAACACTTTCAGAGACAGTAGCTGGGAGACTGAGGAATCTGTTTCTGACAAACTTTTCACCAAAGGAGCTTCCTTTAATATGTTTGTTGTCATTAAATCAGAAGGCTATGAGGTATGTACCCTAAATGAATGTCTCATAAATTCAATATATAGCAGTCTGGAAAAACTAATTGGATATTGCTGTGGATGAGCCAAAAAAGAAATAAAAATTCACATGATTAAGATACTTTAACAATGCAATAATAAACGCATTGAGATCATTAATAGATCACTTAAACAAGACACTGGAATTATTAAAACTGAACTAATGATATAGTTCTTAAATATTAATTGAGTTACAAATGATCTGAACTACTTAGAACTTGAAAGTACCTTTTAACCTTTAAGTAAGAGTATATATTTACTCATTGTTGAGATATGTGCAAAAGAAACCGCAATTTCAAATTCAAGACAAGCTACTGTAAATATTGGATAGATGATTTGAATCGTTTTCCCAGGTTGTCACACAGATACAGTTACAATATTTTTAATAAACAAAAATAAAACACCAGGTTCTTATATCTATGCAGGTCTATGTGAATGGTTTGGAACTTTGCACGTTTAAACATCGGATTCCATTAGAGAACATTTCTACACTCAGCATTTTTGGAGATGTTTCCATCAATTTCATTGGCTTTATTGAGGCAAGTTATAGTTGTTGTTTTTTTAATAATGTGTTTCATGCAAGTTTGCATAACTATTTTCTGACAAACTGATTTAACTGTCTCATATACAGTATATATGCTTATTTATTTGAGTATTTTTTTTCTAACCAGGCCTGGAGCACATTTTCCTTCATTATAGAAAATAATGAAATCACAGGCATGCGGAGCTCGTCCTGGAAGTACTCATCCCATCAGATGATCAAGGCACTTGGAGATTTTTAATTCAAAAATTATAATGAATACAAGTTTTCATAACTGTGCTGAATTTTTGTTTTGTATTAGTCCAATCATTATATGGTCTAGCATTTAATTTTGTGTTTATTTTTCTTAATTGTACCTTAAAATTTTATCAAGAATTTGAATAGTGGTGTTCTGCATATATTCATTTAATTATGTATTAGGAACAGATGTAACAATCTGAAGTAATTTTTACCTTAATCATTGCATTAAATAACATTAGAAAACCATTAGATTAAGCATGATTAATGTATAAAATGTATTAAAAAAATTAAGTTTGCATGTGTCTGCATTGCCTAATGTTTCTTCCACTGATTGATAAAACCAAGTCCACATATATTATACGTTCAAATTACAGTACCAAATGTTAAGAGCTAATATAACTTTTCTCCATAAATAAATAATTTAACTACATCTCAGGTACTGCCAGGTAAAGTAAAAGTTAATACATATAGTTAATTAGTTATAATTACAGCGGGGAAAATAAGTATTTGACACATCAGCATTTTTTATCATTAAGGGGATTTCTAAGTGGGCTATTGACACAAAATTTCCACCAGATGTAGCCATCAAGCCAAATATTGAATTCATACAAAGAAATCAGAACATTTAAGTATACAAGTTGAGTCATAATAAATAAAGTGAAATGACACAGGGAATAAGTATTGAACACATGAAGATAACAAGGTGCAAAATGGCATAGAAAGCCAGGAGATCACCTGAAATCTGTCAGATAAACTTCAGCAGCAATCTCTGCATGTGCACCTGCCATGACATGAGTACAGTACAGGAAAGATGTGAATGTAAAGGTGCTTTATACTTATCACATATACATTACAGCACGGTGAAATATTTTTTTCTGGGGTAAGAGCAAAGGATCAGCTCCATTGGAGCACAGAGTGTTAAGGGCCTTGGTTAAAGGACCTTGGTTAAGGGTCTTGTTTAAAGGCCCCAAGAGTGGCAGCCTGGCAACCACTTTCAGTCAGGTGTTCTTTAAATGACAAGATTAATTCAGTTAAAATGTTTGTCACTGATATTGTCAGCTATTATTCTACCAAATACACAATATTCCACTTCTCTCTGATGGCAAAGTTTAGCATACAATGTATACTATACAATATATACGTATTTAAATATGCTGTATTCAGCAATGTTACTAAACTAAGCTATAACTTCAGCTTAATAGGGTGAAGTCAATAACTGGTGACTTTCTATTTAAATAATAAAATAACGATTCATTTGAGGTTCAAATCAAATAAGTAACAAAAGAGAAACTCAGGAAAGAAAAAAAAACTTTATTGCCACTGCATATAAGGATTCCATGTGATTATGATTCTCAATATTATGCTTTGATTAAATTATTGACAATTATAATACACTATAATATTTTGTATTAATATTATTATACTATAATTTTCTATTATTATTTAACTGTATAAGTTACTAAATAAGTGTCTTCAGGCCAGATGTGAGTTTATTTATACAGATCGATATATTGAGTAGAAAGCCAACAGTCTTCCTGCCACCCTTGATTACTGAGATACAAAATTAATATTCCCCTGTAATAAAATGAAGAATTCATTCATTTCTATTTCTGAGTTGTTATACCTTAGCAAAACAACTGCTGTTTAGAAGCTTTCTGGCACGCAAACACTCATTTCTAAGTTTCTTTGACTAACCCGTAACGCTGTTGCCAAGAAACATAAAAAAGCACGAGTTTTGGAATCCTGTCTGTGCTTATATGATTTCTGATGCAACTGGAGTTAGCGAGCTCTCCCATGACCCTGACTCAACGCGTTACAACGGCTTGTATCTAAACAGTAGCCTACCAAGAAAGTCATTGTTCACTGTCTTCCTCCTTCCATTCACAACAATTTCTCTCGAGAGTTTTTCTTTTGGCATCGTCGTGCGTTTATAAATCACCATCGGTGAAGCTTTTCTCCTGATGCCATGCAGCTCAGAACACAAGTGCATTTTTTTTCGTTTCCGTTTGGAAATTTCATTGGTCTAATGTTATGTCGCTCAGTTTTTTGGCTTGAAGTTTGTGAAACCGGGAAAAAAACCCAGGAAAAATCCATAAATTAGCCGCTTCGTTGTTTAAGCTGCAAAAAAGTAGCGAAAAAACTATAAGCCGCGAAAAAAGTAGCGGCTTATAGTCCGGAAAATACGGTAGGTAAGAGAATAATTTGATAAGTTTATATCAGTTTCATTTTGGGAAATGTTCTCATTTATTAAAAACAAATGAAGGATTCTTGAGGGAAAAACTCTTCCCCCTTTGGGCAGTTAGTGTGTATGGTGATAGCTTTGTGATATTGCCAACTGACATATAATATGCAAACCTATACGTACTAAGGCGATGTAACTGACAAATGCAAAATGTACACATAAACAGATATAATATTTAATGCAACAGATTATTTTAATAGTAGCCTGCTGTCACGTATGTGTTTACACGCACCAGTTGCATGCCTCTGGCTGTCAAGGAGATTTATAATTCATTCAACAGGGACCATTCATTTGCAAGAAACATGTTTGAAAGAGATAGTCAAAGTGGGTTTAGCATTAGCTTAGCTCTTGCACTGCCTTAGTTCCACTGACTTTTGCTATTGGTTTTAGCACCGACACTTGGAGAGCTGAATAGAATGTTCAAGTCGTGATAGGCTTTTCAAAGTGTATGTGTGTATCAGGTTAACCCATTTAGTGAATTCCATTTCAACATACAATATGGCCTATAAACATGGAACTCACATACATCAACATGTTCTCAATCATTTGTCTTCTGATTGAGCACACCTGTTTTGAACCACACACAGACACTTTAAATAAGACTTTTAATAATCAGAATTCTGTATACACTCAGTTTTTCTTGTGCACATGATGTTACTAACCAAGTTTTACTGATCTGGTTCGACATTTTAAATGTTCTGATTTTTGTGTTTAGTCCTTACCTATTCTGGATTCTTGTCCTATAAAAATCTGCATTTAGACTTTGAACTTGTCTTCATTTGGATTCCAGTGCTCTTTTCTCATTAAAGTCAAGATAACTGCACTTCCATCCTTCTCAGTTTTGTGTATATATTTTTGTTCACACAAACACACCCATGCTGTATTTTTTAAAAAATCCTTTGAAAAACTGTTTTACATTTCTGTTGCTTAATTTAATATTTAATATTCAAATGCATTCTATTAACATGAAAAATAAAATAAATTTTTTTGTACATTTTATACGTTCATCAATGAATTTGAATATATCTGTAAAAATAGAATTCTAATGGGCAATATGTATATTTACGTTAGATAGATAGATAGATAGATAGATAGATAGATAGATAGATAGATAGATAGATAGATAGATAGATAGATGTAACTGAAATTTCATTGATTTACTTTTTAACTAATAACCTGTGAAATATTAATGTGTAAAAAGAAAATAAAAAAACATAAAATTCGTGAAATTTTATGTCATTTTTTTATTATTTGAGTTTGTACCTAGAGGGCTAACGGGTTTAAACTTGTCTGTAAGATTTATAAAAACACCTGGAGGCTTTTCATTAACCTGGGGTTAAAAGAAGATCCACCCAAACAGTGTTACACTATAAAAATTCATGGACACACTGAGACACTTATTCTGTTCTGACAGAATTTTGCCTGGTGTGATCGTCTTATTCTGCATACTGTTGCCAACATGAGCTGCTCTGTAAGTACATCAATGCAAAGTAATACATTGTTTGAATTAATCATCAATTTGACTTAGCAATTGTCTTTTCCTTACTTCTTACTTAGTTTATACTTTACTCAGCAGATATGTATTTGACTTTTGTTTGTAATATATTACATTATTGTCATTCTATAGTTTTTATTTTGTCTTAACATACCGTAAATTTTTTATTTTTTTTTCTCATCAGGTGGGGAGCCAATCCTCTTCCATTATGGAGCAATCAAAAATCACCCCCAGTGGAAGCCCATACACAAACACCTTATCCATTCCTTCTGAGGTTTCAAATCCAATCATCCAGCCTGTAAGTCCAAACAAATGTGTACAACTTATTTGATTAAATTTATCTAGGCTGTTGTATACTTGATTGCTTGATTTATTTATTTATTAATTGATTGATTGATTAATTCATATTGTTTGTACTTTGCCCAGACACTTCCGTTTATGGGTACAATTCCTGGAGGCTTAAAACCAGATATGGCAGTGCTCTTCCAAGGAGCTGTTCCTTTAAATGCCAAGTTGTAAGATCTCAATTTACTTTTAAAGCAAAAACAGGAAGAACATGTAGCACAAATTAGCCATCCATTGATCAGAAATATCATTTAGGGATTTTAAATATGTTTACACTATATAATTTAAATTACATTTGTGATTCAAAATCATCATGATTTTTTTGTTTGTGTTTGACTTTACAGCTTTGATATAAATTTCCACACAGGGCAGACTTATAACGACGGAATCGCTTTTCATTTCAACCCTTGCATTACAGCTAAATATGTATGCATGAAGAACCTCAGAAATGGGAAATGGGAAAATGCTGAATGTGTTTATGACAAGCCCTTCCCCAAAGGAACATCTTTCTGTTTACTGATTGTCATCAAGTCAGAGGGATATGATGTATGGTTCAATACTAAACTTGATTTAATTACTTGAAAAGCAAGAATTATAGAGAATGATAAATGCAAATTTGTCTTTTTTTTTTAAGGTTTATGTAAATGGTCTGCAATTCTACTTATTCAAACATCGCCAATCTCTGGAGCAAGTTACAACACTTGGCATTCGAGGAGATGTTTTCATTTCTGTCTGTGGTTTTATTAATGTGAGTAGAACAGGTTCCTGTTCATTTTGTTTTGTCTATATTTATAAATTATTACTAATTATAATTGAGGATGGTGTTTGGACTGTCTCCTTCCCCCCAAGGATTGGAGCAAGTCATCTTTATATGCAGAACAATCAAAGATCCAAGGTTTGGGGAGCTCATTTATGAAAATGCTACCAATCCCTTCAGAGCTTTTAAATCCAGTTATCCAGCCTGTAAGTAAAAAAAAAAAATAGATAGATAAATAAAATCATAATAATAATAATAATAATAATAATAATAATAATAATAATAATGATAATATATAATAATGTACATTTGTTATGATACATTTTTATTCTGCATTATATGTAAAATATATATTTTGTTGTTTGTGTTACAGAAAATGCCATATATTGGATCAATTCCTAATTGGACTGTACCTGGAATGGCTCTGTTAATCCAGGGGACAGTTAATCCATCTGCAAACCAGTATGTTAATTAATTTATTGATTAAGAGAATTACAAAGTTTAAGATGTATTATTATTTACAGGGTATACATTGAGGCATGACTCATTGAGATGATAAAAAAAAAAAAATCCACAACAAATTAAATTCATTGTGTATATTAGCATTTGAATAATTGTGTAGCTAAAGCAACAACTGTGCATCTCCGGTTTAAATACCAATTTTCACAATCTGTGTAACCTATAAAATATATAGAAGGCATTCTGACTGATAACTCCAGATCACAGACTGACACTTATTACATTTTATATGGTTACACAACCATGTTATAGACACAAAAAATATCTCATCAGAAGCTTTCAACAACAATGCCAGGCCTGTAGTACTGTGATCTTCTAACTTTATATATCTAACTTTATTTATTCAATCAATTTATTCATTCATTTACTTATTTAGAAAATATGGTGAATCTGTAGAAGAGAATTGTTTTGCACTGTTTATTGCACAGAAAAAAGGGTCATTTTAAGTCAGATCAAAATAACCTGAGATTTGAATTCATTTAATATTTTGAATAAAATGTGAATCATGAATCAATTGTATTGTTACACCCTTAATCACTTGTCATCATGCTCAGTTATCCTACTCACATTAATGTTTTGTACTATTATTTATCACAGGCTTTCAATAGATTTCAAGTCGGGACCGACTGCTAATCATGAGATCCAATTCACTTTCAATCCCCGTTTTGGCCAATATGTGTACATGAATACCTCTGCAAATGGTTTCTGGCAAAAGGAGCAATTAGTGGTTGATAAGCCCTTAGCCAGAGGTGCAACTTTCAGTATACTGTTTGTATTGAAATCAGACGCTTATGAGGTATGTCCTTTTATGAATATTTTATTGTTTTGAATGTAAATTTGTCATGTCATCAAAAATATGCACCTGTTATCCAGATCTATGTGAATGGGACAATACACTGGACATTCCCATATCGTGGCTATTTAGGGAAAATTAATACGCTCCACATTTGGGGAGATGCTTGCATCCACTACTGTGGCTTTACTTATGTAAGTAAACTGTTTTTATAGTAATCTGTTTTGCGGAAGGTATTAAAATGTTCTGGTTGACTGTTTCGTTTTATATTATGTTTAATTTAATCAGAACTGGAGCAGATCACCTTTCTTTAAGGACCAATTGAAAATCAAGGACAAAGATACCCCAGTCACAAGTCCACTACCCCCTGTTCCATCAGAGATTACAAATGCAGTCATCCAG
>JAAIIK010000101.1:2709160-2731869 GCA_014706435.1 Silurus glanis
AGGGGATTTTCTATAGTGCAGAGTAGACATTAAAAAAAAAAAAAAAATATCCACGCATTTTTTTTTTTTTTTTTTAATGTCTACTCTGCACTATAGAAAATCCCCTATTTAGGACCAATAACTGGACAACTAAAACCAGAAATGGCTCTGTATGTCCGTGGAGCTGTTCTTGCAGATGACAGCCAGTATGTTCTTATTTGTCAATAAGTACTATATTATAAGTACAATTGCTAGATTACAAACAAACATAAGAATATACTGTACATATAGTCTAAACATGTTAGTTTTAATTTCTTCAATATTAAACATCTTGAAATATATGACCTAAGAATGATAACTTTTTTTTTTTTAACAGGTTTGGAATCGGTTTTCAAGCTGGACAAGACTATCACTCTGATATCGCATTTATTTTCAACCCACGGTTTGATAATCAATTCCTATACCTGAACACTTACAGAAATAGTGTTTGGGAGAGAGAGGAGTTGGTCTATGATAGACCCTTTGTCAGAGGGGAAAATTTCATTTTGGTGATTGTCATCAAGCCAGATGGTTATGAGGTGTGTTTCTAGATAATCAACTATGTATTCTATGAAATAGTCACATACCATCATGAAATAAATGTATCACCTTTTTGCAGGTCATTGTAAATGGAAAATCTCACTGCATGTTCAGACATCGCATTGCATTAGAGAAAGTATCTGCAGTTGGCATTTGGGGTGGTGTTTCAGTCATTTATTATGGCTTCATTCAGGTGCATAAAAAATTATTCCATTTTAGCACAAACAAATGAAAAGTGTTTCATCAAGTTCTCTTACAAAATATCATATTTGATGCCTTTATGTTTCCATTAGAACTGGAGCGCATCAAAATTAAGCTCACCATCGAGCATGATAGTCATCCCTTCTGAAATTTCAAATCCTATCATCCAGCCTGTGAGTAAAACAGCACATGTATTGTTTCAAAACTTAGACCAAATATTATTGCTAGAATTTTGTATTTCTTCTTTAGCCACTCCTAATGATAACTGATATGGCATATATCATGTCATACAAATTATATGATTAAGGAAATGCTATTTGTGCTACAGAAAATTCCCTACATCGCACCAGTAGGTTTAGAGATAAAACCAGGAATAGCTTTTTACGTCGAAGGAACTATTCCTGCAAATGGCAACCAGTAAGCTGTCATCTCTCTCTCTCTCTCTCTCTCTCTCTCTCTCTCTCTCTCTCTCTCTCTCTCTCTTGCTTTCTCTCTCTCTCTCTCTCTCTCTCTCTCTCTCTCTCTCTCTCTGTCTCTCTCTCTCTCTCTCTCTCTCTTTCAAAATATAGAAATGTCTAAAGTTTCAGTATTAAAAAAATCCATTTAACCCGTGTTATTTAATTAATGCTTTACATTTTACTTTTTGTCTTATTTTTTTTATTACAGCTTCTCGATCAATTTCCAAACAGGGCCAAACAACGAAGATGACATTCCTCTTACTTTTAACCCTCAACTTGGTCTTTACTTATACCTGAATAGCTGCAAAAATGGGGTCTGGGACAAAGAGCAATTGGTCACTGATAAACCCTTCATGAGGGCGACAGCTTTTAATATACTGATTTCCATCAGTTCCGAAGGCTTTGAGGTGCATCATTTGAATTCATTGATTGACATTTGGATGGCATGAAATGAAACACAAAATGAAAATATTCAAATGTTTCACAGATGTATGTGAATGGATGCAGACACTGGATGTTTCCACATCGCATTCCTTATGACAGAATTACCACAATTCGCATTTGTGGAGATATTTCCGTCAACTTCTGTGGTTTCACTGATGTGAGTACATTTATTCTTAGATGTTGCATTTGTTAGCAAAATGTTTGTTAAAAATCATGCTGTATCTTTTCAGAATTGGAGAAGATCATACACCCTTAGGGAGCAACGCAAACTTACTGATGTAGGAAGTTCTTTCACAAGCCTGTTACCAGTTCCATCAGAAATGTCATACCCAGTCATCCAGCCTGTGAGTCAAAGCACATACTGTAATGCAAAACCATATCACATTTTTTAACACAGGTGTCCCGGGCTATGAGTAATGTTAAAAAAAAAGTGTGTTTTCATCCAAATTCTACAGGAAAGAATATGCAAAAGTATAAATTGTTCATGAAAAAGCTTAACAAAGTGTCCTTTTAAGTATATATGCGGTCGATTTATTTTCTTCTGTCAGCCATTGTGGAACAAAAAACAGCTAATAATTTGAAGTTGAAACCAGCTGTTTTAACTATAATAATCATTTGCAACATAAGTAATATATAGACTGCATTTCCAATTAATTAAATATAATTTTAATTAAAAAAAAAATAATCAAAGTTGTTTGCTTCTGAACTTTTGGTCAGTAATGTTTGTGTATGTTTTTTTTTTTTTTTAATATTTCATAATTTTACGCATTCATCATAGGTACTTCCTTACGTAAGCACGATCAAAGGAGGAATAAAACCAGATATGGCTGTGATAGTGCAAGGCACTCTTCCTGCACATGCCCAAAGGTATTTCATAGTTTAGTAGAATACTAGTATCCTCTGTAAAACCCTAACAGAATATTTAAATATACCCATCACCAGCTTTTTTTTTATTTTAATTTTTTATTCAAAATATAGATTAATAAAAAAAACTAGAATATAAAATAATGTTTTTGTTTTTAACCCCCAATTTCTTTTCACAGCTTTGAAATGAATTTTAAAACTGGGCCTGGTGATAATGATGATGTCGCTTATCACTTCAACCCTCGCATTGGTAAATATGTCTACATGAACAGCTACGTAAGTAAGGGCTGGGAGGAGGAGGAATGTGTCTCTGACAAACCCTTTATCAAGGGAGCAGCTTTCCAAATTTTGATCATCATCAAAACGGAAGGCTATGAGGTGTGTATTTGTGAACAAATGTTTTAAATAAATCAAGTATAACATAAATAATAAATAATTCATTGGCAATTCATGTCCGCAGGTCTACATTAATGGCATTAAACACTGCATGTTCAACCACCGCATTCCTCTAAACAAAGTGTCAACATTTGCCATTTCTGGAGATGTTTCCATCCCCATCTTTGGTTTTATTGATGTAAGTAAAGCAATGAATTTGAAACTGATGTCTTTTTGGAAATTTGATGTAGGAAATACATTTTCTAGTGAAGCTAGTTATATATAATTAATGATTGGTATGCCTGTTTTCAGAACTGGAACACACTGAATTTGAGCCAATCAAATACCAAAGTCATGGGGAGTTTAATTTCAAGACCGTTATCACTACCAGCAGCAGTGACAAATCCACACATCCAACCTGTGAGTTATGTGATGTCAAGAAATGTGAAAACATTATCTAAAACATACAGCCATACATCCTGAAGATAATACTCCAAATATCTTATTCATTTGCAAATTACTATCTACCAGGGACTTTCCTATATGAGAAAAATCAAATGTGGACTAAGGACAGGTATGGCTGTGTTCTTCCAAGGCACCATTCCTACAAATTGCAAAGGGTGTGTTTTTACTCTATGTATAAAATAAAGCATTTCTTATTATCAATTATTGTTATTATGTGAGTTGACTATTAATTTGTTAATCATTTATTATTTTTTTGTCGCAGCTTTGAAATAAATTTCAAAACAGGGGAATCTGACAGCGATGATATCGCTTTCCACTTCAACCCACGCATTGGTCAATATGTCTACCTGAACAGCTTCAGAGATGGCAGCTGGGAAAAGGAGGAATGTGTCTCTGACAAATCATTCAACAAAGGAGCAGGCTTCTACATGTTTTTTGTCATCAATTCAGACAACTATGAGGTGTGATTTTGTTGCTTTTCAGAAATTCGTATAAAGAATCACATGCACATTTATAAACTTTTTTTTTATAATTCTCCTGCAGGTGTATGTGAATGGCTTGAGACTCTGTACATTCAAGCACCGCATTCCTGTGGAGAAAGTATCAACACTTGGCATTCGTGGTGATGCCTTCAAACCCATCTATGGTTTTATTGATGTAGGTACAATCATTTCTTATGTAAGTAGCTGTAAACTTCTTTGAGGTCAAAATCATATATGGGTCATATCTCTCTAATTTTATCATCAGAACTGGAGCAGTTTGTATCTATGCATGGACCAATCAAGAATCACAGGCATGGGGACCACATTCTCAAGCCTGTTGGCAGACCCTTCAGATCTTTCACATCTAGTCATTCAGCCTGTGAGTTGACAGAAAATACACCAAGACACAAGAAATTAAAACTCCAATGTACCAGTGCAATGCACATAAGATTTTTTTTTATTTATTCTCTTCTTCATTCTCTTTACAGACACTTCCCTATTTCGCTAAAATACCGGGAGGATTACGAACAGACATGGCAGTCTACTTTCAAGGGGTTGTTCCTGCACATGCCGTAAAGTAGGGTCTAATTTTAATTACATTGCATTTCGAAATACTCCAATGGAGGTTTTGACTTATATTTTGCATGATTTTCTTCACAGCTTTGAGATAAACTTCCAAACAGGCTCGACTCCAGAGAGTGACATTGCGTTTCAATTTAAACCTCGCATTAACGAGTCTGTATACTTGAACAGCTTCAGAAACGGTGCTTGGGAGTGTAACGAATCTGCCTCAATTAAACCCTTCCAAATGGAAACATCCTTTACTATGTTTGTTGTCATCAAATCTGATGGCTATGAGGTGTGTTTCTTTGTGTGTTTTTGCTTCAGGTGTATTTAATTGCTTATAGACAGTTAAAATAGTAAATATCTAAATATAAAATGTAATAGTTTCTTTTCTCCTTTAGGTCTATGTCAATGGATTGTTCTTCTGTATGTTCAAGCATCGCTTTCCTCTAGGGAACATTTGTACACTTAGTATATATGGAGATGTTTCAGTCCCCATCTACGGATTTATTGATGTAAGTTAACATGTTTTTACTACTTTAATGAGTAGTACAAATAAATAATAAGTAAAATTAATAAATATGTAAAAAAAAATGTCGAATTTAAAATTTACATTTTATTTTTTTTATTAGAACTGGAGCAAATCTGCTTTCATTGCGGACCAAACTAAAATCACAAGAAAGGAGAGTCAAAATCTGTTACCACTACCAACAGAGGTTTCACAGCCATACATCCAGCCTGTAAGTCAAACAATGTAATTGATTATCACAATATTTTCATATTAAAATTTGAAATGCTTCATGAACATATATATAAGTATGGATTCTATCCCTCGTAGTAGATGCATAATAGTAATGAACATTCGCTGTGTTTTGTCCAGACACTTCCCTATGTGGGTTCAATCACAGGAGGGTTAAAACCAGGCATGTCTCTGTTCTTGCGAGGGACTGTACCCACACATGCTAAAGGGTACAAACTAATTTTTTAATTGGTGAAACTGTAGAAGTTATATGGAAAAAAAAAGGTCTAAGGAAACAATAAATTTCATTGATTAGAAACATTTTCACTTTGGTTTACATTTTCTCATTGTAGTTTTATTCTTGATTTTTGTTTCCAATTTATTTACAGCTTTGAAATCAATTTGAAAACAGGACCATCTGATGTTGATGACATTGCATTTCATTTCAATCCTATTATTGGACAATATGTCAACCTAAACAGCTTCAGAAATGGTAGCTGGGATGAAAAGGAACCTACACCGGCCATCCCCTTCACTGAGGGAACAGCCTTGAATATGTTTGTTGTCATCACATCAGTGGGCTATAATGTATGTTTTATTTGTGATAGAAATGGTGATTAAAATAACTATTCAAGACCATTAATCAAATATATACCATTACTTTTAGGTGTATGTGAATGGCCTAATGTATTGCACATTCAAGCATCGCATTATTCTTGAGAAAGTTTCAACACTGGCAATTCGTGGAGATATTTTCCTTCCCATATGTGGTTTAATTGATGTAAGTGTAAAGTTGATTGTGCTTGTTCGTTTTTTTTTCTGAGCAAAGCTGTTTCTTTGAAGAACATGCTTGATATTTTTCTTTCCTCTCCAGGACTGGAAGACCTCTTCTTTCTGTTCAACTTCTGCACCTGTCAATAAAGATGTTTCGTATCAGATCAGCAACCCTGTAAGTAATCCATCACATAACAAGAATATGACATAATTACAATAACATGCCAAACGAAACATTTTACAATCGACAGCATTGCTTGATGACAAAAACCAGATTTTTTTTTTTTTTTTTTTTTTTTTTTTTATACAGATACTTCCCTATCAAACTAAAATCCAAGGAGGATTAAAACCAGACATGGCTATCCTTTTCAATGGGTCTCTTCCTGCAGATACCAGACGGTATGCACTTCAACTGAAATAATAACATTTGCTGTAGACGTACTGCAAAACCACTGCAAGATTATTACTATGAAGTACTATTAAAACATTTAAATAAACTGAAACTCTGAAATTAATTAGTTGAATATTTAATTATTCTCAGGTACTCATTCAAAGATAAAAAATATGAATATTATGTAAATATTCTATAATATTCTATAAATGTTAATGCATTCAAGTTTAGAGATGTCTAGAAATAGGTTTAGGCTTATTTTAAACCTAAAATGATTATTCAAGATAAATTATATATTATATTCAATATATTTTTACCTGCTAAGTGGTCTTTTCCCGCAATGTGAACCCTATTCATTCTGTTTCTGCGTTTATTTTTAAGATGTTTGCTCATGTCACCTCTTTGTGTTGTTAGAAGGGCTAAGAAAATAATTAAACTGTATAGTTAAATTACTTAAATAATACTTTGAACAAATATTTGTACTACTTTTGCTTTTATTCACAGCTTTGAAATCAATCTCAAGACGGGATTCTCCGATGATGATGACATCGCTTTTCATTTCAACCCTCGCATTGGCCAATATGTCTACCTGAACAGCTTCCGAAAAGGTAGCTGGGAGAAGGAGCAAACTGCACCTGACAAACCCTTCACCAAAGGAGCAGCCTTTAAACTTCTTCTAGTCATCAAAACTGACAGATATGAGGTGTGTATTCTTTAATATTGATTTGCGATAGCTATATTCACTCGGGATAAAGGCATCTGTTAAATATATAAACACATGTTTAAACTACATTAATACATTTCATGATGTTTAAAATTACACATTTCTGTAGGTGTACGTCAATGACGTATTGCATTGCGTGTTCAAGCACCGCATTCCTCTAGAGGAAGTTACAACACTTGCAATTTTAGGAGATGTTTCTCTTCTCTTCTGTGGTTTTATTAACGTAAGTATGCAAATTGATGTAAGTATGTAAATGCAAATGTCTTGCTATAAATGCTATAAGTAAATGCTGTTCTTTCTGGATAATCTGCTTCTTTTTTTCATCAGAACTGGAAGACCTCTTCCTTTTCCTCACTTATATGGGACTCAAGTAAAGCACCCACTGTTACAGAGCTTTCATTTCCAGTCTCCAACCCTGTGAGTAAACCAGCACATAGCACAGACATGAATATAACCACAGTCACACAGGACTTTCTCTAGTCACTGCTTTGTGATGGCTAATAGCTGATTGTCCACATGCTTTTCTCCATACAGACGATACCCTTCGTGGGTAAATTCAAGGAAGAGATAAAACAAGATACAGCTTTAATGTTCCAAGCGGTTGTTCCAAAAGACGGCAAAAAGTATGTTCTAACAAATGTAGTTAAATGGACAAATATGGAGAAAATAGCTTAGATGTGCTGTGCTGACAGTATAAATGCTTGCTGAATACAACTTTTATTTAATTAGTCAAATATATGTTTTATTTGCTACAGTAGAGATTTCACTTCCAGAAGAGGTGTAAAATAAATTTTCCGATTAACTGTGCGTGTTATGGCAAAATAATGTAATAGTTTATAATATTTGCTGTCCCCCAAAAAGAACGTTTGTTTTATTAAAGATACATATTTTATTTCTCTTTACAGCTTTGCAATTAGTCTCAAAACGGGGCCATCTGACGCTGACAACATCGCTTTTCATTTCAACCCTTGCATTGGTCAAGATGTCTACATGAACAGCTTCCGAAATGGAAAATGGGAAACACAGGAAACTGCACCTAAAAACCCGTTTGAAAAGGGAATCACCTTTAAATTGTTTCTAGTCGTCACTGTTGAGGCCTATGAGGTATGTTTTGTGATTGTTTGCAAGCATATTTAGCATGAAACAACAACAGTAACCACGTGTCCCTCTTTTTTGCAGATCTACGTGAATGACTTCAAACTTTGCACATTCAAGCATCGCATTCCATTGGAGAAAGTTTCAACACTTAACATTCTTGGAGATATTGCCTCCCTGGTGTGTGGTTGTATTGAGGTAAGTCGACAGAATATTTCTTCTTTTCTCTTCTATAATGTTATTTATTTATTTATTTATTTAAACCATTTTTTTTCTTTACCAGAATTGGAGTAGCTCTTCAATCTATAAGGAACTAAAGAAAGTCACAACCACAACCACAAGCACTACGACAACCACAACGGCAACCACAATCACTCTACAGATTTCAAAAGCAATCAAAGACCCTGTAAGCAATTCAGCATTATGGGACACTGATGAATGTTACATATTTTGCATTAAATCTAACATACTTGCTCTATTATAATGAAGTAAATATCAGTTTCACTATTGTGTCACAAAAAACATTTGTTCCTATACATTATTTGTTGTATATCGAATCATTTACACTGTATATACTGTATACTCTATCCAGGCAATTCCTTATGTGGATACAATCCCGATAGCCGTAAAACAAAACATGGCTGTTCTGTTTCAAGGAATCATCTCTAAAAATGCAGCCAGGTATGCTTTTTCATCACTTTCAAAAAATATGGATTTATAAAGGCATTAAAAACATTACTTGTTTCTTTGTTTTTTGTATAGATTTGAAATTAATTTCCAAACAGGGAAAGGTGCCAATGATGACATTGCATTTCACTTTAACCCCCGGCTCGGTTATTATACCGCATTGAACACCTTCAGAAAAGGTGGCTGGGAGAAGGAGGAATCTGTGCCGGACAAACCGTTCACTAAGGAAGCAGCCTTCCAAATTATCGTTGGCTTTAAATCAGATGAATATGAGGTTTGTTTTATAATGTATTTTGCACTTAAAATTTATGGTAAAAAAAAAATAAATAAATAAATGAATGTCCCATGTTCCTACAGGTTTATGTGAATGGCATGCGACATTGCACATACAAACATCGCATTCCTCTGGAGAAAGTTTCAACGATTTGCATCCGTGGCCAAGTTTCCATTCAGATGATTGGTTTTATTGAAGTAAGTAAAGCGTTCTCGTTCCGTTTTTGTTTTGTTTTGTTTTTAAGAGGTTCAATGAGAGGTACATTAATAACATGGTTAATATTTTGTGTTTCCCCAGAACTGGAAAAGTCCATCCATGAGTAAATAATAACGTACGAAGATTAAAGCTTGCACATGGAGAAGACGACGCACGCACACACTTACAAACATGCTTAAAATTCAATATTTCTTTTCACTAACTTATCATTGTGTTTTACAGCCTACAAACTGATACCACCTGTGCTGTTTTAGTCACTATAATGATGGAACAGAAAATCCAACACAGTCCACACTGCCTAAACATCACTTTTTAGCATGTGGTTATTTCCAGACATGTTCATAACTACGTACATCCACAAACATTTTTGTTTCTCATTAATTCACATACATTTGGTTATTTTTCTCTTCATTGCATCATCTAATGTTTTGCTGTGAGGCTTACTTTAATACTAGAAAAAGACTTGTGTCTATGCAAAAAATGCGGAATGAAGTGAAAGACCGTCCAGAAGATTCAAGTGAACGTCTGGTCTGATTTTTTTGTTGAAGGGTAGATGAACCACAATCTACACTGGAAAGGCTTTAATATGTATAAGCTTGCATCAAGATTCTCCATTAGAGAGACTCAAATGGGAGGTTCAAGGAACATACAGTGTCTTTAGTATCGTTTTCTTTTCTGTTTCAGGGTATTATTATTGGGCAATGCATATTTCTGCCATGTCTTAAAATATTGAGTACTATGATTAAAAAAATAAATAAATAAAAATTAATTCAATGTGCTTTGTTGGATTTTCTTGCTTTTATGAAATTTGTCAAATTGTTATCTTTGTTAGTTGTCTTTAAACAATTGGAATTAATTCCTTAGCTTTAAATCCTTGCTTTAAATGTGTAAAGGGAATTATTTCCGGACTAGAATGGAAATAATCTTGTGCCAAAAGAATTGAATTGAAAACAAACAAAAAGAAAATGAATAAAAAATAAGCAATGAGAAAAAAGAAATGAACTCAAAGTGAAAACAGTGAACTCAAGCACAAACAGAGTTCGAGGGTAAATAAAAGAAAAACTTGAAATGCATACACAAAATACAATTTGAAATATGTACACAATATACTCTTAGTACCATTATAAGGACATCTTTGTACTTTATACTCAAAAAGGTACACATTACTACCTTAGAGTACCAATGTGTACCTTAATGTACAACTATAAATGTTTGGGGGTAAATAAGGTACATAGATGTCCTTTTAAGGGTACTGTCCCAGTGGCAAGCTGTTGTATTTCTTTCTTTCTTTCTTTCTTTCTTTCTGTTTTATAATCATATATAATCATAAAGCATATAAAGCAAAAAAAAATTATGATTAAAAATAAAACCTGTCAATTACACAAGGGTTAACTGAAAAAAACAAACAGGTAACACTAGACATTTCGTCCCCCCACTTTTGAAATGATGGCTACGCCCCTGGTATGAGCGTTAGTATGTCTCATGAATTGCTGAGTTAAATGCAAAAGACAATTACATTCGCTTACGTTTTTTGGTTACTTGGAGAGGTTGCGAGGACACCTAGTGGCAGCTTTGAGACATTGCAAACTAGAATTTAAATTACAAGATTAAATTAGATACACAAAAGTTCATTTTGAAAACAAGCTTTTGAGACAAATAATGTAAAGAATTTATTAATTGATATTGGTGAATATAAAATGTAGGCACATTTTTTGCGTATTATTTCCCAAATGAGATCAAATATCTAACCATGATCTATAAAGCTACATGTCTGCGCTTTTTATTTCAACTAAGTCATAATTGATGTGCAGAAATTAACCCTGAAAGTAAAAAAAAAACCACTAAACTCAGGGACAAATAAATGATTTTCAAATCAACAGGATTCTGCTTAGTTTAGGGTCGCCATTTTGACACAACCCTCTCGTGTGGGCGGGGCTTTACAGCACCCTAATCCGGAAGTGAAAACTTTACTCGGAAGTCCCCGTGTTAATTTAATGTTATTTTATTTTCTGTGTTTATTTGTTTTTTTTTTATTTTTGTGTGTATTTGAAACAACGCTGTATTAGTACTGCAGTTAATACAATCGCATTTGAAAATAGCATGTTAATTTAAGAGGCGCGTCTTTCATACACTCAACGCTAATGGCAGGAAACGCAGAACTTTGAAGCCCCGCCCACAACTGTTGGAACGGGCGAGACCATTTATTTCAGAGATGAGAAATCCGAATCCGTTTACTGATTCAAATCCTACTGAATCACTCAGTGATCCGAGTCTCATGAGTCCCTTGAGTCAGTTGGGATTCTGTCTGCTTTTGCCATGGAATTCCACTAGAGGGCACTCACCGAATTTTTTTTAATTCACCGAATCCGGGGAGTGAATCCCATGCAGGAAGTTTCCTGAAAAACGACTTGTTGCTACAGTTACTTGCTAACAACATCATAGAACAATTAAATGGTGTAATTTACAATTTGTTTTATATGTTGGCTTTAATAGCAAGATAACCAAGGACTCAAGTGATCTGAGTAAAAGAAGAGAAATATTCATGAATCCAGAGTCATATAAAGTATTGGGTTATTTAACCGGGATGAATCCGGATTCGCTCATCTCTAGTGTCTTTTCTTTTCTATCTGACACCAAGTACATTTAAGACCAGAATGGTTTATACCAATTCCTGTCTTAAAAAACAAAAAGATTAAAAAAACTATATGTTACATTAAAAAGATATCTATTTAAAAACAGTAATAATCAAACTTTTAATAAACTTTCATATTATGTTTGAACATCCCTTTCATTTTTTAATGAAAGAACAAAAGAGTGAGGTATTATATTATTCTCAACCATGATTCCGACCTCGACCGAGCTACTGACTTGTTTGTAAATAGATCCCCAAAACCAGTCCATATTGATGTTAAACATTACACTTGCTTTTTATTATACTAAAAAAATTACCCTTCTCCTTAGAAAGAAGAACTGAACTCTGAAAATGAGAACTCAGTGTCAAAAAAGGGCCTATTTTTAAGAACTTTACTAAACAAAATTAACAACAGCAATAGTTACTGGTCCCCATTGTTATGTTCCACATTCTGGGTGTGGGCAGGGGTTTGGTCATGTGCAGAGGAGAAACATGAGGATGGAGCTGCCAGGCAGGTAGGATTTGGATTTGGCTCTCCTTACTGACGTGGCATCACTCCAGGTCTTGTCAGTTCTCCCACTGGAAACCATGAAGGCTGAGGTGATGTCAACCAACCCTCCTTTCTGAGTGTATGAGTGAGGGAACTTCTCTGGGTGGTGGGTGCACACTTCAAGTCCCGACCAGGTTAATTGAGGGTGACATGATATAATTGACGTGACCATGCAAATGAGCAGTAAAAAAAACCTGATCGCTTTTCTTTCTTTTTTATTTTTTTATTTTGCGTGGACACCCCATGCTGCCCCTGGGGGGATGCCGTGTCGCCCTTGCCTAAATCCACTACTGATCTGATGATTATTTGTGATTTGGAAAAATGAGAAAATACTGATGATTTGAGATATGGGTGGGGCTTAACAGTGCCTTTTATTCTCATTAGTTAGTGAATATAATAGATAAAGTTGATGAATGAAAAATATTCTAAAAGGTTTTATATATAAGAAAGTTAATGTTTACCTCACACTGCACAGAAAGAGGCATTTGATGAGTAAAGGTTGGTCCCAGTGAGCTTTACATATTATTAATGACCTGATAACTATGATATATAGATTGATTACGTGATTGAAGACAAAGGGTGGTGGATGGAAGATGGAAGATGGATACAGTGTGTAAGGTATTTGGTATCCTGATAGTTATAGAAATAAAGCATAAAACGGGAGGTTCAGGTGGGACTCAGGCCAAAATAACAAACAAAACACTCAGTATGAGAAATATAAATTACCTACAAAAAGAAAGGCAAAAAGAGATACAAATTCCTTTAAGTCCCTCAACAAAAACAGAAAAGAAACCCATGCACAACACAAAAAGCAGCCATACCTCTGCTACCTGTAAACACAAATAAATATGTGCATAGATTTACATATATTACAATAGCAATGAGTATTTACAACTAGTCAAACTTATCACAATGGACAGAGCAAACTCAGAGTCAAAAACGTTTATCCAGTGAAGGACAAGCCAACAAAGTGGGGCTCAAAAAATAGTTTTAGTGCATACATACCCATGTCACTGTATACCTGTGGAGAAAGTGTGTATTTATTTTATTTTCAATCTGATACCGAATACATTCAAGACCAAAATTTTCAATACCAATACCTGTCTCAATCAACAATATTAATCTGAAATACATGTTACATTAAAAATATCTACCCGGCGGGGCCGGGAGCAGATAGGCAGGGGATTGCCTCACCTGAAGTTAATGTGACCTAATGATTATTCTTTCTTTTCCAGTGATCGGAGGGTGCATTTAAGGAGGAGAGTATGTGTGTGGGGGGGGTGTGTGCGCGTGTGCCAGAGACGTGCTGCGTGGGGCACTAAGCAGACAGACACGAGATAAAACCCAAATAAAAGTGGCTGTAAAGCCTTTGCACCTGACCTGTTGTGGCGTTCCTTCTTCCCGCATTCACACGATCTCCCACACAAACCTTTAATAGAAAAAACCTTTTTACATCATGTTTAAACACCCCTTCCATTTTATAGTATTTTCTTTTATAAAGGAACAACAGAAAATAACTCTCACGTGTTTCACACCGTGGATGATGTCAAAGATTTTACCTATTAAAAATGCAACTGCTAACCGGTAAAACAATTATTATGTGTAAAAGTGGTGTTTAATGTGTAAAAGGTGACAGTGCACATGTGATATGAGTGTAAGACTATATCTAACTAATCCGGATTAAGTTGTAAATGGCGTTTTCTTAAAACGAAAACGTATTAGTGTGAACATGGCCTAAGCATGCATCTGAACTGCTGATTAAAAGACGCAAAATATATTTACATTTTGGTAGGTTTGGCTACGTTGTAGAGGTTATATTCTATGTAGGAGATGCAACCTGAAAGATTGGAGACTGTAAGATGTTGGCAGGGGACAGTGTAGAAGACAGGGGAATAAAGTTGTTCAGTCACACCATGAAGTTATGGGAAAGAGTAGTGGAAACCAGGCTGAGAGAAGAGGAGACCACCTGTGAGAAACAGTATGGTTTCATGCCAAGGAAAAGCACCACAGACACATTATTTGCTTTGAGAATGTTGATGAAGAAGTATAACGGTCAGAAAGAATAGCATTGTGTGTTTGTGGATTTAGAGAAAGCGTACGACAGAGTGCCAAGAGAGAAGTTGTGGTATTGTATAAGGAAGTCAGGTCTGTCAGAGAAGTATGTGAGGGTGGTGCAGGACATGTATGAGGACAGCAGTGAAGTGTGCAGTAGGAATGACAGACTGGTTCAATGTGGAGGTTGGATTGCAACAAGGATCGGCTCTGAGCCCTTTCCTGTTTGCAGTGGTGATGGACAGGTTGACGGACGAGGTCAGACAGGAGTCTCCCTGGACTATGATGTTTGCGGATGATATTGTGATTTGTGGTGAGAGTAGTGAGCAGGTTGAGAAGAGCCTGGAGAGGTGGGGATATGCGCTGGAGAGAAGGGGAATGAAAGTCAGTAGAAGTAAGACAGAGTACATGTGTGTGAATGAGAGGGAGGGCAGTGGAGTGGTGCGGTTGCAGGGAGAAGAGGTGGAGAAGGTGGTGGAGTTCAGGTACCTGGGGTCAACAGTGCAAAGTAATGGAGAGTGTGTTAGAGAAGTGAAGAAAAGGGTGCAGGCAGGGTGGAGTGGGTGGAGAAGAGTGACAGGAGTGATTTTTGATAGAAGAGTATCTGCAAAAGTGAAAGGGAAAGGACTGTTATAGGACTGTGGTGATACCTGCGATGTTGTATGGTTTAGAGACAGTGACATTGAGTGAAAGACAGGAGGCGGATCTGGAGGTAGCAGAGCTGAAGATGTTGGGATTTTCATTGGGAGTGACAAGTATGGACAAGATTTGAAATTAGTTTATTAGAGGGACAGCGCATGTAGGACATTTTGGGGACAAAATGAGAGAGGCCCGATTAAGATGGTTTGGACATGTGTAGAGGAGGAACATAGGGTATATCAGTAGAAGAATGCTCAGGATGGAGCCACTAGTAAGGAGGAAAAGAGGAAGGCCAAGGAGGAGGTTTATGGATGTGGTGAGCGAAGAGATGCAGGTAGTTGGTCTGAAAGAGGCAGATGTAGAGGACAGAGTGGTATGGAGACGAATGATCTGCTGTGGTGACCCCTAATGGGAGCAGTGGAAAGAAGTAGAAGAAGAAGGGAAGAAGAAGAAGAAGGCTACGTTGTAGAGGTTCGAGGACACCGAGTGGCAGCTTTCAAACATTGCAAAATAGAATTTAAAGAGATGATAGATAGTAACCCAGCCATTAGGGAGGCACAAGCCAGTGCACTCTTAGTGCCGGTCCCAAGCCCGGGTAAATGGGGAAGGTAGTAAAACATGTGCCAAATCAATCATGCGGATCACAAATGAGAATTTCATACCGGATCGGTCGAGGCCCGGGTTAACAACGACCGCCACAGGTATCGTTAGCCGACAGGGTACCGGTGGAAATTGGGCTACTGTTGGCCGAAGGAGGAGAAGGAGAGGAGGAAGATGTCTACAGAGACGGCAGGAAAAGGAGCAGTGTAGGAGAGTGGAGGTTCGGGTTGGTACTTTAAATGTTGGTACTATGACGGGTAAAGGGAGAGAGATAGCTGATATGATGGAGAGGAGAAAGGTAGATGTGTTGTGTGTTCAGGAAACCAAGTGGAAAGGGAGTAAGGCCAGGAACATTGGAGGTGGGTTCAAACTGTTCTATCATGGTGTGGATGGAAAGAGAAATGGTGTAGGGGTGATTCTGAAGGAAGAGTACAGTAAGAGTGTAGTGGAGGTGAAGAGAGTTTCTGAAAGGGTGATGAACATGAAGCTGGAAGTTGAAGGGATGATGATAAATGTCATCAGTGCCTATGCTCCACAAGTTGGCTGTGAGATGGAGGAGAAGGAAAGATTCTGGAGTGAATTAGATGAAGTGGTAGATGGTGTACCTAGGAAAGAACGATTGGTGATTGGGGCAGACTTTAATGGGCATGTTGATGAAGGGAACAGAGGTGATGAGGAGGCGATGGGTAGGTATGGCCTTAAGGAGAGGAATGTGGAAGTGCAGATGGTGGTAGATTTTGCTAAAAGGATGGAAATGGCAGTGGTGAACACTTATTTTAAGAAGAAGGAGGATCATAGGGTGACGTATAAGATTGGAGGAAGGTGCACACAGGTGGACTACGTTCTATGCAGGAGATGCAACCTGAAGGAGATTGGAGACTGTAAGGTGTTGGCAGGGGACAGTGTAGCTAGACAGCATCGGATGGTGGTCTGTAGGATGGTTTTGGGGGCGAAGAAGAAGGAGGGTGAGGACTGAAAGAAGAATAAGATGGTGGAAACTGAAGGAGGAAGAGTGTAGTGTGAGGTTCAGGGAAGAGGTCAGACAGGGGCTCGGTGGTGGTGAAGAGGTGTTGGGTGATTGGGAAACTACTGCAGGAGTGATGAGGGAGGCAGCTAGAAAAGTACTTGGTGTGACATCTGGAAATAGAAAGGAAGACAAGGAGACGTGGTGGTGAAATGAGGAAGTGCAGGAGAGCATAAGGAGAAAGAGGTTGGCAAAACAGAAGTGGGATAGACAGAGTGATGAGAAAAGTAGGCAGGAGTACAAGGAGATGCGGCAGCAGGTAAAGAGGGATGTGGCGAAAGCCAAGGAAAAGGCATATGAGGAGCTGTATGAGAGGTTGGACACTAAGGAATTAGAAAAGGATTTATACCGATTGGCCAGGCAGAGGGACTGAGCAATAAAGGATGGAGAGGGAAATGTGTTGACTAGTGAGGAGAGTGTGTTGAGAAGGTGGAGGGAGTATTTTGAGCAGCTGATGAATGAGGAAAATGAGAGAGAGAGAAGGTTGGATGATGTGGAGTTGGTAAAGCAGGATGTAGATAGGATTAGTAAGGAGGAAGTGAGAGCAGCGATTAAGAGGATGAAGAGTGGAAAGTCGGTTGGACCAGATGACATACCTGTAGAAGCATGGAGATGTTTAGGAGAGATGGCAGTGGAGTTTTTAACCAGATTGTTTAACAAGATTCTGGAAGGTGTGAGGATGCCTGAGGAATGGAGAAGGAGTGTGCTGGTACCGATCTTTAAGCATAAGGGAGATGTGCAGACCTGCAGTAACTACAGGGGAATTAAGTTGATCAGTCACACCATGAAGTTATGGGAAACAGTAGTGGAAGCCAGGCTGAGAGAAGAGGTGACCATCTGTGAGCAACAGTATGGTTTCATGCCGAGGAAGAGCACCACAGATGCCTTATTTGCTTTGAGGATGTTGATGGAGAAGTATAGAGAAGGACAGAAGGAATTGCATTGTGTATTTGTGGATTTAGAGAAAGCGTATGACAGCGTGCCGAGAGAGGAGCTGTGGTATTGTATGAGGAAGTCAAGTGTGTCAGAGAAGTATGTGAGGGTGGTGCAGGACATGTATGAGGACAGTGTGACAGCAGTGAAGTGTGCAGTAGGAACGACAGACTGGTTCAGGGTGAGGGTTGGACTACATCAAGGATCGGCCCTGAGCCCTTTCCTGTTTGCAGTGGTGATGGACAGGTTGACGGACGAGGTCAGACAGGAGTCTCCCTGGACTATGATGTTTGCGGATGATATTGTGATTTGTGGTGAGCGTAGTGAGCAGGTTGAGAAGAGCCTGGAGAGGTGGGGATATGCGCTGGAGAGAAGGGGAATGAAAGTCAGTAGGAGTAAGACAGAGTACATGTGTGTGAATGAGAGGGAGGGCAGTGGAGTGGTGCAGTTGCAGGGAGAAGAGGTGGAGAGGGTGGAGGAGTTCAGGTACCTGGGGTCAACAGTGCAAAGTAATGGAGAGTGTGTTAGGGAAGTAAAGAAAAGAGTGCAGGCAGGGTGGAGTGGGTGGAGAAGAGTGACAGGAGTGATTTGTGATAGTAGGGTATCTGCAAGAATGAAAGGGAAAGTTTATAGGACTGTGGTGAGACCTGCGATGTTGTATGGATTAGAGACAGTGGCATTGAGTAGAAGACAGGAGGTGGAGCTGGAGGTAGCAGAGCTGAAGATGTTAAGGTTTTCGTTGGGAGTGACGAGGATGGACAAGATTAGAAATGAGTTTATTAGAGGGACAGCGCATGTAGGATGTTTTGGTGACAAGGTGAGGGAGGCGAGATTGAGATGGTTTGGACATGTGCAGAGGAGGGACATGAATTATATTGATAGAAGAATGCTGAGGATGGAGCCACCAGGTAGGAGGAAAAGAGGAAGGCCAAGGAGGAGGTTCATGGATGTGGTGAGGGAAGACATGCAGGTAGTTGGTGTGAAAGAGGCAGATGTAGAGGAAAGGGTGGTATGGAGACGGATGATCCGCTGTGGCGACCCCTAATGGGAGCAGCCGAAAGAAGAAGAAGAAGAAGATAGATAGATAGATAGATAGATAGATAGATAGATAGATAGATAGATAGATAGATAGATAGATAGATAGATAGATAGATAGAGTCAAATAAACAATCTCTGCTGGATGTGGGCCTCATAGACAAAGGACAATTTGCGGGGCAATAAAAGTGTGTGTTAATGGCCCTGTACCATGATTGCAGGGAGGACAAAGTATCTCTAAAAAGAACAGAGTGTGCCAAATGTATTCTAAGTATATTTATAATTTTCATACAATCCTTGTTTGCAGGCTTAACAAACTTGTATAAATGGAAGTAAGTATGAGGTGGTATTAAAAAGGTTTGAGACTAATATTCACGTATGTTACCACGTCTGCGATTTCATCATAAACAGCAAGTTAAAACAAAGAGCAAACGCCAAATTCTCTGTGAACCTGGGCAAATCTGACATGACATATGAACGACATACGGTGATGCTACATTTAAGTTGTTAAGTTAAGGTGTTTTGAGTGGCACACATGCTTCAAGTGTGGAAGAACATCACTGGAAGATGACAAGAGTTCAGGAACACCTTCAAAGAGCTCATCCCTCCAAAATGTCAAAACCATTCAGCAACTTGTGCATGATGATCATCTGAGAACAACCCACATGATCTCACTTCCGCACCCAGCCTAATAGCCAGATTTGGCTCTTATGGACCTTGCTCTTTTCCCAAAGATTAAAACTCTAGCTCGCCATTTTAACGACACTGCAGAGATCCAGCGTGAATAGCAGAAGGTGTATGACACACTTTAAAGAAAGAAGACTTCCAGGACATATTCCAAAAGTGTCAGGAACGCAGGGAGCATTCATTGCTGTGCAAGGGGACTATTTTGAAGTTGATGGTGTGTAAACGTAGCTAAATAAAGTACTTTCTTGTAAACAGAGCTAATCTCAAAACTTTTTGATACCACCTCGTGACAGCCAGATACTACTATACATACAAATAAAAAATGTCTGCAACATGCCACATACATTTCCTGATTGTCCCGATGACAATAGAGACTGTTGCTATGATTACAATTGATATTGGTTTTGATTATTGTAAACTGTAAACTAAACATTTTAAAGTTGTTAGATTTTAATAAAAGAATAAACTAAACATTTGCGCATGCTTGTTCTCATATTTGACTGTATGAAGCATGTAAGATATATGGGAGAAGAAAGATGTCTGAAGGTCTCATTGGAAAGGTGAACAGCATTCTTTCTAAACAAAAAAAAAAAAAAGATACATTTCTATTTTAAGTTAATTCTTTTTAATCTAAGCAAAACGGTTGCCATTTAGAAGTGTGCCGACATCCAGTCATATCTGGAGTTGATGTCATTTCTCACAGTTGAAGAGAATATTTTTTTGAGATGCAAATTGACATTGCAAATCAGATATTGCAAAATAAATTAGAATATTCTGCTTTGATCTTCCTGCATTACAACATTGGATGTTTTGCATGTGTCTATAGTCATTTTATTTTCTTTCGACTGATTTAACCTTACCATTGATCTTTTTTACTGTTCTTTAGTCTAAAGTTCACATTTAATTTAATGCATTTACCGTTATAAACTAAAAGGTTAATTTCAATGTACCCACTCATTGTAACTCTGTGCTATACTCTACATTGAGTTAATAATACAACAAGGTTTATTTAGTTGCACCGCCACGTATATACTGCCATGTCTATCAGTCTAAGTTTAACACACCTTCTCATTACAGTATAAAACTAACTATATGCCATAAACTAAACTATATAAAACTAACTATATGCCATAAATATAAATGTGGCACAGCTGTGTATGTGTGTGTATATGCACAAATACACAATTGATTGTGGACACCTATCCATAAGATTCAAATGTGCTTTTTGAAGACCACATTTAGTGCCCATTTGCTGTTACATTTTATAGGAAGATGTTCCATTAGATTTTTGCTTATGCTTGTGGAGATTTGTGCTCATTCAGTCACACAGGTGTTAGAAAACTCAGGTACTAATGTAGTTGAGGTGAGGATGCCTGGGGTGCACTTTAAATTCATCCCAAAAGTGTTGAGGTCAGATCAGGTCAAATTGAGTTGAGATCAGAGCTCTATAGCAGGCAACTGCAACAAAACTATTTACCTATGGAATCAGTAAAGTATTCTGATTATGATTCACATTCTGATTAAATAAATATCCATAATTATGCTAAGCAGTTAGAATTCAAATGTTAACATTTCAAACTACTTTCCTCTAGATACAATGCCAGTTGCTTTCTATTTTGTTAAATCAAGTCTTATTGTGCACAATAAGATAGAGTAAACTACCCACAATTCACAGTTCTAAAATATAAAACTGATGTCTGAATGCATAGAATGAACAGATGACAGTATTTTAGAAACAGTACATTTTGTTTAGTACATTTTGTTTAAGACATAGTTATATACTATTTTTTTTTATTAGTTAATGATTAATGTCCTATCTAGTTGATTTGGCCCTTTATACTTATGAAATTGTTTCCCAAAATGTCTGTAGAGGTAAAGAATAGGAAAGCAAATGGGTAATTCAATTTAAGGTGTAGTAAAAATAGCTGCTTCAACTGACATTATATAACTTATTAATTAACAGTAAAAGCACGCAATGGTTGCCTGATGTCTATTGTGCCTTTTTTGGTATTTACCCCCCTGGCTTTATGCCCTTGGCTCACATGAAGACCTCTCCGAGAAATAATAATTTGAATAGCAAATTAAAAACTCTACCTCAGCTACTGTACCTCAGGTATGATTCAGATTATACACAGATAAGAGGTTATTTGAAATTAAGTATTATATTTTTTTATTTGCTAATTTGCCTTGAACTGCTATTTAGAGCTAAGACTTACGTGACATGATCTTATCATCTTTATTATAACACACTTTGCAGATTCAGAAGTACTAAATGTATATTCCAGTACTACATGCTTATTGAGACTGCAGAAAACACTAGTATCCCTATAAACCATTCATATTAGATACATACATTACATACATATATTTGATAAACAGTGCATCCAGAAATTATTTAGCCTTCATTGGTTATTTCTCTTTTCTGGATTACCACATTAGAATGAAGTACAATACAATCAGATGTTTGTCTGCTCAGTTTGACATATAAAGTATAATAGATAAAGTATGAGAAATACAACTTTTCTTTCAGCATTAGCACTATTATTATTTATATAATGATTTATATAACACAAAATGTGTTAAACAGAGTTCTAACACAGTGTGTTTTAGAAAAAAAATCCACTTATGTCCAGACTACATATAAATGATTTTAGGAAATCTCAAAGCCCACAAATATGCCACTACTGAGACAGTGTATTTCATTATGCTTTTGTGTCTGACAATTGTAAAGTTTACTCGTTTGGTCTAAAGCCAAAGTATAATTTGGCTCAAACTAAATACATAATAAAAATACTAATTACACACTTACATATATAAATATATATATATAGATATGGGTTTGTGTAGCCTAGTATAAGCAAATTGTTCCAGACAGACAGCATTTGGGGAAAAACGCTATATGTTTCAACAGGGCAAAGCGTAGAGTAAATTGTAAGCTTAAAGAAAGCTTTAATTATAGCAACAGTCTCTATTGTAATAGGGTCAATCAGGAAATGTTTGTTGCAAGTTGCAGACATTTTTTATTTGTATGTATAGTAGTATCTAGCTGTCACGTAATGGTATGAAAATGTTTTGAGACTGGCTCTGTTTACAAGAAAGCATACTGTATGTGTTTTTGCATTATTCTGTTAAAGCCCAGACTTAAATACAATTGAATAACTATGGCATGGCCTGAAAATTTATTTCTGAAAACATTCTTTATCTTTTTTGATAGCATTTAAGTCAAAATTGAATTGAGAAATGGAA
>JAAIIK010000101.1:2751768-2800041 GCA_014706435.1 Silurus glanis
ACGTGTCCTTCTTTGTTCATTAAAGAGAAGAGATCTGTACTGATGGGTAGCGGAAGCGGAAAGGGTATCCCATTAGAGATTTCTAATCCAGTCAGCAACCCAGTAAGTAAAATATCAGACAGAGAGCCATGACAGACATTAATCAAAAACACAATTTGATTTCACACAAGTTATTTATTTTTGTCATGGAACTGTTCTTCTTCTTGAAATGGTGAATATTTGATTGTGCACATGGACTGTTCTCTTTATAGGCAGTTCCATATGTAAGTGAAATCCCAGGAGGAATAAAACAAGATTTGGCTGTAGTTTTCCAAGGAACTGTTCCTGCAGATGCAAAGAGGTACACTCTAAAAGCACTTTGCATGAAAAAGTAGAAAACACCAAATACAACTACTATAGTTATAGCAAGTAGACATTCTAAAATTGACATTATTCATTATTTAGCCAAATTCATTAACTGTCAATAAGACTTAATGATCATGCCTAATGTATTGAAATATAATAGGTATGGTAAAATTTCTCTTTACAGCTTTGAAATAAATTTCAAAACCGGCCCAGCTGATGGTCATGACATCGCTTTTCACTACAAGCCTGTTATTGGTGAGCATACCGCCCTGAACAGCTTCAGAAATGGAAGCTGGGAGACGGTGGAAACTGCAACTGATGAACCATTCAGGTTTGGAGGCAACTTCATCATTCTTTTCATCATCACCGCTAATGGCTATGAGGTATGACTTTTTCCTAATAATCAAAAAAGAACTGTTGTAATTAGTGGAATTTTCTGATTAATAATCAAATGTATCTTCTTTCTCCAGGTCTATGTGAATGGCTTAAAACATTGCACATTCAAGCACCGCATTCCTCTAGATAAAGTCTCTACATTTAACGTTCGTGGAGATGTTTCCCTCCACGTCTGTGGCTTAATTAATGTATGTTTACAAGTTATTTTTATTCATATTGTACCTAATATCAGATTTTCATTTTATTCATTTATAACTTAGTTTACAATCTTCATTTCAATGACCTGCTCGATGTCTTCATTTCCCCCTCAGAACTGGAGTACTACTTCATCATTTTCAGAACTAAAGAAATCCACAGGCACATGGAGCTCTGCCTCGGGTTTCAAATCATTGCCTTTAGAGATTTCACAGCCAGTCGTTAACCCTGTAAGAACAAAAGAATTTACGATACCAAAGTATATTCATTAGGCATGAATGGCCACAACATAAACGTAACCAAATGTGCTCCTTGATAGAATTATTGCCTTTTACCTATACCTTCTACCTCTCAATATTTGTTCTTCCACTTATGATTATCTGATCATCACTGCACCTATTTTGTCACCAGGCACTTCCCTATGTGGGTAAAATTCCAGGAGGGATAAATAAAGACATGGCTTTATTCTTCCAAGGCAGCGTTCCTACAGATGCAAAAGGGTATGCTGCCAAGCCCCACAGAAACATGGGAATCATTATGTATAGTCTTTTGCTTGAGTATTCTCTACCATTGAACATTTTCATATAGAACATTTTAATGGAATTATCATTATTTTTTTTTACAATTAGGTTTACATATAATGTCTATAAGATTTGATCCTCTGTAACATTTCACAGTCCATGGTGATAGAAAGCATCACCATAATATGATCATTTCATGACCATGCTTTAAAGTGGGAGTGTTGTTCTCACTTTACTGGATTTCTGTCAAACATAATGCTTGGTGCAAAGGCTATACAGTAATTAAACTCATCTTTTTGAGAACTAATTGCGTTGTAACATGTATTTTAGCAAACGTATATAGCTTTACTCCTTTATTTTATTCATAAAAATAGCCTGCCTTGTTACATGTCAAGACTTGTAATAGACAGCCTCCTTTTGTCTAAAGTCACCATTTGTTTTATATATAGTTTTATATTTTGGGACAATTTTCGGGTGATTTATATTTTCTTAAACAAATCTTTATTGTTACTTTTGAAGAAGATTGTCCTGGGCATTTTTAACCCCCTGGCCTTGGATAATACTGTTTAATTTGCATATGTTCCTGACATACAGGAACAGCCATATTTAATGCATGTTGAGATTTCCTGAAAATCTGATAGGTGGACTCCATCTAATTATGACAATTTTGATGATAGCTTATTGCATCCTTTTTAAATTAGAGATTTCCCAGTAACTGAGCTTAGATTACAGCTCACAATACAATTATATTTAGATTTTAGAGTTAATTTATCCTTAGCAATTCTATGTCAGTTTCAGGTTGTAAGATTACAACACTTGTAAATATGCAAAAGGGCAAATACTTATGCAATGCACTGAATGTATAGGGGCGTAATTAGCAAGTTGTTTTTCTTCACAGATTTGATATCAATTTCAAAACGGGTCCAGGTGACAGTGATGACATCGCTTTTCAGTACAACCCTCGCTTTGGTGATCATACTTCCCTGAACAGCTTCAGAGCTGGAAAGTGGGATCAGGAGGAAAATGCACCTGATAAACCCTTCACCAAAGGAGAAGCCTTCCAAATGATTATAGTCATCAACTCTGATGGTTATGAGGTAGGATTTTAATAATAATTTGAAGAAGGCTTTTGTAATTGACAGAAAACGGTTCAGATAATCAACCATGTTTTCTTTCCACAGGTCTACGTGAACGGTTTAAGACATTGCACATTCAAGCACCGCATTCCTCTAGAGAAAGTTTCAACACTTCGCATTAATGGTCATGTGTCCCCGCTCATATGCGGATTTATTCATGTATGTTTAACGGTTTTGTACAATTAATAGCATAGATTTGTAAAAGTTTTTATTTTCATTTATTCACTAAATTGCTTGTCTGTTGACGCTAAAACGCATACAAAAAATTTGCATTTTCAGAGCTGGAGTACTTCTTCATTCTTTACAAAACTTCAGAAAATTGTAATAACAGAGTGTTCACCAACAATAGTGGAATGTGCACCTTTACAGATTTCACATCCAATCAGCAACCCAGTAAGTTAAGCAAATCTTAAGATGAACATAAAAGGAAGAACTCTTTAAAGATGCCTGAATTACTGTATAATAACGTATGAAATTGTGTGTTTTTTTTTTTTTTTTTCGTTTTAGGCACTTCCCTATGTGGGTGAAATACCAGGAGGTTTGAAACAAGACATGGCTGTATTCTTCCAAGGGTCTGTTCTTCCAGATGGCAAAAGGTATGCTTTAAACCTGAATAAAAAAAACATATATTTGAAAAACCAAGAAAATCAGCAAGTAAATGTACGACAAATTTGGAAGCTTCAAGTGCAAGATTTAGAGTAGTGAACACAAGCGTGCTTTGTTTGCTTAACACACTGTAGTTTAGAACAGCTAAGTACAGTGGACACAGATAATTAAAGTGTGTTTGTTTTTCTTCACAGTTTTTATATCAATTTCAAAACGGGCGAAGGAGAAGGTGATGACATCGCTTTTCACTTTAACCCTCGCATGGGTTATACTACCGCCCTGAACAGCTTCAGAAATGGAGGCTGGGGGACACAAGAAGATGCACCCGATAAACCCTTCACAAAGGGAGGAGCCTTCCAAATGATTATAGTCATCAACTCTGAGGGTTATGAGGTAAAATTATAATGATAATTTGCAGAAGATTGTTGTAACTGACGGAAAATTATTCAGAAAATCAACCATGTTCCCTTTCTGCAGGTCTATGTGAACGGTTTAAGACATTGTACGTTCAAACACCGCATTCCTCTAGAGAAAGTTTCAACACTTCACATTAATGGACAAGTTTCCCTACTCGTTTGCGGATTTATACATGTATGTATTATTTCATAAAAATTTTTTTTTCCATATTATTAATGGCATAAATGCACAGTAATGATTTTATCAAATTATTTTTGCTGTATTTAAAGAACATGTTTGCAAATTTTTTTTTTCAGAGCTGGAGTACTTCTTCATTCTTTACAAAACTTCAGGAAGTTGTAATGACAGAGAGTTCACAGATAATGGAATCTGGATCTTTAGAGATTTCACATGCGATCAGCAACACAGTAGGTTGAACAATACATAAGATGAACATAAAAGCTGCAGATTGTCAGGAAAATCTCTTTAGAGTAGACTGACTTACTTTATAATAACATGATTATGGTTGAATCATGATGAATTATTTTTTTTTGTACTCTTCAGGCACTTCCCTATGCAGGTGAAATACCAGGAGGTTTGAAACAAGACATGGCTGTATTCTTCCAAGGGTCTGTTCTACCAGATGGCGAGAGGTATGCTTTAAACCTGAATTAAAAAAAAAAACATAAATTTGAAAAACTAAAGTTTATGTACAAAGTGTTATGTAAAGTACAGTGGACACAGATAATTAAAGTGTGTTTGTTTTTCTTCACAGTTTTTATATCAATTTCAAAACAGGCAGAGGAGAAGGTGATGACATCGCTTTTCACTTTAGCCCTCGCATGGGTTATACTACCGCCCTGAACAGCTTTAGAAATGGAGGCTGGGATACACAGGAAGATGCACCCGATAAACCCTTCACAAAGGGAGGAGCCTTCCAAATGATTATAGTCATCAACTCTGAGGGTTACGAGGTGGATTTTTTATGATAATATGCAGACATACGTTTTCAATTAACGAACAACTTTAACCACATTTTTCCTCATTTTGCAGGTCTACGTGAACGGCTTACGGCATTGTGTGTTTAAGCACCGCCTACCTTTAGAGAAAGTTTTAGCACTTGCCATTGATGGACACATTTTGCTTTCCATATGTGGCTTTGTTTATGTACGTAAACAGTATCTTGATGCCACCTTGGCTATAATGTTTTGTGTTCTGCTGCTTCTTAGAAAAAAAATATATATTCTTATTCTTTCCCTACCAGAACTGGAGTACTTCCTCCATGTGTACAGAAATAATGAAATTCCAAAGCACACAGAGTTCAACCACAACAACCGTCACACTACAGGTTTCACAACCAATCAGCAACCCGGTAAATAAAACATGAGCAAATGGTTAGGGATAACACTTTTGCATTTCAATATGTGGATAACACTTTGTCTTTTACCTTTTCAGGTTATTCCCTTTGAAGGAAAAATACCGATCAAGGTAAAGCAAGACATGGCTGTTCTTTTTCAAGGGAATGTTCTTGAAAATGGCAATAGGTACTGTATGCTCTCAGTAACTCTGTACATTTTTGAACAATAAATACCCCATATTCCCCAATAATTTAAAACCATCATATACTTTTTTCCCCTCACAGCTTTATTATAGATTTTACAACCGAGAGTAAGGACATCGCTTTTCACTACAACCCTCGCATTGGTAACTTAACTGCCCTGAACAACCTCAGAAACGGAAACTGGGATACCCAAGAAAATGCACCTGATAAACCCTTCGCCAAGGGACAAGCCTTCCAGATTATTGTTGTCTTTAAATCAGAGGGCTATGAGGTCTGTTTTTAAAATTATTTTACAATAATAAAAAAAAAATGTAAGATATGTACGATGCCTTTTAAAATATTTTCTATGCCCTTACAGGTTTATGCGAACAACATGCGCCACTGCACATATAAACATCGCATTCCTCTAGAGAACGTTTCAGGGATTAGTGTTCAGAGAGATGTTGCGCTTCAGCTCATTGGCTTTATTGAAGTAAGTAACGTATTTTTCTGCTCCTTTAAAATGTTCCATTAAATAATTTCATTATTTAACACATTTTCTTGGTTTTGTTTTTCACTAGAACTGGAAGAGTGAATAAATGAACATGAGTAAAGCATGGGGAAGAAGTTCCAGAGGCTGAAAAAAATACATCTAAGTTTTTGCAGCAGTCTTTTTTTTTTTTTTGCTATTATTTTTAAGTAGGTATTGATTTAAAAAAAATAAACAATCTAACCGACAGAGCAGCTAACATTTAAATCCATAGTCTCATCTTTCTTGTGTTAGCTTTGCTCTCTTAATTGGAAAAATGTCTTTCAGACTTTTATCACATTCCAGAGTTTTGCAATTCATATTTTCATATTAAACTGAAATACTTGTTAGATACTATACCATCTATAGATCAAATATTAACTTAGAAATTCAAGTTTGCTGTGAAGCCTGCTTGGAAACTTAACAATATCAGCCAATGGGAACAGAAAAAAAAAAAATCTTTATCTATGCAAAACTGCGGAATGAAGTGATAAGGCCGTCCAGAATCTACTTTTCAAAGTCTGGGCTGATTTTTGTGAACGGTAGCTTGTTTGGGCAACAATCTACATTGGTAAAGTTTTGGTTTGTTTAAGCTTGCATTATGATTCTCCATTAGAGAGACAAAAAAATGGGAATTCAGGGAACATAAGGTGTCTTGCTATACTTTTCATGTGTGCTAAAGGGCAAAAATTGGCTAATTTATAGTCCTGTTTTAGGTAACTTGTGGGGTAGTTTGGTGAAAACAACCTCCATATATGTCAGACCTTTTTTTTCCTTCTGGTTCACTGGTAAATCTGTTCTGAAATCTTTAATTGTTTAACTGATTTGCTGTTGAATTTCTGTTTATTCTCAATAAACATTAAGAATCTAAAAGCTGAGTCTCTTGAAATTTCTCTCCAAAATTTCAGAATTTTGGAAAGTGCATTTGTTCAGTATGAAAAGCTAGAATTTGATCTAAAAACATACATTGTATTCTATCTGTAAATAACTTCACTCAGGACCAGGAAAGAACATAAAACTACAAAATATGCTCATTTATTTGAATAATTAAAAAACACGGTTGCAAAGTGAAGCAAAGCATTTTTACAAGCGGAACCATTAAGTGCTCACAAATTGCATATCAAAAATCTCCAAAGATCAGTGTTGATGCAAAAGAAATATATATATAGATGCAAGTAACCATGCCATACCACACCATAGGTAATGCAATCGAAGTCTCATACCTTAAAGATAAAAAAAAAGTCTCTAAGTCACGTCAAAAAACATGCATATATGCAGTAGGGATATTAACCATCTGCCTTCTTAAGTTGTTATAAACCATTCCAGTATGCTCATATTCTTTAATAGGAAGGACAAATCTAAAATTAGATTCCAAATTCAAAATGAAAATGTAAACTTCTCAAATTCATGTGCTCCCACATAGACACTCAAAAAAAGGTTGCACATGGTCCTCCATAGACTCCTAAAAAAGGCTGTAGATGGTCTTAGTTGGATACCCTTAAGAATGTTGTACTTGGGCCCCTAGATATCCTAAATGCTGATGATTCTTCTATGGATACCTTAAAGATTGTTGTTGAGCGTCCCCCACTGTAACCTTAGCTCAGTTTGGAGGGTCCTATATGGAAAGTTCAAAGAGTGATATGGATGTTTCCCCGCAGAGATACCCTAAAGATTGTTGTGGATGTCCCCAATTTATATCCTAAGAGTGTTATTGATAGTACCTCATGGAAACCTGTGGTATGGTTGACATCAGCTCTGGAAAGAGGCAGGTCAGAGATTGATAAGATTAGAGTTCGAACGATTCATCGGTTTTGCTGATTAATTGGCACCAGTAGTTGATTGCTGAACTATCGGCAAAAATCAATACCTATAGTTTTTCCCGGGTTGCGTCTGCTGAGGTCCACTTTCATTATACAGTACAAGAGTGGCCTCTAGATGCAAATCACTGAAGCCACATGCTGTTTGTGCTTAGCTGGGTACCCTAAAGATTGTTGTAATTGGGCCCCTAGATATCCTAAATGACCATAAATGATGCTGTATGATGCCAAGAGAAGCCAACTTCCTAAACCATGCACATCAGCGCTGCCTTTTCCAGTATAATTTGAGGCTTCTCAACGTTGAATATTAAAATAGAACTAGAAATGGACCATGTTATTCTTGAATAGCTTGCAGTTCTTTAACAGGACTAGTTAAAATTCCCGTTTCACGTCGTCATTTTTTAAAAAAAAATTATTATTCATCTTGGATGCAACTGGTTTTATTTCAATTTGAATGCGTCTTTTTCCCCTCAATATTCATTAATATAATTAATATATTCATATTTAACATAAGCACATTTTATGATTCAGTAGTTTTTGTTTGTTTTTTTGCAGTAAAGTTTAGTACTATTCTTCATGGAGTGTTTGGTTTTTGGTTATCCAGTATCTTTTTTTTATTATTATACATAAATATCGGTTGATTAAAAAGTTATTAGCAAGTACAATCCAACCTAGCTATTATTTGACCTCTAGATGAGATGGTCGCCCATGTATATCCTTCATTGTTGTAGATGTTCCCAGACATATATTCTGGATTGATCACACCAGATTTGGTGTACATCATCTTCAGAACAATCAAAGCAATAAAAGCAAAATAATATTTATATTCCAAGGGGTTTAGCCATAATCAAACAAGTCTCATATTAGGCATCTTTAGGACCATGCAAGAGCTGCAGCAGTGAAGATCACAGGTCACAGCAGTAAGGGCAGCTGCAACAGCAATGCCACCATGCAGCCTATTGTATTACAATGTTTAGTTTGATAATTTTTGCACTGAACAGTCACTTTGGTATACAAGCAAGGTGGACAATGTTTACACAAAACACTATACAGCACTACCAATCACACCCTCACTCTCTTTACACATCTTCTGTTCTTCTTTATATACTGTACATACAGTATATTATTCTCATTCTCCTTCATCTAAAATGTAGATTGTTTTTACTATACTTTTTATTCTCTGTGCTGCTATAATATATGAATTTCCATCCAGGATGAATAGTGATTGATCGATACACATACACGTAATGAAACTACACATCATGTTTAAATTGCTTTTCCTAAGTCTGGCAGCATGGCCCTTAAAAATAATGCTGCTTGCAGCTATAACTATCACTACCAGTACAACTACTACTACTAAAGAGCATAGCATATGTAACTGGTACACAGCATATTATGCATGCCCTTTCATGTAAATACAAGAACATAAAGAAAACCACTTAAACACAAACCACCTATTAGATATTGCTCTGTTTATTAGGTCAAAAAGTTTAGGCATGACACTACAGAACTTTATGAACACTGGCCAATAAAAACAAGGCAGGCTTGAAGTGCAGTGAACAACCTTGCTGGACGTGTCTCAAGACCTATAGAGGATAAAATTAAGATGTTAACCATTGCAAAAAACGAAACATACAGCTAAACAGTGAACATAGAACACTTTTTTTCTAGTCCCCAGGCATTCCTAAAATTAAACAGTATAGAGTTAGTTGCTTGATATCGCTTTGCTTAACATTTATAATAATAATTTTTCATTAACACAAGGAACTTGAGTGGGCATACAATTATCCGGTATCTTGGTATACATGACTTAAATGTCAAGGGTAAAATATTACAAAAACTTGATGAAAACCTTAGTAACAAACAAAAAGTTGTACTTAGTGAATTGTAAGCAGCGAAAGCTGTGATTACAATTATGACTATTTTCAGGGGAAATGGGAATAAATCTTAGTATACATTTTTATCAAACATTTTCTTTAATATATAAATATAAGGCAATTTGAGTAATGACGTTGGTAAAAGGGAAAATATCTTTCTAAGAAAGAAAAAAAGAAAAAGAAATAAAGATGCTTTTACTTGTCACATATGCATTACAGCACTGTAAAATTCTTTCTTTACATATCCCAGCTTGTAAGAAAACTGGGTTCAGAGCACAGGGTCAGCCATGATACAGCACCCCCTGGTGGAGAGAGGGTTAAGGGCCTTGCTCAAGGGCCAAACAGTGGCAGCGCTGTGGCTTGAGTGCCAGAACTTCAGTAAGCAGAGCCTTAACCACTAAGCTGCCAATTTTTAAAATGTAGTTAAATGCAAGTAGATTCCTTTAATTATATTCAAAAAACAAGAAAATACAACACACTTCAATCCTCCTTGAAGGCACCTGTTTAAACTTTATCGATGCCCAGTTCCTCTGGGGTTGAGATGCCCAGCTCCTTAAGAGTGGGGCGAAGTTCCTGAATCAGATATGGATAGATCTCTTTATGTGGTCCAGACTTATCCTGCGAAGATGATTAATATCAAGATTTTAGTAACAGAAGCAGAATAAACATCCAATGTGTATACACTATAATACTCAGATCTTAATCCCAATTTGCCCTCAAAGTTATACCAAGGTACTAAATTTTTTTTTTAAATATATATAATATATAACTATACTTTATTATAAAGACCCTAATAGCTACCTTAGTTATTTATGGCTTGTATCATGTATATAAGATGCACAAACCCACCTTTACTGCCTCTAAAATGCGAACTGCGCTGGCTAAGTCATTCAGCCTTCTGCAGGCTCTCAGTGCAGAGTCGAGGATCTTAGGTTCGGGGACAAGGTCATAGCCGATCAGAGTGTTCACACCTGAAGATGAATAGTTTTAAAGAAAGGGGGAAAAAAATGTCAGAAAACGCTTGAAAAAAAATGCACCATTTTATTTATTACTGTGAATGCATTTATAAAGTGGGGGTATGAGTAAAGAACAGTGGATAGTCTTCCTGAATTGTTATTAAGCACATATATGCCTTTACAAAATAATAGTTTTTTTTTTTACTCCTCTAATAGCAATAATTAAAAAAAAAAAAAAATCATGCATTTACAAGCAATAAGCTTTAATTAAATGTTGATATTAAAGCTAAGAATACAGGGAAAATGTGATCTCTGTTACTTGGCATGGCTTGTTAGTACCAAATGGGTTGGATTGAGTATTTTATAAACTGTTAATTCTTTAAAACATAGACTCTAGAGTTTAAACAGAATGGCACAAATATAGTTGTGTGCAAAGCGTTTGGCATGCACCCTACATTTTACCTTTTCTAAGTTCCCAGTCATCAAGGCTGGGCTTGCTAAAGTAAGTGACCCATCGAGCATCAAACTCCTCATCGGTCTCTGCTTTGGCATGAGAGTAGCAACGGGAAACCAGTGGAGCTGAGAAAGAAAAAAAACATTCATTCACCTCTTAGGATACAGTGCATCCGTAAAGTATTGACAGCGCTTCACTTTATGCACATTTTGTTTGGTTACAGCTTTATTCCAAAATGAATTAAATTCCTTATTTCCCTCAAAATTCTACAAATAATTCACCATTATGACAACATGAAAAAGTTTGATTGAAATCTTTGCAAATTTATTAATAATAAAAAAAAATAAATTAATTAAAAAAAAAAAAAAAAAAAAAAAAAAAAAAAAAACACATTTACATAAGAATTCACAGCCTTTGCCATCACACTCTCAGGTGCATCCTGTTTCCACTGATCATTGTTGAAACATTTTTACAACTTGATTAGAGTCCACATGTGGTAAATTCAGTTGACTGGACATGATTTGGGACACAACTGTCTATATGAGATCCCACAGTTAACAGTGCGTGTCAGAATTGTCTGTAGACCTCAGACAGGATCGAGGCACAGATCTGGGGAAGGGGACAAAAACATTTCTGCAGCATTGAAGGACCCAATGAGCACAGTGGCCTCGATCATCAACAAATGGAAGAAGTTTGGACCCACCAGGACTCTTTCTAGAGCGGAACTGCCTGGCCAAACTGAGCAATCAGGGGGAGAAGTGCGTTAGTCAGGGAGGTGACCAAAAACAAAGATTGAACTCTTTGGCCTGAATGCCAAGCATCATGTCTTGTGGAAATCAGGCACCACTCATTACCTGGCTAATACCATCCCTACAGTGAAGCATGGTGGTGGCAGCATTATGTTGTAGGGATGTTTTTCAGCAGCAGGAACTGGGAGACTAAAGTTTGAATCACGTTATTAAATGCCAATAAAATATCACATTAAACACTAAATGGACAAAAGTATTGGGACACCTGACATTTCCACCCATATTTGCTTCTTTCCAAAGTTAAAGCAACCCAATTGTGTAGGATGTCTGGATGCGACATTCAGTTTTCCCGTCACTTAACTAGGAGACCCAAACCTGTTCCATCATGAAAATGCCCCTGTCAGCACCATGGAGATATGGTTTTCATGCGGTGGAATGGAAGGTGGTTGGGGTTTGGCCTGCTATATAGCTTTGACCTCAACCATACGGAACACCTTTGGAATAAATGGAAGCGCTGACTGCACCCCAGGCCTCCTCACCCTACAACAGTACTAGACATAGTGAACTACCTACCTACCTACCTACCTACCTTCCTGATATCTATAAATGGCACTGGATGATACGCTACTACAACATGTCCTTCAACAATGTATTCAAACCCAGCTCGATAGACAAGACCTGTATAGAAGATATAAAAAAGTGGACGGTTTTTATATTTTTCAGATATACATTTTTTTTTTTTAATGAATGGGACTTTCATTTTCATCATCATCATTATGATTATTATACAATACTCTGATATAACCCTATAAACTTCAATGATACTCAATTATGATCAGATCTATTTCAATCCAATTTTATATGTATAGCGCTTTTAACAATAGAAATTGGACCAAAGCAGCTTTCCAGAAATAACATCATTATGTCATACAAATTAAATTTGTAATTTTTAGTCTCTATAAGAATGAGAAGTAAGTATACTTCAAGGCTCTAATCTGTTCCGGCACCGAGGTGGTGGAATGAACTTCCCCTAGATGTCCGAACAGCGGAGTCCCTGGCTATCTTTAAGCGACGGTTGAAGACCAACCTCTTCCTGAAACACTTAAATTAGCACTTTCCAAGTTTGCTTCCTAAAAATCTAAAGTTTTCGTCTGTTTGTAATCTAGCGTACCAGGTGATTTATTCACTGCTAAATGCCGCAAATGTAAAATGTATTCCTAGTGAGCAAGCCAGTGGTGTCTGTGATACGGAAAACCTCCCCAAGATGGTATGAAGACCAAATCGTGAGAGGAACCAGGCTCAAGAGAGAACCCACCTGGGGGATGCTGAATGTCCATTCATTATAAAACCATGTTTTATCATTGTTAAGGTGTACTATTGGCACTTCAATTCAAAACTGTCCATTCAGTCCTAAGCTATTGTAACAGACTGTTTATATTAATTACAGTCCAAATCCATGGTTCTTGAGATTCTAGATAACTTTATGGATCTTTAGATGTTCATGTGGAATCACTGGTGCACTGAGGTATAACCATTTAGAAGAAAATTAGACCAGTTAGAACCCATTAAATGAAAATAATACTAATGAGGAAGTGAACATGGCTGAAGTAGTTATATTATATAGTGTGTGTGTATATATAATTATGTGCAAATATTAATTAACTGGACCTGACTCGTTTATGTACTGGGTTCGGTCATCACAAGGGCATGAACTCTGTTAGCTAGCATGCTAACCACTGAATGTTAATTGACATCTACATTATAACTACACACACCAAAGTCAAAGCACCTTGTCGGTTTTATTTTGTTATGTTATATGCACAAATACAATTCATAAAACCATTTCGGAACCATTTTATTTCAAGTCTGAAATGAAGCTTCTATGGAATCTAAGCAACACTGGAGAGCAGCTAAGGACGATGTTTGTACAAAGATATATATAAAATATGGCTATTAGTATTAACAAAATTCACTTACCTGTACATTGAGGACCTGTTCGTGCTAAACTTCTGATTCCAGCCGCAGAAACACGAATTAGGGCAGAAAACATGATGTTCTCCTACCGACAGCTTGACTACACGGATATATACAGGGTAAGGAGAGAAAAGGTAGTGCGGTGTGCGCATGCGTGTAACAAATGTGGCACGTGCGTAAAGCCAACTCCGGAATGGGAGGCACGTGGAAGCAGACGGAGAAAACCACATTGATGAAGCTGAGGTTGCCAGGTTTGCCGTTTTAACATCAAACTTTTAATAGCTTCCAAAAAAATAAAGCCAATGTCATCTAAAATAGGTTACAAACAAATAACCACATACACAGAGCAAATTTGTTTTATTATGTATAGTTAGTTTTAATAACAATGGTTATAACCTTTCTCAAAAACTTTCAAGCATTTTCTATTCATTCATCCATCATTTGTTTACTCAGGGTTAAGGTGGATCCAGAGCTTATGCTGAGAACCACAGGGTGAGATGAACTGACTGTTGTAGAAAGTAGCCTGAATAACATTTCCACATATTTTTGGATAAATATACTGAATATATATTTTCTTGAAATCATTTTATAGGTTTTGTACTTTCTTTATTTTTTTTTTATTGATCTTTAATAACTTCTTTGTCCTGGTCATGAAGGGTCCTTGTAGGAACAACTCTAAATAGGACACCAAGTTAATCCCAGAGCAGCACACTTGATTGATTGATTAATTTATTTATTTAAACAACCGTTCATCAACACAAACAAAACATTTCAAGACAAATAACTGTTTTATAATTAATGTTTAACTTATTTTTAATGCCTAACGAACAAAGCCAAAATGCGAAGTCAATACATAAGATATTGTCTTACATCTGAAAAAATAAAGCAGTAAACTAGTTCCAGTTAATTATTACTAAACCATTTTATAAAGCCAAAAACTGTATTTCTATCAGTGAAAAAACGAGGTTTACAAATTATAACAGAAATGAAGCAAATCAAGCAGGAGCACATTGAGCGCTGAATGAACAGTATCTTCATTCACTCATGGAAAGCCACCTGTTCAGAAAATTATACATATGATTATATGAAATACGGTACACCATCAAATAGTGTCATTAATATTTAGGCTAAAATTTAGAACCTAGATTTACTGATCTGAATATCTATTACTTTACCTCAGTAGCAGTAGAAATAAAGCTTTTCGTAGCAATTTCTGCTCTCCCAGACATTAGTATTGACTTTGTAAGCTCCACAGCTGTAGAGTTGAGGTGTACATGCCAGTGATTCTGGTATCCCCAGCAGATCATTACTCATCCAGGTCCAGTTTCCATTTAGGAAATGCAAACCGGTCCACACGCTGTCAGTTGCAATCAGTATGGCCTCATTTTCAGGCATGTGTACTTGTGACATAGAGGCCAAGCCTTGTAATGTGTCCTACAAAACTCACGTGCCTCCTCCCATGTCTTTTTCTCCTGAACCAAGGTATCCAAGCCGTAATTACAAATGAAAGCTCGAGGTTTCTCACACTCGAAATCGTTCCAGCCATTTGGGAGCAAAAGCACACAGTTTTGGGCATTGTTGTAATTATTTGGCTGAGTATCATTCCACTTAAAATAAATTAATGCTTGTCTATTATACCAGAGAAAAGTTTTTGCATTTTCTGGGCTCCTAATTAGTCCAATCCAGGCTTCAGATAAGTCTGTCATACCCATTAAAAGCTGGTTCTCGTAGGCAGTAGTGATGGTAGCCAGGCCTCCATAATTTTGTGTGCAGTATGTTTGAGCTTCATACCAGGACGCTGATGCAGTAACATACATAAATCCTTTACTCAGTGCTCCAGCTATCCCACAAAGGTACAGCAGAAAAAAAACAGATGCTTTCATTTTAGCAGTAATGTCTCTTAGTGATGTAAATCTTTTTACAGGTGTCCCACTTATATACCTTACTTTTTTTTTACATTTACATAGCATTTACATTCAGGTGCGTTGAAGAAAAAAAGGATTATTTTTTTTTTTTTCTTCAAACCTATTTACAAACATTATATTACTCAATAAACAATAGAGTTCCATTAAGGTTAGGTTATGGTTTAGTTTACTTACAGTATAAACCCTTAATAGTAGATGAATGAAAATGGCTTGTTCATGGTCACCAGTTACATCCAGAAATGGCAGAAGTACACACATCCTTCACTTAATTAGAGGTACAGATACTCATGTTTTAAAATACTCGGGTAAAAGTTGAAGTACTGACTATACTTTTTTACTCAAGTTAACGTAAAAAAGTTTGGGCTCTGACATGTACTTGAGTGAAAAGTAGCCATTACTACTTCCTGTTTTAGTGTGACGCTGGTCACTGGATGTCACGTCATATATATAATGATAGGGTTGTCAATCGATTAAAATATTCAATCGCAACTTAATTGCACATTTCTATCTGTTCTAAATGTACCATATATTAATACTTTATATTTTTAATACTCTAAGCAACATGGACATGGAGAAATATGTATGCTTTATGCAAATGTATGTTTATTATTAGTGAAACCAAACTCAACATCGATCATAAATACAAAATATTCTTGTAAATGTTTGAAAATAATCATAGTGGTTTAAATTACGTAAACCATCAGGACACCAAACAGAACCTTTGCTATGTTTCCACACGGACAGTTAACGATGTGATACTGGAGCTACTGTACCTCTACTAACTTTCATACCGATTACATAATTAGAGAATATTTGTATTCGATGTAATATTGTTGTATTCGATGTATCCAACATTTTGAGCTTTCTATACATATATTTATTGTCTGTGAGTCAAATATTCACTGAGATTCAGGTTGTTGTATTTATGTGTTTGTGAAGGGAGATGACATGGCAGAGAGCACACCCTGTTTGTTTACTTTATTTTACAAAAGCGTTTTGTTGTTATTATGGTTGTGTACAAATAAAACTAGACATTTTACAGATTCTAATGATGTATTGCTCTTATCTGTACGATCAAAAAAACACAAAACGCCCCGGCGCGTTTGTCGACCCACAGAGGGTTAATTGTGTGACTCATGGTGGATTTTGGTGCTGATTTGAGATTTGCGGCATCAATAAAACAAATGTTTGCTGATTAAAAATATTTTTCGGTAGAGTTTAATTATTTATTTTATAGCTGAGTAAAAAAAGGACATCGTGAATAAATGTATGTTGCGCTAAAGGTTTTATTTTTGACTCTTTTATATTTAGTTATTTATTTATGTATTTATATTTTTAATAAAAATTGTCAAACGGAAATGCGCATTGATAGCGTAAATAAAATTTAGTGCCGTTAAAAAGGAATTTGCGTTTGAATTTTGACAGCTCTAATATATATATTAATACAAAATGAATTAAAAATTGTGTTATCTAATGAATGTGTCCAGGCTGAACATCTACCATATAGAACACAAGCAAAGAAAAGATGATGATGATTAGGAACGTCTCTGTTCTCAGTCATGTTTACATCACTGATTTCCTTAGTGTGATCCACGTTAGATTTACTTTTTGTTGCCTTCTGCCTGCTCATTGTTCGCTTCGTAAACTAGTCTACGTCTGTGGCATGTGAGAGCCAGGAATTGATACACAGTGGTAGATTGAAAAAGCTACGCAATGGCAGGAAACTGATGATGGGCTGAAATCAGCACGCAGTGAAATTAAAAAAAAAATTGACATTTTACCAAATGAATAGATTAAAACTAAAGCAACGAGTCTGTTTTGAAAATGTAAGAAGTAGAAAGTACAGACCTTTGTGTAAAACTGTAATGAGTAAAAGTAAAAAGTTGTCCATACAAATAAATAGTGAAGTAAAGTACTGATACCAGAAAAATCTACTTAAGTGCAGTAAAGTAGTATTTGTACTTCGTTAAGTAGAGGGAAGCAACAATTACTGTTTTGGAACATGTACTATTTCCAGTCTCAAGAATGATCATTTAATAGTCTAATGTAATAACTGCATGTTCTTTTCTCCTCTGACTCTTATGTTATCTGTCTTTTTAACATCATCAGGATTAACTGTTAATCTGGTCCAGAAAAGTTTAAGACTGAAAGATTTCAGAAGAATGGCAAATTAATGTGCCCTTACCAAACAAAATCTAGAGAAATAATGCAAAATAATGCAAATCTTTCTCTCAAGGCTTCTTGAAGTATATTGGTGTATGTACTTGAATTGGCTTGGGGTACTTTGCAAGTTGAATCAAATATATAAAACCTGTTATTCAAATTGTGATGTTCGAAGAGATACTGCAAAACATGTCTGTAAGTTTTACTAGGTACTGTTAACATCCCAATATTTTGTGCAATAGCTACTACAGAACCACCGGTTTTCTACCAATAAGTTTTATACAGCCTATTATGATAGTGCTGTACATGCAAATTTGAAAAAAAGAAGCTTTTAATAAATGTTTTTAATGTGTATGAACAAATCCAACCACCCCAGTGACAGATTTAAGTTTCACTTTCCATGATCCCTGAACTACAGAGGAGCATCCCAGCAGCAGTGATTTATATTTAACAATGTCTGGTAGATTCTGTGAAGATTTAATCTGTTCTCATTTATTATTTCTGGTAATAAATGTTTTTTATTGTGTTTTAGTGCATCGATGTTACATTGTGTTAAACTGCAAATCCTGTCTGCAGTTTGGCCTTTATGTAGTTATTTATTTTTTTACATTTCTTGATCCAAAGTGTTTGGGTACAGTACATTTTCTGTTCTGTACATCATAGATTTAAAATGTTATGAGGAATTGTTTTACGGTGACCTGTTTCCCCCATTTTTATACATATATATATATATATATATATATGTATGTAACTGTGGTACTGATGTAGGTTTAGACGTAGGTTTAGATGTAGGTTTAGACGAGGGGGACTGGGGTGCAGTCAGCATTTCAATTTATCCCAAATGTGTTCAGTAGGGTTGAGATCAGAGCTCTTCAAGATCTTCCACTCCAGCCCATGTAAGCCATATCTTCATGGAGCTGGCTTTGTGCAATGGAGCATTGTAATGCTGGAAGGTTTGGGTTTCGGTGATTTCTTTGTTAAGGTTAAAAAAAAACATTCTATTACAAAAACATTCTCTTACCCTACAAACTGAACTCACAGCCTACATTTACTTGGTATTTGCATTGATTGACTTGGAAAATGGCTTTTATTCAAAGTTGTTTTCCAAAGTCACACCTAACCTAAATGTACTAGTACAAACTAGTTTTAGTGCTCTGCTCCATGAAATAGATAATTCTAGATTTTTTAGACTAGATCAAGCCCCACATGCATGACACAAACCATCTAAACTATAGACATCTTAGATAGCCTTAATGAATCAAACATGAGTCAACAAATAAAAACATGTTAATCATCACCATTGTTAGATCTTGGTAAAGATTTAGCAGGCTGTCATATCAGACATTTTGGGCAGGACAAGAAATTGTGGTTTTCACAAAGGAAAAAGGTTTAAAATCAAATCCCTGTTATTTAATGTTAGTATTAAGATGGGCCTCACACTAGTTCTGTAAAAATATTCCTATGTTGTGTGTTTAGTGTCTATAGGATATTTACGATGTGAGTATGTAAGTTATACAGAAAGTCTTTGTCTGGGCTCACACATCTCTGGTTACTACGTTCTCTTACCCAATCAGGAACACTTTTAGCTCAGGTTTTTTTATATATACTTGTCTGTTATCTGCATTTAACTAAATAACATATGCGCCATTCTGTGCCCTGTGTGATCTTATGGAAAACTTCTCCAAGAATTGTTTTTGTTTGGGCATGACAAAAATCTAAAACTTAACAAAGATTGAATTTTACGATAGAACCATTCGAATAAAGAGATTACTTGTATTTTTTTTTTTTTTACTTAATCTGATTTTTATCTAATAATTGTATTTGGTACATGTATATTGAAGTATTATCATAATTTCTGTACTCTTGTAATCCACTCTTATTACATTATAATTAGCTTTATATCTATCTGTGTGCATCTAAATTTGGAAACAACCATACAGTTATGCTGAACAAAAAGTTTAAAGACCTTGCCCATATCTCTGTTCAAATTAGCAAAGACATAAATGGAAAGGGAAATGTCCTCTTTGCCTTCCTGGAAGGCATGAACTCCTAATTTGAGAAACTCTATTGCCTTTGTTTCCCACTTCTAAGAGAAAATTTACATTGAGATTTCCTTGGTTTTTACATACAGGCCTGTGGCTTTTTTATTGTGGCCTGACTAATGCAAAAAGGTATTTTTGGCCAGTGTTTGAGAAGTTATATAGTTTAAAACTTAAGCCAGGAGCATGGAAGTACAAGAAATACTAGTGGTAGGAAGTCCGGTAGATCTCTCATGGCAACGAGTAGATCCGACCATAAGTGAGGTGGAATCGGGACCTTCCAGTAAAGGGGAAAGGTAATGGAGAACAGGTGTAGGTGATTAGCGCAGGGAGAGGCTGAGTGAGAGTTAGAGCCTTGGAGGGAGGCGTGGCTGGTGGTTCCCTGACAAAATCACACTTGCTGGTGTGAATTTAAAAATGACAATATAAAAATATAGATGACTAGATATAGAAGAATATCATTCTTCTTCTTCTTCTTTCGGCTGCTCCCATTAGGGGTCGCCACAGCGGATCATCTGTCTCCATACCACCCTGTCCTCTACATCTGCCTCTTTTACACCAACTACCTGCATGTCTTCCCTCACCACATCCATAAACCTCCTCCTTGGCCTTCCTCTTTTCCTCCTACCTGGTGGCTCCATCCTCAGCATTCTTCTACCAATATAATCCATGTCCCTCCTCTGCACATGTCCAAACCATCTCAATCTCGCCTCCCTCACCTTGTCACCAAAACATCCTACATGCGCTGTCCCTCTAATAAACTCATTTCTAATCTTATCCATCCTCGTCACTCCCAACGAAAACCTCAACATCTTCAGCTCTGCTACCTCCAGCTCCACCTCCTGTCTTTTACTCAATGCCACTGTTTCTAATCCATACAACATCACAGGTCTCACCACAGACCTATAAACTTTCCCTTTCATTCTTGCAGATACTCTTCTATCACAAATCACTCCTGTCACTCTTCTCCACCCACTCCACCCTGCCTGCACTCTTTTCTTCACTTCTCTAACACACTCACCATTACTTTGCACTGTTGACCCCAGGTACCTGAATTCCTCCACCTTCTCCAGCTCTTCTCCCTGCAACCGCACAACTCCACTGCCCTCCCTCTCATTCACACACATGTATTCTGTCTTACTCCTACTGAGTTTCATTCCCCTTCTCTCCAGCGCATATCTCCACCTCTCCAGGCTCTTCTCAACCTGCTCCCTACTCTCACAACAAATCACAATATCATCCGCAAACATCATAGTCCAGGGAGACTCCTGTCTGACCTCGTCCGTCAACCTGTCCATCACCACTGCAAACAGGAAAGGGCTCAGGGCCGATCCTTGATGCAGTCCAACCTTCACCCTGAACCAGTCTGTCGTTCCTACTGCACACTTCACTGCCGTCACACTGTCCTCATACATGTCCTGCACCACCCTCACATACTTCTCTGACACACCTGACTTCCTCATACAATACCACAACTCCTCTCTTGGCACCCTGTCGTACGCCTTCTCTAAATCCACAAATACACAATGCAATTCCTTCTGTCCTTCTCTATACTTCTCCATCAACATTCTTAAAGCAAATAAGGCATCTGTGGTGCTCTTCCTCGGCATGAAACCATACTGTTGCTCACAGATGGTCACCTCTTCTCTCAGCCTGGCTTCCACTACTCTTTCCCATAACTTCATGGTGTGGCTGATCAACTTAATTCCCCTGTAGTTACTGCAAGACTGCACATCTCCTTTATGCTTAAAGATCGGTACCAGCACACTTCTTCTCCATTCCTCAGGCATCTTCTCACCTTCCAAAATCCTGTTAAACAATCGGGTCAAAAACTCCACTGCCATTTCTCCTAAACATCTCCACGCTTCTACCGGTATGTCATCTGGTCCAACCGACTTTCCACTCTTCATCCTCTTAATCGCTGCTCTCACTTCCTCCTTACTAATCCTATCCACTTCCTGCTTCACCAACTCCACATCATCCAACCTTCTCTCTCTCTGATTTTCCTCATTCATCAGCTGCTCAAAATACTCCCTCCACCTTCTCAACACACTCTCCTCACTAGTCAACACATTTCCCTCTCCATCCTTTACTGCTCTAACTTGCAGTACATCCTTCCCAGCTCGGTCTCTCTGCCTGGCCAATCGGTACAAATCCTTTTCTCCTTCCTTAGTGTCCAACCTCTCATACAGCTCCTCATATGCCTTTTCCTTGGCTTTCGCCACATCCCTCTTAACCTGCTGCCGCATCTCCTTGTACTCCTGCCTACTTTTCTCATCACTCTGTCTATCCCACTTCTGTTTTGCCAACCTCTTTCTCCTTATGCTCTCCTGCACTTCCTCATTCCACCACCACGTCTCCTTGTCTTGCTTTCTATTTCCAGATGTTACACCAAGTACTTTTCTAGCTGCCTCCCTCATCACTCCTGCAGTAGTTGCCCAAACATCCAACACCTCCTTAACACCACTGAGCCTCTGTCTGACCTCTTCCCTGAACCTCACACTACACTCTTCCTCCTTCAGTTTCCACCATCTTATTCTTCTTTCAGTCCTCACTCTCCTCCTCTTCTTCTTCGCCTCCAAAACCATCCTACAGACCACCATCCGATGCTGTCTAGCTACACTGTCCCCCGCCAACACCTTACAGTCTCCAATCTCCTTTAGGTTGCATCTCCTGCATAGCACATAGTCCACCTGTGTGCACCTTCCTCCACTGTTATACGTCACCCTATGAACCTCCTTCTTCTTAAAATAAGTGTTCACCACTGCCATTTCCATCCTTTTAGCAAAATCCACCACCATCTGCCCTTCCACATTCCTCTCCTTAAAACCATACCTACCCATCACCACCTCATCACCTCTGTTCCCTTCACCTACATGCCCATTAAAGTCTGCCCCAATCACCAATCGTTCTTTCCTAGGTACACCATCAACCACTTCATCTAACTCACTCCAGAATCTTTCCTTCTCCTCCATCTCACAGCCAACTTGTGGAGCATAGGCACTGATGACATTTATCATCATCCCTTCAACTTCCACCTTCACGATCATCACCCTATCAGAAACTCTCTTCACCTCCACTACACTCTTACTGTACTCTTCCTTCAGAATCACCCCTACACCATTTCTCTTTCCATCCACACCATGATAAAACAGTTTAAATCCACCTCCAATGTTCCTGGCCTTACTCCCTTTCCACTTGGTCTCCTGAACACACAGCATATCTACTTTTCTCCTCTCCATCATATCAGCTACCTCTCTCCCTTTACCCGTCATAGTACCAACATTTAAAGTACCAACCCGAACCTCCACTCTCCTACACTGCTCCTTTCCCTGCCGTCTCTGTAGACGTCTTCCTCCTCTCCTTCTCCTCCTTCGGCCAACAGTAGCCCAATTTCCACCGGTACCCTGTCGGCTAACGATACCTGTGGCGGTCGTTGTTAACCCGGGCCTCGACCGATCCGGTATGAAATTCTCATTTGTGATCCGCATATTTGATTTGGCACATGTTTTACGCTGGATGCCCTTCCTAACGCAACCCTCCCCATTTACCCGGGCTTGGGACCGGCACTAAAAGTGCACTGGCTTGTGCATCCATAATGGCTGGGTTATATAGAAGAATATCATTAATTATTAATAATAACATATAATTAAAGATAAATTGAGCAAATTTGTTATTTCAGAAGTGTGTATCTAATTGGTAGCCCTTCACATTAATCGGTACCCAAGAAGTAGCTCTCAGTTTCTAAAAGGTTGGTGACCCCTGCAACGGACAATACTATAGAAATAAAACTTGGATATATTTTAGAGGAGTCAATGTGCAGCTTGTATAGCAGTACAGATTTACTGTCCTTTAAAAATAACTACCAAAAAAACAAGTACACCCGTAAAAGTGATAACAGCTGTATGTCGTGTAATCCTGCAAAATCCATATATCCTATTCATAAAATGTGTGTATCTTGTATTAGAGCAGTGAAAATTTGGTGCTTTAAGTTGATTCTCTCATACAGACCACTGGATGTTCAACTGGACCACTGGATGTTCATGTCAAAGAACTCTCTGAGGATTTGAGAATTAGAATTGTTGCTCTCCACAAAGATGGCCGAGGCTATAAGATCAGTAACACCCTAAAACTGAGTTACAATACAGTGGCCAGGGTCATACAGGGGTTTTCCAAGACGGGTTCCACTCAGAACAGGCCTCGCAAAGGATCGATCACAGAAGTTGAGTCCTCTTGTTGTGCATCAGGTGCAGAAGCTGCTTCAAAAAACAGATGAATGAGTGCTGCAGCATTGCTTTAGAGTCCTGCAGAAGCAGAAGGTCCGCAACATACGCCGCCACTGCAACAAGTCAATTTGCATGGCTGTCATCCCAGAAGGAAGCCTCTTCTGAAGCTGGCTCACAAAAATGCCTGCAAACAGTTTGCTGAAGGATAATCTGTCAAAGAGTATGAATTACTGGAACCATGTTCTGTGGTTTAATGAGACTAAAATAAACTTGTTTGGCTCAGTTGTTGTCCAGCGTGTGTGGTGACGCCCTGATGAGGAGAACGAAGAAAATGTTGTCTTGCCTGTAGTCAAGCGTGGTGGTGGTAACATCATGTTCTGGGGCAGCATGAGTGCTGCTGGTACTGGGGAGCTGAGGTTCATTGAGGGAAACATTGATTCTAACATGTTCTGTGACATTCTGAAGCAGAACATGATGCCCTCCCTTCAGAAACTGGGACAAACGTCAGGTTTCAACATAATAACAATCCCAAACACACCACGAAGATGACATCTGGCTTGCTTAAGGTAAAGGTGATGTAGTGGCCAAGTATGTTTTCAGACCTGAACCCTATTTAGCACCTCATTGGGGATCCTCAATCAGAAGGTGGTGAAGCACCATGTGTTTAACATCCAGCAGCTACTTGATGTCATAACAGAAGACAATCCCAGCAACAACCTGTGCAGCTCTGGTGAATTCCATGCCCAGGAGGATTACAGCAGTGCTACAAAACAATGATGCTCATACAAAATCTTAACACTTTGGACACAGTTTTGACATGTTCACTTAGGGTTTACTCACTTTTACTTATATAGTTGGTTCCTCCAGCACTCATATGGGCTTCAGGTCCTGAAATCCAAAATCAATGATTATGTTTTTAAACTTTTTCAATAAAAGATTTAAATTAAACAAGTAGCTTCCGCTGCAGCTTTGTTTCACAGCCGCCATTTGCTTTTGCTGAATATTGTCTGTAATCTAAAACTACATATAAGCAAATGCTTTAGAGGAATGTAACATAAAAAGGCAAGAACAATTATCATTTACTTCAGGTTGATATGTGGCTAGCGAAAATGACACATTGTGTATTTACCAGGTCAAGAAAAGAAGTGTCGTCAACATCTGCTGAGTTCTTTTCCTAATGCTCCCTCTCATGCAAAAAGTAGTATACTGTCAAAGGCACAACCATTCTTAATTTTTTTCCATCAGGTTAACTAGGGGTTGACACTCTCCTTGAAACAAACAAATAAAACAAAATGTATTTAATTTATTTTTGTTAATATTAAAAATACATTTTCGTACAGGACACCCAACTGGTCAGAACTGTTTTGTAATATTTGGTGAAACAGTCACATATTTAAAATTGGACCCTTCCAAAAATGATTAGACTAAATTTTAATAATTGTGTTAATAATTATTAAGTATGTTCACCATTCATTTTCCCATAAAGGTTTCTAGTCAAAACCAAGCTACGAGGTGAATCACATTACAATTTTTGACTTAAAGCAAATAAGTATATCGAAATTAAACAAAAAGACAAAGGTACAAGACTGTGTAGTTAACAACCTTGCAGAGGGAAAGAAATATAAACCCCGCACCATTGAGAATGACACAATTGAATTCAAAATGGTCCCTTACGAGGGAACTATCAAGGCCCGTGACGTCGGAGTGATGTGGGGCCGCCTTCCCGTGGGCTCACCACCTGCAGGAGGGACCGTAAGGGACGGTGCTGTGAGGATTGGGCAGCAGTCGAAGGCGGGGGTCTGCTTAGACTGCTGCCCCCGCGACCCGAATTACGGAAAAGCGGGAGAAAATGAATGAATGAATGAATGAATTCAAAATGAATATGCATATGAATACGAATGAATCAGTAATACAGTCGCCTCGATTACGTCATTGCGATGTTTTACAGCAGTGGCGGAGCTGAAGATTTCTTTTGGCGCACGTTGTCCGATATCACTCGCTGATTGTTGGAATTTTCTGCACAGCATCATTGGTAATGTGCAAGTGACTCAACCTGGGTTTACAACAGGCCTGTCTTCAAAGGTTCAGTTATTGTTAAAAATCAATTTCACTAAGGAGAAAATCAGCTTTTTACATAAATATTTATGTCAGTCCGGGCTGTGACTGTAAATCGGACACTTTGAAGTAGCATTTCATGAGTTGAATATGCTCATAAGGCAAACTTTCATGGATTTTTCTTGCACTTCACCCTTCAAATGTCCCAACTGTGAAATGGCACTACTATGACTTGCAAATTACCACTTACCATGACTTTGGCACACAAATGCAGTGGGTTTGACTGAAAGAAGGTTCAAACCATTTGAAATCATCAAAAAGTTACAATTCCATGAACAATGATGATGCATGTATGATGTGTAAAGTTTCCAATAATGACCTTTTATGGCCTTTGTCTAGTTTTATTAGAGAAAAGACTGTTTAGATATTTGTGGAAACCAGTTTTTCATTGAAATTTAAGCAGTTCAAGTCCAGTGAATAGCTTAAAATGATACAAAGGTTAGCAATAAACTGTCAGAGGTAAAAGATTTTGGTTACCAAAAAGTGAAAAATAAAGTACATTTCAGAGTTATACAAAAATATATATTTTTTGCCTGTTCTGTAGTAATGGGAGTAAATCAAGCAGTAAAATCAAGCAGTAAAAGTTGATTCTAACAATTGCTACAGGTGTCTCAAATGTTGCTGATTGCTTACCCAAATTTACAAACCCTATAAAAGCTGTGTTGGAACAGATTGTGTTACTACACCCTCTTAAACAACATGTTGACAGTATTGTACTCCAGGAAGTAGTAAATTGCTGTTATAATGTTTAAAAAGACAATTACAAGACATAATATTATAAACCTTAAAAGTGTAGATCTTTGTTACATTCCATACTGGCTTGTTTTTTTTTTTCTGTTTGTTTGCTTCTCATTTGCCTTTTTCCCCCCTTCTGTCTTGGCTTTCTCCAAGTTCAGGTGCTGCTACCATTCATTGGTGGGTTGCAGAGGATTGCTGCACCAATCAAGGATGCTGACATCACAAGGGAGGATTTCAGGATTAAAACACCTCCCATAAAGGGGTGGCGGCATTAAGACAAGCAAAGTGGTAAAGTGGTTGATGATTATAAATGCTGTTTGTTTCAGGGTCCACCTACCTCTGCTATTTCCCACTGTTCTGTTTGCATTCCATTAATCGTTGCTGTTTGTTCTTTCATTTCTTATCTTGTGTATATAGTCCTGTTTATGATTATTGTAATTTGCATCATAAACAGGTGAAAGAACTCGTAAACAAAGCTTATTTTCTTATTTATGTCCTTGTCTTCTAAATACCATCACAAATACAGCACGCCCCTAGGAGTTGTGACACTATACATTTACATTTACATTTGTGGTATTTAGCAGATGCCCTTGTTCAGAGCCCTTGTTTTTACGAAAGTGCTAATTTAATGGTTCAGTAAGAGGTAGGTCTCCAACCGTCACTTGAAGATAGCCAAAGACTCAGCTGTTACACAAGCTGCAAAAAAGGTGACAGTAGATACAGTTTCTGACACAATCAAAAGGCACTTGGAAATTAGAGAAAACCTTTACAGGAAAAAGGTCTGGAAGACCAGAAGAATCAGAAGAAAGTTTCTGAGAGTCAACATCTTGTGTGATTGGCAGCTCACAGGATAACAGCTTCAAGCACAGTTTAACACTGATCACTGGTCAAGTAAGTAAGTCTCAGTTTTAGCTGTGAAGAGAAGACTTCAAGCTGTAGGTTTGACAGTCTGTGTGGCAGTAGGAATGGCAAATAGCAAAATAATACAAATTGTCTTGCCTCTGCCATGAAGCCACCACCAGTGGACTACTGGAAAATAGTTTTATGGACTGATGAATTAAAATGAAATCTTATGTTCATATTGCAGGGTTTCTGAATGTCATCAAGAAGGTGAAAGGATGGTTTGACACTGTGTGACACAGCTGTTAAACACACTCAAAAAAATGAAATGTGGCTGCTGTTGGCCCAAAGAATATACCTATGTTTATATTAAATAATGTACTTAAGTTTGTGTTTTAAAATTAAGAGTCGTGTTGACAAAATTAAAAAATAGTAAGATTTCAGTTTAACACAACTAATTGAAGTAAAACGAATGAAACAGAGTTGTGTTGCTTCTGCAGTACCGCGCTTTGGTCAACAGGTGGAGTAATATCCGCACATGCGCAGATGAAAAGCAGATTCAACGCGATCTTTTCTGCTCTGTTTTTGATCGGCGCCATTTAATGGGAATTTAATTTAAACAAAGTTCACAGTGCAAAAAGAGAAAACAAGCGAAGTGGACAAACAGCCAGGTGAGATTTCACTTTTTTTATCTATATATATTGAGGATGTTATTAGGTTAGGTTGGTTAATCGCAAATAATCTCATGTTTTGTATGATATTTTCATGATGTTACCGTGTTCCTCATGTGTGGGTTTCACATTCATGTTAGTTACGTTCTTGTTTTTCGCTTTAATTTAATTTATATTTATTGAAATGTGATTATTTGATTTTATTATTCGATTCTTATTATTAGGGTAATATTAATCCTAATAAAATAATAACCTGTGTGTATATATCTTTACATATATATATATATGTATGTATGTATGTATGTGTGTGTGTGTGTGTGTGTGTGTGTGTGTGTGTGTGTGTGTGTGTATACAAATGAGTGCAATTCTCTTACACTGACTATTGGATGTTCCACATGGCACCTCATGACAAAGAAAACTCTGAGGATTTAAGATCTAAAGTTGTTGCTTTCCACAAAGTTGCCGAGGCTGAAGATTCGTTAACAGCCTGAAATTAAGTTACAGTACAGAGGTTTTCCAAGAGGGGTTCTACTTGAAATAGGCCTCGTAAGGTTCCCTCAAAGAAGTCGAGTCCTCGCACTGTGCGTCAGGTGCAGAATTGCTGCAGCATTGCTTTAGAGGTTGCAAAAGCGGAAGCTTCACTTGTCAGTGCTCAGACCATACTCTACACACTGTAACAAGTCGGTTTGCAGGCCATCGTCCCAGAAGGAGCCTCTTCTAAAGCTGCTCATAAGAAAACCCACAAACAGTTTGCTGAAGACGACCTGTCCAAGAGCATGAATTTCTGGAACCATGTCCTGTGATGAGACTAAGATAAACTTGTCTGGCTCAGATGGAGTCCAGCGTGTGTGCGACGACCTGGTGAGAAGTACGAAGAAAATTGTGTCTTGCGTACAGTCAAGCATGGTGGTGGTAGCATCATGAGCCGTGGTTCATTACGAGAAACATTCCAACATGTACTGTGACATTTTGCTGCACCTGACGCACAGTGCGAGGACTCGACTTCTTTTGATGGACCCTTACGAGGCCTATTCCAAGTAGAACCCGTCTTGGAAAACCTCTGTGCCGTAACTCAATTTCAGGGTGTTACTGAATCTGCGACCTGGATAGTTTGCGGCTTTTCATTTGGAACCAGACTGTTTTAATGAAACAGAATGCACCAGAGTTGTGTTTTTGCACCTGCAACAATTGGAACAACTTTGACCTCAAAGATTATTGTGCATCTTTTCCATAGCAGAAATTGATTTCGGATTTAGGACCATTTTTGGATGTCTTGTACTGGTTGCTAGGATAATCTGTATGATGCTACTTAAAGTTTTAGATGTACAGTAAAGCGCTAACTTATGCTCATTTTACATTGTTCAGAATGTCTCCATCGAGAAAAAAAACGTGAATGCATCCTGAAAGCCCTTACTGTCTACCTGAATGAAGACCATCAAACCTTGTGAAGGAGTGTATGGTAAGTCATTTACATTTTTCTAAAACATATTTTATGTTTCTGTGCAACAAACCCCTCCTCTCACCCTTGATCTGTTGGTAATTCTTTTTTTATACTTAATATTTTTAGGATGTTAAACATGATGTCGTTGCAACCTCGATGCGCAACACCACCCTGGGAATCTATGACATTGTACATGAAGGAGCAGATGCTACAGACCCATATGAAGATGTTGGCATCATCATTAAAGGCATCCAAATATTTGAAAACCTGAACAATGTGGCAAATGCATGTTCTGTGATACTTGGTCTAATTTATGCATTAAACTCACAAGATCTGAGATACACTTTTGAAGTTTTTCAAAAGTTATTTATGGAACTAAATGCAAACAAGCATTCAAACAAGATCCAGGTCCTGAAAAATAAACTCTTTTCATAAGGCAGGACATACTGTATGTTTTCTCCATAAAGTTGTGCTGTTTGCTGTAGCAGTACATTTGTTTCAGTACTGATCATGTTCATTCCTTCATGTTGGTCTTGCATTGAATAACTGATGCATTGTTAGCTTTTTGTCAGTTTCAAAGAAAAAGGAAATATTAAAAAATAAGGTTTTTGTATTATTATTTGTTTTGTATTATTATTTTGTAAATGCTTAGTTTTATTAGTATTATTGAAATAAGTAAATAAATAAATATTTTCATTTTTTGTACTGTACACATTCTTGTTGGAAAAAAAATGTAAATACCTGTAGATTCATTGAATAAACTAATCAATAAAACCGGATTATTTGTTTTGGTTGAAGGCAACAATATAAATTTTAGAATAATTGAACTTAATTAACTTAATATATTAAAACTAAATTAAGAATGTTAAGTTGATTTAACTAAACAACATTACATTAACTTTATGTAATTAACTTAAGTTTACTGAAATTAATATTGTTAATTAAATGCAACCTAACTGAGTTACGTGGAACCTGTTGACATAAGAAAGTTAAGTAAGTCCAACATATTTTTTGAGTGCATTAAGTAGATTGGATTGTGCTTATGGATTGTTTATCAGCCACAAGGGTATAAAGCAAGACAGGTACTGATGTAGGTGCAGTCAGCGTTTCAAATCATCCCAAAGGTGTTCAGTAGGGATGAGAGCAGAGCTGTATATCAGGCCACTCAAGATCTTTAATCATTGGGAAACAAGTGGCAGCCATGCAAGTATGCAATTGTCAATTTTTTGAGAAATGGTTTTAAATGCCTCATTCAGTTCTGCATGTCTCTTTGTATATAGGTGAAGGATGGGAAGCAAAAGATCCTGGTCCCATGATGAAATCTGTACAAAACATTTCATGGGAAGTCTACACAACATTCTTTGATTTCTCAATCAAGAGATGAGATGTATATTAAAACTGTGTGTGGTACTCCAATGATGGGTACTCCTAGTGAAGTAATGCTTGTAGATGGTAAGCAGATGCAAACTACAAGTGTATCCAGATATGATGAGTTATTCCCTGAAATGGAGAATAAAGTGCCAGCTGAACTATGGTCTCAGCATGACACAGATGAAGGGTTAGTACAGTCAGCCAGCCCCATTAGGATTGAAGTTATGCCAGGTGCTTGTTTGCCTCAAAGGCAACAGCATCCATTATGCCCTGAAGCAGAACAGGGTATTCATAAGACTATAGAAGGTTTCCTAAAGGCCGGAGTTTTAATTGAGACACCCAGCTTCTGTAATACACCAATATTGCTAGTTGCTAAAGCTGGCAAGGAGATGCTGGAACTGAACAGTTGTAGGTATAATATTACTCGTTCTGGGTTTGCTGTTTTATTGCATTATTCCTGTGATGTGGGGACCTCCAGGCACAGATGAGCAGCTTGTGGACTCTCCAGAGTCAGCTGGAAATCTAAAACATGCTTTCGAGTGGCTCCCAGAGGTCTGGAGTGAGTGATGAGTTTCTGGACAGGAATGGAATCCATGAATAGCCAGCAACTCTAGTTGAAAATGAGCAAGAATGCGTAGCAGCCACGGCACCTCTGCTGAATAAATTACAGCAGAGCACATTGAGTGTCAGTCAAGAAGGACAAAATATTGTCACAGGAAGTGTAAGATTTACAGAGCCTCTAGAGGTTATACTTTTGTTGAGAGAGGACTTCACTAATTTTTCCTTAGGTATTATATTGCAAGAAAGCCTCGAAAAGACTCAAGAAATCAAACAACCATAAATAACAAGACACTCACCAAGGAGACAACAAACAAACCCACACAGATCTAGATTCAAATACAAATATAAAGATAGAGAAATATCAAGACAAATATAATGAATACACAAAACAAAAAAGGAGCAGGTGGGAGACATTAAACATTTAGGAGTTAGGGAGTAGGGGATAAGGGCCCAGTGGCGGCATCTGGTGGCCAAAGCAAAAACAAACAAACCAAAATGTCCAGACCCTGACACATATACATTCATAAATTACTCCCACATACTCACATACACATATATGCTATACATGTTCTCACACATTTACACTTATATCCTGGAACATACACAAGTATTGTTTGAATGTATTATTTCTTTATGTTGAAGGTACTGGTTGAAGGATTTTTTGACTAGTAGAAGGATTTTTTTAAGTTTGATTGTACTCACGTTACTGATAATTTATATGCACTTATTTCCTTTTTTACTCCATTAATATGACTTTATGATAGGTTTACTCAAGATACACTGGATAATTTTATGTTGGCTTAATGACACAGGTATTAACTATTTTGCCTAAAGTGTATTGAATTAGTTTATAGTTATTTGTATGTCTATTGTACTGATAAATAAAGTTCTGTTTCCTGCATAATGAGTTTTGGTTCTGACCAGTACAGGCCTGATTATAAAAAAACAAAAAAAACAAAGATGAAAGTGCTTTGCCACTATTAGATCATTAAAAGAAGAAAGTATTGTATATATTATATATATATATATATGTGTGTGTTTATGTTATAAATAATAATAACAATAATAATATGTATCCCAGCTTGTTAATAAGATTTAGATGTGGTGAAAGCGCAAGTCTTAATTCAGCGCCCTGCTAGGAATTAAACGTTTGATGAGCAATGTATGGATTGTTAATACAATGTGTTATAAGTATTTGACATGGCACTTTGTCATTGTTAAAGACACACAAGTTCAGAATTATGTTTACTTAAAAGCAGATTAGATTTTTTATTGTGTACATTTCAGCTCACCAGCTTATTACCTTTATAATGCATCGTCTATATTTTGCAACCATGATTTAGCATGCATACATGATTAATATACATATTCTAACACGCATAATAATATACTGGCATAGAAGAAGCAAAATAAGAGACATTTCGGAAGAAACAATGATAATTAAACATACAGCAATATAAAATTACATTTTCTTAAGCCCAAAATTACACTATAGATATAAGATTAAACATTAACATAAAACTATTGGCTATATCATAGTCATTACTAGACAATGAGCAATAGTCAAATGCATAATAAATATTTTTATAATGTAAAATGCATATTCATAAATAATTATTACAACGTGTTTAATGATATGAATCCATTCAATTGTTATATATGTTTGTATACTGTAGTTCATCATGTATATTGCCTTCACAAAGCAATTAAACAAATTGTGTGCACAATACTGTGGAAAAGTCTCAGGCCTCCTCTAGATTTATTGTTAAATGGCTTTGCTGATGCAAAAGTATAATTTTATGTCTGTCAAATTCTGTGATCTTCGGCATTTTTAATTGAATAATGTGATGTAATGTTGGTCTTATTAGCAAGCTATTAATGAATTCAACTCATACAATATGTGCATGAAATGTAATGCTCAAGCGTGTCTTGCACAAGTCTGGTGTAATAGACTTTTTCACAGCAGCCATTTTTACATGAAATAGTTGGACAAATACAGGTGTTAGCAATGACATTAATTAGGCCTCTTTTTCATTTAGGTTTACGAGAGCCAGGTTCCTGCTATTGCTCAAGTATAAGGGGAGGTCACACTAAATATGCATTTTTTTCATATACTTTTTCTTTTTGTTTCAATTGTCAGTACAATTTTCCTATATTGTCTGGTTGCATTCTACTAAATAAATAATTGGGAAACTAAAAAAATATTATTTATGGTCAGTAGACCAATGCTGAAACAACAAATCTAATGATGGCCAAAGACTTTTGCACAGTAATATTCATCTATACAAACTGAATGCTTTCTTATCCAGTTGACTGACTGATTGTTTAATAAATTTTTATCATTCTTTATTATACTGTCCTTCAGCAAAAAAGTTCTAACATTTTTGTTTTTTAATTATTAATATATAATATGTTGAAGTTTATAATATGGTAACAAAAATCAAGCAAATCCAGCAATGAGACATATGCACATATTCTTCTTTAAGGACTCTGTCTCACTCATGAAAAGACATCTGTTCAGAAAGATGACAGATATGATTAAATAAAATACATGTTACACCAACAAATTGTGTCATTAATATTTTGACATCTATTTAGAGATCTATTTATTACTTTACCTCAGTAGCAGTAGAAATTAAGCTTCTCGTAGCAATTTCTGCTCTCCCAGACATTATTACTGACGTTGTAAGCTCCACAGCTGTAAAGTTGAGGTGTACATGCCAGTGATTCTGGTATCCCCAGCAGCTCCCCACTCATCCAGGTCCACTTTCCATTAAGGAAACGAAGGCCCGTCCAAACGCTGTCATCTGGGATCTGTTCGGGATCATTGTCCGACAGGTGTAATTTTGACATAGAGGCTAAGCCAGTGTAATGTGTCCTACAAAACTCACGTGCCTCCTCCCATGTCTTTTCTTCTTTAACCAATATAGCAGAGACATTATTACAAAAAAAAGGTCGAGAGTTCCCACATTCTAAATCATTCCAGGCACATGGGGTCAAAACCACACAGTTCTGGTCATTGTTGTAATTATTTGGCTGATAAGGACACCACTTAAAATAAACACTTGGTTGTCTATTATACCAGAGCCAAATGTTTTTATTAACTGGGCTTCTAATTAGCCCAATCCAGGCATCAGTGAAGTTTTCTATACCCAGAAAAATCCAGTTTTGGTCATCAGCAGTGATGGTAGCCAGACCTCCATAATTTTGTGTGCAGTACCTTTGAGCTTCAGTCCAAGTCACTTTTATAGGAACATAAACATAATCTCTCCTCATCCCATCCAGTGCTCCAGCCATCCCACCAAGGAACAGCAAAAGAAAAACAGAAACTTTCATTTTAGCAGTGAGGATTCTAAGGGATGTAAATTTTTGCAGGTGTCCTATTTATATAGCTCAGATTTTTCACATTTGCGTTGCATTTACATTTACGTCCTTCAGAAAAAAAAAAATATTTTTTCTGCAACCTTATTAACAGACAAGGTGATTGTACTAGTTAGACGCTGTACTAATTATGAAAAATGGCATGTTTATGGCCATCAATCATATCACATGTTGGTAGAATGTGCATGGATGCAGTATTAGCATTTTTTTTAACATGTACAGTAGTATTTCCAGTTTTAAGAATGATCATTAAATAGTACAATATAGTAACTACATATCCTTTTCTCCAATGGCTTTTCTCTAACTATTGATCTGGCCCAGAAAAGATCAGACAAATAGGCCAAAAAAAAAAAAAATCACAAGAAATAATGAAAAACTTTGTCTTAGAGCTTCTTTAAATATGTTTGACTATGTACTTGAACTGGTTAAGAGAATTTTGCAAGTTGAATTATTTGCATAAATCCTGTGGTTCAGACTGTGATGTTTGACGACATATTGCCAAACATGTATAAAGGTGTTGACTAGGTACTTTTAATATAAATAATTTAGTTCAATTACTACTTGTACTTGAAAGGAGACTTGTGTTGCATTGGGTTTCTTGCTTTAGTAATGGCTTTTATTCTCACTGCATAAGATACCTGTTACCTGTCTGTGTTTCTCTATAGTATTGGTGGTTTCTCAATCCGTGGAATCAAAATGATGGGATGAGAACACTATATACAGTATATATATATATATATATATATATATATATCACACTTAGGCTTTCAGTTGTGTCCTACCTGAAACAATCCACATCTTAATACATAAGGGTTTTCCAATTAAAGTGGACAGTGTTCATATTATCGCAAAATTGAATAAACAGTATTTCTATTTCAGTTTTGGTGCTTTCTTTGTAAGGTCAAAAAACCTACACATTAAAATCTTATCCTATAACTTATGCATTGCATACATTTCATTTACATGGTATTTGCATACAGTGACGTGGAAGAAAGGGGCATAAATTAAAACTTATTGACCAAAGTCACAGCTAATCTTAAAGGTTAAATTAAAAGCACACATGAGTTAAAAAGCAGGTGACCCAACTTAATAAAGAATGAATAGTTTTTTGTAGATAAACAGATATTAAGGTAAAATTATATGTTTGTTCTCACTTGATTTAAATAGATTGATCTAGACTTTTTAGACTAGATCAAGCATGTGGGCATGTTACAAACATTAATAAATAAACATGAGATAGGCTTAGATACTGAATTAAACATAACTCAAAATAAAACAATAGCAAAGAAATTATTAAAAGGTGTTTCATATTAGCTTTGTTAGATTTTGGTAAAGAATTAGTAGTCTGTCAGGAAATTGTGTTTTTCACAAATTAAAGAGCTTTAAAAACATATCCTTGTTACTTAAAAAAGATTAAACTATTTCAAAGAAGATTGAAGAAGGTTAGAATAATTTATATAAAGAAATACATAGGGGAGGAGCGTTTTTTTTTGTTTGTTTTGTTTTTTTTCTTATCCAGTTTTCTGCCAATAATTGCATTTTGGTTTATCTATACTTTACTGAACAAATATTGAAATCTTCATAGTGACCCTCTCTTACAACAGTGTAATTATTTGTATATCTCGGTGTCTGCATCTGAATATGGAAACCACCATACAATAATACTGAACTTTAATTTAATTAAAGACATATTTAGAATGAGACATCCTTCTTGCCTCACTTCCTTATTTGAAAAAAACCTATTGGAGTAAGTGCTAGAAATCGACTTTGTTTTTTTCTTCTGAGAGAAAATTTACATTGAGATTTCCTTGGTTTTACATACAGGTCTGTGACTTGTTTATTGTGGCCTGACTAATGAAAAGTTTGTTTTTTTTGTCCATGCTTTAGTGAAACCTTTCCACTAAGATGTAAGGAACTTTTCCACTAAGATGTAAGGAATTTCTACTAGGATTTAAGGAACTTTTCCACTAGAATGTAAGGAACCTTTCCACTAGGAAGTAAGAGAATCTTAGTATATGTATATTTTGTCTATGAAATGTGTATATGCAATATGTAATGTACCTCAGTAAAAGGCAAAACTTTATGAAAATGTATAATAACCTAGAAAAATCTTTTATATACCAAATAGATTTTTTTTTTCATAAAATTTTTTTGGGCACAATAACAAACAATCCCTACATTTGGATCAGCTATTTATCCTTGTGCATATTTGCAACAATTATTACAGGTGTGTATTTGTGCCAGTAAACAATCAACAGAAACCTTCACCCGATTAATAATTGTCATGTAATGCGTGCGTAGGTAAGAGCCCGCAATCCAAAATGGAATCCAAAATCATAAATTTGGAACCGGCAAATATTAGGCGATAAACACACCCAAGAAACAAACCGGCTCGTAATCAATGGAAAGCGTTGCCTGGGCTCAGAAAAGTTAAAGCTTTTAAGTTTTTTTTTTTTCTTCAATTGTCCCCAAGTGTGAAACAGCACTACTATTACTTGCAAATTACAACTTTTAAGTCAACATGAATGCGGCAAAAATACAGTGGGTCAGACTGAAGGAAGATTGTAAGCATCAGGATGCACCAAAAAGACAGTTAAAATTCAATGAACATTAATGATGCTTATGTGTAATGGTTTTTTATTGGTCAGATGGGCCTTTGTCATCTTTTATTAGAAATAAGAGCGTTTTGATTTTTTTTTAAATAGTTTTATTTACTTTTTTTTTAGTATAATTTTGTTAATATATATTATTTTATGTGAATACATATTTAGATATTAGAATGAGTTTTTTTTATTAATTATTATTATTATTATTGTTATTATTGTTGTCTTATTGTAAATTTACTTTGCTAAATAAAATCTCAGAAATGTTATAAAAACTGCTTTGGGACACTTACCATTGTTAAAAATGATATACAAATAAATAATAGAAAATAAACAAATGTGTGTTGTTTTGTTTATTTATTTTTCAACATTTAGTATTCTATATAGGTAGTAAGTAAAATGTATACTCATACCAATGATCTTCACACTGAAGTTCAGCCTCTTCACCACTAGATGGCGGCAGTGAAAAGGCATATTGAAAGCATTTTTTTCCCCCACTGTTCATACAGCCTTTTCAAAATAATGACAATGGCCGTAATTTATTGTAATATGCCTAAATATGTTCCATGCTAGTTTATTAGTCTATCATTATTCATGATTATTATTTCTCCCATAACTGTAAAGTGCAATTCCAAATAATTTCAGTAAGGCTCTCAGCTTGGATGTGGCCAGACATAAAGTCAAGCACAAGAACATCTCCATCACATTTTATTTATATATATTTTTATATATATTCAGTGTCATCTTTAATTAAGAAATTTGATCTAAACACTTTTTCTGAAGACCATGTCTATAATGATCTCTGGATGCATTCATAACATGTCAAACAGTACTGTATAGTGTTATATTCGAGTGTTTTATCTGTTGCATATGTTTTAATAGTAATTATAATAATATATCTTATGTATCCCAGCATGTTAGAATGATGGGGTCAGAGTGCAGGTTCAGTCTTGATTCAGCTTCCTTGGAGCAGATTGGGTTGGCATTGGTGCTGGGAATGTAATTTTTTACCTTATGATAAAAAATTTATGAATTGTTCAAATAATCCATTATAAGTAGTGCATCCATGTTTATCGATGTTAAAGAAACATACATTTTAGAATTAAGTTTAGATTTCAGCTCACAAGCAAAATACTAGTTTTAATGCAGCCATTTGTTTGCAACTAAGATATCAGAATTGATATGCCTGTCTGTAACAAGCATACATATTCTAACATTCTGTAATATCTTACAAGCTACATGTAAAATTAGAGAGATTTTAAAGATTATTATTAAACATAAAGCAATACAAAATCTTAGTTCTCACAATTGTCTCAAGCTCAACATGAACTATAATCTACTGACTATACCACAGTCACTACCAGACGCTGAATAATATTCAAATCCATAGTAAACATTGCTATAAAGTGTAGTGTATATTCATCAATAATTATAACAACGTGTATAATGAAGTATGATTGCATTATAAATGCATTAGCACGAGCATGTTCATAGTTTATCACGCGTACGTCACAGAACGCGTCAACAAATTGCTTTTGGTAGTATGGCGTATCTAAACATTCATTTACAACTATTCATACTGAATGTTTATTTTCTCCAGTGTAGTGAATAGTCAATTAGTCTTATTTTGTAAAAGGAGAAAGTCTTATTCTCATAGAGAGAGAGAGAGGAAGAAATGGGGATAGGAAAATAGCGAGAGAGAAAATGAGAGTGAAAAATGGCCCCCTTGGCCTGTCCTAGTGAGAGAGTGAGAAAACAGCGCCTTGAGCAGTCAAACACTGGCTGTAAACATCAGCCCAGTAAATATTCAATTTAAAGGATTTTCAGATAAGACAGTCTGAAAAATTGAGGCAGTGGCCATTCTTCTAGATAAGAAAAGACTGCACCATCTGGAAGGAGGAAGATAGCAAACTACCACACCATCCCAGAGCCCTTAGTGCTATCCACTAAAGAAAGAGAGGGAGAGATGGAGAGCACAGAGAGAGAGAGAGAGAGAGAGAGAACAAAAAAGTGTGCTTACTGTTATCAGAGGGTCACCTGAATTTATTTTCAAGCGTGGAAAGGCCATAGAAAGATTGCCTCCGCAAACATTAAATACAAAAGTCGTTCATAGGTATGACTCCTTCTTTTTCTTCATCGTTCAGACTTCCATCAAAGCTTCATTAGAAAGATTTATCATTTCTCAGTCCTTTTAGAGTAGCCTCAATGCCAGCTCACAGATATCCATCACATCACATGAGTAATTAATTCAGTATTTTATCTACCTCTGTCAATACATGAACTATTTAATGATGTTTCCTCCCTCTCTCTCTCTCTCTCTCTCTCTCTCACTCTCAAAAGTGCGTCATGGTTGTATAGTAAAATATTTTTTAAAGTACAAAATGAAGAGACACTGCTTTTAACCAACAAAACATTTTGATTATATTTATCAAAAATGGTCAGGGTATGATTATAAAAATGTTCTAAATGTATTCGGTTTTGCAAATGGACAATGGATTTACCAGAGCATTCTGAGAGGTTCTGATTGTTTAATGGATTTTGGGTAATTTGATTAGATTGTTGACTTTGAATGTGTGCTGGAGACACCCACATTTCAGATTTTTTTGTAATCACATGCAAGATTAGCAAATTTATTACAAGTAGTATTACTGAAAATGGTTATGCACATTTAAGCACACTTACATGCATTATCCTTCTGGATTTATTCGAATGGATTATTCTAGAGTCTAGTATGTGTCATTTCTAATTACTTTTCTCCCAAGCTCATTTCCTTAGCTGTTCAACGCTGCTGTCCAATCTGTATCTTAAAGCTGATGTAAGGAATGCATCCGATAGAAAATGAGGACTTTATAGATGGCGCTGTGCGCAGAGTGAAAGCTGTTAAGTCAGCGATAAACACTCGCAGATAACCTTTAGCCCGTCCTCAGTACCCTAAAGTTTGTTCTATTTGAGTTCTTTAGCAACTTCAGTCACTTCACACTCCTAACCCTTGATTCAAAAAAGCACTTTCTTTCATTTCCCGGACTGAACACAAAGGTTAATTATGCGTCTACTGAAGACAATAGGATCTCAGGAAACCATTAAAGACCACTCAAATACCACTCGATGTTCCCAGGAATTCCTATTGTATTTCATCCAGGGGTCAAGGCAAGCCAATAATGAGCCCGCAAGTACACTGGCAAAATTGGATCTCATTGCGATGTATTGTACAAATCCATTACATGGGGGAAAGCGATAAATTAAATGCATTAAGTGATCGTCAAGCCTCAGAGATTTTCATTACGATCGTAAGGAATATCCTCAGGTTACATTTAAAACATTTATTATAAAGTCACTCATGGTTCAAAAACTTCAATCGAATGAGATGCTCCATAGACACGCTGTCATCTTTGTCCTACAATGATGAATGTCCTATCTTAACACTCGGTATCTATAACCACTGGAGCAAAGTCGGTTTTAAGATCACATGGGCTTTGAGACTTTATATTTGATACTGATTAGGAAATATAATTGTATTTATCTTGGTATTGAGATTTGGTAGGATAGGATTGACACTAAAATGCAAGCATGTATATACATCACATTAATTTGCAGTTTGTCATTCAGTTGATCATGAAAAAACACTTCGTTGTCGATTAAAAAAAGTGTAATATATGATTGTACCACTATACCAAACCCCACCACAATAAAACAAAAAAAAAAATATCGATATTTTCTATGAATAATAAAACTTGTTCTTGTGCAAATAATTTATTTGCACATGTTCATAATGTATTGTTTTAATGCAAACCACAAATGGTAATCATACAGTATATTCATATAACATAATATCATTTTCTGTCTGTCTTCATGTCATTGTATTTACAGTGTTACAATATTGTTTTCTTTTTTTTTCCTGATAACAAAACTCATTCACAATGTGTTGCCTCTTGCAAAAGGGTATGCATCAATAAAATGAGGGTATACAGATGTTAAGTATGGGAGAGACTACTTAACTACTTAACACTAATCAAATCCATAGAAACATTAAGGAAATACCCGGGGCAGTGAGTAGAAAGAAATAGCGGCACCAATGAGGTGATTTGCAAGTGCACATACACTGTAATAGAAATGATCAGAGGAACTATTCAACTCGAGCTCAAGGCTTGATACAATTACAATTAACTAAAAGCACAATCTGTGTTTTTATAATAAAATGTACTAAAAAAATTCCTTTGAAATTCCTTTTTTAGATTTCATCTGCAATAGTTTTTCAGTAAATAGTTCTGCCCTTTAGTAAAAATTCTTAATTTACAGAGATTCCACCTTGAGGACAGAATCGTTTTGTCTGTATTTCACTCTGCATGACAGTGTAGTCAAACTGCCTTTTTCCTGCTTCACTACACACTGCATTACTATCTTGTCTCTCCTCCCAGAGAGAGCTCTGCATCTCAGGAGGCTGATATCCTGGCTCAAGGGGATTCAAAGGGTCCTTGGAGAGAAGGATACTGATAGATGGCACAGTCCTGTGAACGGTCATTTTGGCTCCGCCTCCTTCCTGACTCTCCCATACCTCCCGGACACCTTTATAGCGCAGTTTAGTCAGCTGGTGGAGCCCACCAACTTTCCTCTTCATTATCTCGACACAGGTAATGGTTTTGGTGACTGCTCGGCCCGAACCTGTAAACACCACCTGCCTCAGGGCGACCTGTTTGCTGTTTATTTCTTCACACTGCATCCGTGCCATTGCAAAACCCATCAGGTTGCGAATCTTGCTGCCTTCTTTCACTCGCATCTCCAAGACGCCTGGGAGAAGCCCTGGAAAAGGGCATGGGCTCTCCTCTTCTGTCCGACAAACCCTTTTAAAGCCAGCCGCAAGACCCTGCTTCAGGAGTGGACTTTGGGAGGGCAGGGTAGGAGGTGCTGAGGTGTGTGGAGCAGTGGCTGTTTCTCCCAGGAAGGGCAGATGCTCATCATGCACGATGCTTAGATCCATAAGAACTTTTTTCTGTATCCTTGGCAGCTTTAACTAGTCAAGATGAGTCTCTGAAACAATTGCAGCCATAAAAACGCTTGGAGCATGTGCTTTTTATTTAATTCACACAAGATCTAACTAGCTCATTGATATCTCGACTTGTAAAACAATTTCTCTCTAAAAATAACCAATCTACCGTTCTTTAGTTCAGCACGAGCAGTAGTGTTTACATTGAAATACTCTAATGGCTGTATACACTGCCAATGAGTTAGTTGCAAAAAAAGGAAACTACTCGTCAAACAGTTATAAGAAACATGGACAAATAAAACAGCAATTTATGCAAATTTAAAAAAGACATTACCTTTTCTTTAGAGTCCCAAAGATTTGCTATTCAAAAAACAAATCTCATTATGTGGTCTTCTGATGAACTTCAGATCCATTCTTCTTGCATGCTTCTTCCTCTTTCTTCAAAACTGAAGGCTGATTATGAAATATTAGCTACTGTTTAGGAAGATAACTTTCATTTTATCCTCATTAAAATTTTGGTCAAGACACAACTTTACTCTTTTGTAGTGCCTTTAACTCCCCTTGCTTGCTCTTCTGTCGTCTCTCTGCTCAAAACCATGAGGCAGAATCTCTGATAGAAAAATTGCCTCCTTTTTTTGCAGGTTCAGGCTTGGTTGGGACATGCACTGCATTCTCTTAAGGTTTTTCATGTGACAAAGTCAGCACTCCAATCCCTTTTAGTGATGCAGAGAGAAGCAGCACTGGTTCATAAATGCAACCAGGGGGAGAGTCTGTACCAGTTAGTGGGGGATAGGCAGGGGGTGGCTCAAGACTGAGATATTTCATCCTTCTTAAAGGTACAGAAGCCTCCTTTGAAAGACAAAATATCTCCCCTCAGTAGCTAATTCACATTGGTGAAAAGTAGGAGCCTTTTTTCTTTAAGACCAAAGGCACAGGTTTAAGCAACTTGTGTCAGTCTGTTTAGAGGACGTTCCAGTGCATGTGCTCAATGTACATGACTCATTAACCTGCAGCTCTGAAATAGGAAGTTAGTCAAGCTTGTAAAAGTGCAATTTCAGCGGGTGTAACAATGAATGAAATTATCTCACTTCTAATTGAAATCATCCTTCACGGACCTGCTGAAAGTCAGGCGCATTAAATTGCACTGTACTTTGCATTGCACCCTTTTTTCTCCTCCTTGTAACTATTTGCATAACGCAAAGTTCATGCAAAGGGACGAGCTTTATTGGAACGTTACCAATGAAAAACACAGATACTGGCATAAAGAAGGCATTTGGAGATAAGCAACAATGTGCCTTATCAATTATTTGGGTATTTTGGGTATTCATACTTGGTATATAATAATATATACCATAAGGATATAATAAGACTATAACTAAGCATATACTGTAATAATAATAATAATAATAATAAGAAGAAGAAGAAGAAGAAGAAGAAATTATATTATATTATATTATACATTTTGCAAAAAAAAAAAGCAGCTCTCTTGATGTGCATTTTATTTACATTGCTAGAAAACCATCTGAGCATGGTCTTCAATGCTCAATCCTTCTTTATTTTACTCAGGTAATCTGATATTGCCAAACAGCATGCCATCCTGCTGTGTGAAATATTATTTTTTCTTTTTTTTTGTTGTTGCAATTTTTTATTTTTTTTATTCTGACTTTATTCTTATTTTGTTGTTTTAATCTGGTTTAATGCACATTCCTGAACCAAGTGATACAATGAATGCTGTCCACAATTCGCTGTAAACGGTGCTCAGAGAACTGTTAACTTAAAAAAAAAAAAAAAAACTCTAAACGATGAAAGAAAAAAGCAGAAAGTAAGAATCAGAAGTTAGAAAGCAGTATAATAGCAGCTGAAAAGGTCGAAATCTAAATATAAGTTACAGATAAGGTGAATTAGATGAGAATTAAGTGAGGTGAAAAGAAAATGGCGTGACAGGAAAAAAGAGAAGAGAAAAAAGGTGTACACTGTACTTCACCAAACATTGTTGTGAAACTGAATGTAGTAAAATATTTGCACCATGCACAGGTGATCCTTGACACAAACACATCACACAGGGAAACTGCTATTTTAAAATTGTAAAACGTTAAAAAGCCGTGAAAGAAGAAAAGCCATGGCAAATGGAATCCATTTCCAAGCCAGCTTTTATCATTTGAATAAAATCATATTGGTCTTTCCTTCAGAAACGAGATGTTTGCTAAATCTTCTGTTAAGCTTCTGTTTTCAGCTTAGACAGATCTGTTCATAAAATGCAATTTCTTTCATCATAATTGAATGATTAGTTTTATTTTTTCTTAATTTATATGTGTTGGCTTGCTTTTGTTATTTCTGTATTACATTAATAGCAATAATATAAAATGTCTGGTTTTTAAATGTTCTTGGTTCCACTCTGATCTAATAAACTTGCACGAGGTCGTGTTTTTGACAGAAGCTTCAAATCACACAATCACATCCTATTTCTAATGAAAGTTACAGCATTTACATAGAGCCCTCATTCAGAATAAGGGCACTGACTAAATGCTGCAACTTCAATAAAAATAGAAAACTACAACTTATTGTAGCTAGTAATAGTGGTATATTAGTATAAGTAGCAATTCCTAGTAATAAGTGGGTTCACATTAGTCTTCTTATGTAAAAAAAAAAAAAAAAAAAAACCCCACACACACTCATGAGCACGAATGGGATAGAACCCGGTTTCCCCACAAGATTTTCCTGCACTTAATACTTGTTCCTATAAACCTTCCAAAAATACTAACTTGTTCATTAGTCATCAGTAATTGCTTTATCTTGGTCAGGGATTTGGTGGATTCCAAACCAATCATTGGAAGAATGGGAGCAAAGCAGGTCTCCACACTGGATGGAATGTCACTCTAGAGAGAACAGGCATAAATACAGACTGTGGTGCTGTGAAGCCATACTGCTTATCTCATATGTTTGAATTATTTTTATTAGCTGATATTTACATCTCTCTCACTTTTTCTCTCTCACTCTTTCACTATATATATCTCTCTCTTTCTATCTCTCTTTGGTGTCTGGTTTAGTTGCCTTGTCAAAAGCTGATTGGTGCAATTCCACAGTTCTGTCTTGAGTTTTGTCAGGTTGTATTGGCATTTTTTACAGTTTAAATAGACTGATTATTCAGTCATGCATGATAACACTATATTTAGTATGTACATTTGTTTACTCTGTTTTGGTACTGTCACTTAGGAGCTGTACCTGCATAGGCGGATATAGTCTCAGGCCACTCTCCAGGGAACAGCTGGCTTAGTCAGCCCAGGTGATGGACAGGTGGGTAAATGGGTAAAGGCAGGCCAATCAGTCTGGAACAATGAGCTGTCTCAGATAGTGTGTGTGTGTGTGTGTGTGTGTGTGTGTGTGTGTGTGTGAGAGAGAGAGAGAGAGAGAGAGAGAGAGAGAGAGAAAGACTTGTATTTACTACATTTGCTATTTTCGCATGTTCTATTTATAGTTCATTGGGTAATTGAATGAAGATACACAGCCAGAAAGGAGTAATTCACTTTTCTAGTTAAATACTGTCTATGTGTTATTATTGTAGTTACAGTGTTATAGTCATGTTTTTCATAAGTTTTTATTTAATCCTATATGTATGAAGGATTAAAAGATAAGGCCTAACAATGAAGTATCTGTGCAAATGATATATATTTTTTGTTATTTACACAGTAATAGGGGGAAGACTGGGGAAATTAAAATGGGGTTGAATTATACTTATAGCTTATATGTGTTTAAAATAAATACATGAGTAAGTAGGTACGTAAAAAAAAAAACGTAGGCCCTCTATGTAAAGATAAATGAATGACATGTCTCATTCTTATAACCACAGGTTCATGTGAAAAATCTATATGTAAAAAAAGAGTAAAACAACTGTGGAGTGTAAAAAAAAAAAAAAACACGTTTTTATTCCCATGAGCAGGCTGAGGGACAGGAGATATATATATATATATATATCTCTTGATCAGGCTGTATATCTGGATATATATATATATATATATATATATGTATGTATGTATGTATGTATGTATATACAGTGCCTTGCGAAAGTATTCGGCCCCCTTGAACTTTGCGACCTTTTGCCACATTTCAGGCTTCAAACATAAAGATATAAAACTGTAATTTTTTGTGAAGAATCAACAACAAGTGGGACACAATCATGAAGTGAAACGAAATTTATTGGATATCTCAAACTTTTTTAACAAATAAAAAACTGAAAAATTGGGCGTGCAAAATTATTCAGCCCCTTTACTTTCAGTGCAGCAAACTCTCTCCAGAAGTTCAGTGAGGATCTCTGAATGATCCAATGTTGACCTAAATGACTAATGATGATAAATAGAATCCACCTGTGTGTAATCAAGTCTCCGTATAAATGCACCTGCACTGTGATAGTCTCAGAGGTCCGTTTAAAGCGCAGAGAGCATCATGAAGAACAAGGAACACACCAGGCAGGTCCGAGATACTGTTGTGGAGAAGTTTAAAGCCGGATTTGGATACAAAAAATTTCCCAAGCTTTAAACATCCCAAGGAGCACTGTGCAAGCGATAATATTGAAATGGAAGGAGTATCAGACCACTGCAAATCTACCAAGACCTGGCCGTCCCTCTAAACTTTCAGCTCATACAAGGAGAAGACTGATCAGAGATGCAGCCAAGAGGCCCATGATCACTCTGGATGAACTGCAGAGATCTACAGCTGAGGTGGGAGACTCTGTCCATAGGACAACAATCAGTCGTATACTGCACAAATCTGGCCTTTATGGAAGAGTGGCAAGAAGAAAGCCATTACTTAAAGATATCCATAAAAAGTGTCGTTTAAAGTTTGCCACAAGCCACCTGGGAGACACACCAAACATGTGGAAGAAGGTGCTCTGGTCAGATGAAACCAAAATCGAACTTTTTGGCAACAATGCAAAACGTTATGTTTGGCGTAAAAGCAACACAGCTCATCACCCTGAACACACCATCCCCACTGTCAAACATGGTGGTGGCAGCATCATGGTTTGGGCCTGCTTTTCTTCAGCAGGGACAGGGAAGATGGTTAAAATTGATGGGAAGATGGATGGAGCCAAATACAGGACCATTCTGGAAGAAAAGCTGATGGAGTCTGCAAAAGACCTGAGACTGGGACGGAGATTTGTCTTCCAACAAGACAATGATCCAAAACATAAAGCAAAATCTACAATGGAATGGTTCACAAATAAACATATCCAGGTGTTAGAATGGCCAAGTCAAAGTCCAGACCTGAATCCAATCGAGAATCTGTGGAAAGAACTGAAAACTGCTGTTCACAAATGCTCTCCATCCAACCTCACTGAGCTCGAGCTGTTTTGCAAGGAGGAATGGGCAAAGATTTCAGTCTCTCGATGTGCAAAACTGATAGAGACATACCCCAAACGACTTACAGCTGTAATCGCAGCAAAAGGTGGCGCTACAAAGTATTAACTTAAGGGGGCTGAATAATTTTGCATGCCCAATTTTTCAGTTTTTTATTTGTTAAAAAAGTTTGAAATATCCAATAAATTTCGTTCCACTTCATGATTGTGTCCCACTTGTTGTTGATTCTTCACAAAAAATTACAGTTTTATATCTTTATGTTTGAAGCCTGAACTGTGGCAAAAGGTCGCAAGGTTCAAGGGGGCCGAATACTTTCGCAAGGCACTGTATGTGTGTGTGTGTGTGTGTGTGTGTGTGTGTGTGTGTGTGTGTGTGT